>BLSH010361673.1:296232-309815 GCA_018402905.1 Glandirana rugosa
AGTTATTTTGCGCCTTGGTTTTTCCACACGCTTCTTGCGACCCTGTTGGCTATTTTGAATGAAACGCTTGATTGTTCGATGATCACGCTTCAGAAGCTTGGCAATTTTAAGAGTGCTGCATCCCTCTACAAGATATCTCACTATTTTTGACTTTTCGGAGCCTGTCAAGTCCTTCTTTTGACCCATTTTGCCAAAGGAAAGGAAGTTGCCTAATAATTATGCACACCTGATATAGGGTGTTGATGTCATTAAACCACACCCCTTCCCATTACTGAGATGCACATCACCTAATATGCTTAATTGGTAGTAGGCTTTCGAGCCTATACAGCTTGGAGTAAGACAACATGCATAAAGAGGATGATGTGGTCAAAATACTCATTTGCCTAATAATTCTGCACACAGTGTATATCAGTGCAGCACTATTTGTGACTAAATCAAGTGCAAACTACAGATGCTAATTAAATACAGTACATACAATCATAAAGTGCAAATAAATATATCCTCCTTGTAGAATGACTACATAAGTGCAAAGTGATACATTAATAAAGTGCAACAGAATTCATTCCTAGAGTTTAGCGTTCATACAATAGTCCATATAATACAGTCGTGATAGTTTATACTGCTCTCCACAACAGTTGCATAAATCATCAAATTTGTGACAGTTGCAGCTACGTGAAGCGATAAGTACACAAAAACCTATGCCCGTCACCAGATGTGCCCTCACCTCCTGGGCATTATTAAAACGCCGTCAAATCTCCTTTGAGCAGATTAACAGACATCAAGATATCCTCCTCTTCATTTATTGCGCATCATTTTCTCCTCACAGTGCCCGAACCTCTTAACCTCCTTCAGAATCTTGACCACAGGCTCGATGAGGATCATGCAAAATGATATTACACCAACATCGCATAATTCCGTATAACATCAGGGTTTATTAAAAACTTCAATAAAAACACTCACATGCTTATAAGTAAAATACACATATACTCATCAGTGGGATAATTCAGGTCCTTCCTATACCTGAGATCTGCAGCTCTCCTGGGTCAGAAACTGGATCCCTCACTTGCTCTCCACCTCTGAGTATAATATCCTCACTCCTCAGAACACTCACCACACACCGTCCATCGACCTGGTTAGCCCCTCCTACCGGTTAAGTTACCTCACATAACTTTGACTGGGAGATCTAACTGGTCGAACAAACGTTTGCATTATATATATATGCCGCTGCCATGTTTCTGTAGCCCTTATAGCATGGCGGTCACCATTTTCCTGTAGATTCCCATTGAAACAAATGGTAAATGCTGTAGTCCCCATTTTTCTTGTTCCTAGTTGTTGTTATACCTTATGCTTTATTTTTATCTAAAATGATGGATACCACTCCTATTTAGCTAAAAATATCTCTAGATTATCTTCCCTTATATCGCTACATCTTCATAACTTTGCACATTGCTATGCCCATTCAAGCTGTTTAGTCCAATCATATATAGACATACGCTTTCTATAGCTAATCAATGCCTACTATGCATCACATTATACTGTCATCAAGGGAGATGTAAATCACAACAGTACTATGATTTATTCCACCAGTACTACCCCATATTACTCATCCCTCATACGGTTAGTATGAACATTTACCACTGGAGCCTATTAGATCATATTATTGCCACTGGAACCTATTAAATCATATTACTTATTTAGAAGTCTGCCAGAAAGCCAATCATATATAAAAGTATGCTTTCTATAGCTTATCTAAGCCTACTATGCATCTTCTTATACTGTCATCAAGGGAGATGTAAATCAACAGTAATATGATTTATTCCACCAGTCCTACCCCATATTACTAATCGCTCATAGGGTTAGTATGGACATCTACTACTGGAGCCTATTATATCATATTATTACCACTGGAGCCTATTAGATCATATTACTTATTTAGAAGTCTGCCAGGAAGTCAATCATATATAAACATACACTTTCTATCGCTTTTCTGTGCCTACTGTGCATCTCCTTATAATGCAAATCACAACAATAATATGATTTATTCCACCACTCTTACCCCATATTACTCGTCCCTCATGCAGAGAGCAGGATAAACTATCAAGACTGTATTATATGGACTATTGTATGAACTCTAAACTCTAGGAATGAATTCTGTTGCACTTTATTAATGTATTACTTTGCACTTATGTACTCACTCTACAAGGAGGATATATTTATTTGCACTTTATGACAGTATGTACTGTAACTCTTAGTTATATTGATTATATGCTCGATTGACCACACTGAAGGGAGGTGGTGAGTGTTGACAGCAGGTGTGTATATAGCATCTCACAAGGTTCAATACTTGTAGTTATTTATTTACAGTAAGCTTTCCCTTCCTCCTTGTTTGTAGCAGCTATGGAGATTTTTGAGTTTCTGGAAAGAAAGGAATTAGACATTGGAGAACTTTTTAACAATAATAGCAATAAATCTGAAAATTATAATACAATACAAGATATATTCAGGAAAATTGGCCACGCAATGGAAAAAAAAAATAATCTGTGATTAATGAGGAATGATATGATCCCTAAAAAATTTAGATGGGACATACCCATCAATGATGGGTTGGAGGAAGAAAGAGATATTGCTGAATGGTATGAATTGTTCCACAGCAAGGGAAAGGAAGCCCTACTATTAATTAAAAAACAAACAAACAAAGGAAGATGACAACCATTGAGAGCAATATCAGAGACCTTAAAGAAAAACTTGAACAGTTTAAAGATACAGCAGATTTTAAAAGATACTCAGATATTCTAAGTAAAGATTTGATCCAGAAAGACAAAGAAAACCAATAAAGGAAGATAGGAAGTGCATAGCAATGTGCAAAGTTATGAAGATGTAGCGATATAAGGGAAGATAATCTAGAGATATTTTTAGCTAAATAGGAGTGGTATCCATCGTTTAAGATAATAAATAAAGCATATGGAATAACAACAACAAGGAACAAGAAAAATGGGGAGTATAGCATTTACCATTTGTATTAATGGGAATCTACAGGAAAGTAGCGACCGCCATGTGTGCTGTATGGGCTACAGAAATATGGCGGCGGCATATATATAATGCAAACGTTCGTTCGACCAGTTAGATCTCCCAGTCGAAGTTACGTGAGTTAACGAAACCGGTAGGAGGGGCTAACCAGGTCGATGGACGGTGTGTGGTGAACGTTCTGAGGAGTGAGGATATTATACTCAAAGGTGGAGAGCAAGTGAGGGATCCAGTTTCTGACCCAGGAGAGCTGCAGATCTCAGGGATAGGAGGGACCTGAATTATCCCACTGATGAGTATATGTGTATTTTACTTATAAGCATGTGAGTGTTTTTATTGAAGTTTTTAATAAACCCAGATGTTAAATGGAATTACGCAATGTTGGTGTAATATCATTTTGCATGATCCTCATTGAGCCTTTGGTGAATATTCTGAAGGAGGTTAAGAGGTCCGAGCACAGTGAGGAGAAAATGGTGTGCAATATATGAAGAGGAGGATTTCTTGGTGTCTGTTAATCTGCTCAAAGGAGGATATTTGAAGGTGTTTTAATAATGCCCAGGAGGTGAGGGCACATCTGGTGATGGGCACAGGGTGTTGTGTGCTTATCGCTTCACGTAGCTGCAACTTCCACAAATTTGATGATTTATTCAACTGATGTGGAGAGCAGGATAAACTATCAAGACTGCATTATATGGACTATTGTATGAACTCTAAACTCTAGGAATGAATTCTGTTGCACTTTATTAATGTATCACTTTGCACTTATGTAGTCATTCTACAAGGAGGATATATTCATTTGCACTTTATGATTGCATGTACTGTATTTAATTAGCATCTGTAGTTTGCACTTGATTTAGTTACAATTAGTGCTGCACTAATATATATAACTCTTAGTTATATTGATTATATGCTTGATTGACCACATTGAAGGTAGGTGGTGAGTGCTGGCAGCAGGTGTGTATATAGCAACTCACAAGGTTCAGTACTTGTAGTTGGCATCATTGGGTTGCCCCTAATCAGGAGGTGGGTAAAGATATTAGGAGAGACTCATAGTTTTCTCCTGATTTCCCTCCAGGCGATGATTGTGTCTCTGATTAGTATGTTAGTTTGGAGATTTTTAGGTAGTGCCCTTAGATTGCTATGTAAGGTAGCCGGTAAGTTGTATGGTGCTATCATTGCAGACTCTAAGTCATAGTTGGTAAATTTTGAGCTCTGGGTAAGCCAGTCTAAACCTAGCCGCACAAGGCAAGATAGGTTATATAATCTGATAAAGGGTAATCCCGCCCCTCCTTCGCTCTTCGGGAGATAAAGCTTAGTTAATGCAGTGCAAGGTCTTTTACGCTTCCAAAGAAAGGCCGTCAGGGCTCTATTAATTTTTTGGACATCTTTGTGTTTGATAAGAATGGGAATGGTTTGCATTGGGTAGAGTAGGCGTGTGAAACTGACCATCTTATAAAGGTGGCATCTCCTGAAAAGCGATAGGGGGAGGTCCATCCAAGCCTCTAGTTCACTAGTGATTTTCGCTATCAGGGAAGGGTAGTTTAGTGAGTATAGTGAACCCAGATCCTTTCTTATGTTCACTCCCAAGTTTGTAATATGGTGGAGTGCTATAGGAAAAGGTGATGATATTGTCCAGACACTGTTACCCTGCTTCCATAGGGGAAGAACTTCACTCTTGTTGAAATTTATTTTTAATCCCAAGCATGTTCGGAATTGTTGGAATATGTGTTGGATTTGAGGGATGTCTTTTTGGGGGTTGGCGGAGAATATCAAAATGTCATCGGCAAAGAGGGCTACCCGTACCTCCTCTTTGCTGTCATGACTCCATGTAGAGGTGTATGAGAGTTTAAAAACCGGGACAGTGGTTCTAGTGCTAAATTAAATAGCAGGGGGGATAAGGGGCAACCTTGCCTTGTTCCTTTTATGTGGTGGGATTGGGTCCGACATATGAGGGGGAGGAGTAGAAACTCTTTATGAAATGTGCAAAAGGACCCTTGAGGCCAATTCTTCCAAGCACTTGTGATAACCATTGAAAGCTGATGTTGTCAAAGGCTTTCTCTGCGTCTAGTGTAACTATAGTAATGCCGTCTGAAGGATTGTTTTTGGCGTACTCTAGGATTGCTAGCACTTTCCTGATGTTTGCAGATGTCGATCTGCCCTTGACAAAGCCTGTCTGTGCTGGATGAATCAGAGATGGCATAATTTGTACTAAGCGAGAGGCTACTATCTTGGACAATAGTTTTGAATCAACATTTAGGGGTGAGATAGGCCTAGATCTTTTGGGTCTTTCCCCTTCTTTGCTATCAGTTTTTATATAAGCCTGTTGTCCAGAGTGGAGATTTGGTCCCCCGTCCCAAATTCCATTGAATACCTGATTTAGCGTGGGTGATATGAAATGATTTGTTGATTTGTAAAATTCCCCCGATATGCCGTCAGGCCAGGAGGAGGAGGTAGCCAACACTGTTTTTTTTATTTTTGGAATTTTTTGTTTGTTTTTTAAACCAGCAATGTAGATGCACTTTTTAATCAGTGCAAAGATCAGTGTTCTAAAATCATCTTCAAATTGTGTGGAAAATCCTTATATCAGCCGCAGAGAAGCCATATTAGTGTTTTAAAATCATCTTCAAATTGTGTGTAAAATCCTTATATCAGCCGCAGAGAAGCCATATTAGTGTTTTAAAATCATCTTCAAATTGTGTGGAAAATCCTTATATCAGCCGCAGAGAAGCCATATTAGTGTTTTAAAATCATCTTCAAATTGTGTGGAAAATCCTTATATCAACGCAGAGAAGCCATATTAGTGTTTTAAAATCATCATCAAATTGTGTGGAAAATCCATATATCAGCCGCAGAGAAGCCATATTTGTGTTTTAAAATCATCATCAAATTGTGTGGAAAATCATCTCATACTGCAGTAGGGACAGATTCCTGTCGGTGCTGTGAGGGACAGATTATCGTTCTAAAATCATCTCATACTGGAGTAGGAAGAGGTTCCTGTCGATGCTGTGAGGGACAGATTATCGTTCTAAAATCATCTCATACTGGAGTAGGGAGAATTTCCTGTCGGTGCTGTGAGGGACAGATTATCTTTCTAAAATCATCTCATACTTCAGTAGGAACAGGTTCCTGGTGGTGCTGTGAGGGACAGATGAGCGTTCTAAAATCATCTCATACTGGTGTAGGGAGAGGTTCCTGTCAGTGCTGTGAGGGACAGATTATCGTTCTAAAATCACCTCATACTGCAGTAGGGACAGGTTCCTGCCGGTGCTGTGAGGGACAGATTATCATTCTAAAAGCATCTCATACTGGATTAGGGAGAGGTATCTGTCAGTGATGTGAGGGACAGATTATTGTTCTAAAATCATCTCATACTGCAGTAGGGACAGGATCCTGTCGGTGCTGTGAGGGACAGATTAGCGTTCTAAAATCATCTCATACTGGTGTAGGGAGTGGTTCCTGGTGGTTCTGTGAGGGACAGATTATCGTTCTAAAATCATCTCATACTGCAGTAGGGACAGGTACCTGTCGGTGCTGTGAGGGACAGATTAGCGTTCTAAAATCATCTCATACTGCAGTAGGGACAAGTACCTGTCGGTGCTGTGAGGGACAGATTAGCGTTCTAAAATCATCTCATACTTGTGTAGGGAGAGTTTCCTGTCGGTGCTGTGAAGGAAAGATTATAGTTCTAAAATCATCTCATACTACAGTATGGAGAGGTTCCTGCCGGTGCTGTGAGGGACAGATTATCGTTCTAAAATCATCTCATACTGGAGTAGGGAGATGTTCCTGTCGGTGCTGTGAGGGAAAGATTATTGTTCTAAAATCATCTCATACTGCAGTAGGGACAGATTCCTGTCGGTGCTGTGAGGGACAGATTATCGTTCTAAAATCATCTCATACTGGATTAGGGAGAGGTTCCTGTCGGTGCTGTGAGGGACAGATTATCGTTCTAAAATCATCTCATACTGGAGTAGGGAGAGGTTTCTGTCAGTGATGTGAGGGACAGATTATTGTTCTAAAATCATCTCATACTGCAGTAGGGACAGATTCCTGTTGGTGCTGTGAGGGACAGATTATCGTTCTAAAATCATTTTATACTGGATTAGGGAGAGGTTCCTGTCGGTGCTGTGAGGGACAGATTAGCGTTCTAAAATCATCTCCTACTGGTGTAGGGAGAGATTCCTGTCGGTGCTGTGAGGGACAGATTATCATTCTAAAATTATCTCATACTGCAGTAGGGACAGGTTCCTGTCGGTGCTGTGTGGGAAAGATTATCGTTCTAAAATCATCTCATACTGCAGTAGGGACAGGTTCCTGTCGGTGCTGTGAGGGACAGATTATCGTTCTAAAATCATCTCAAACTGCAGTAGGGACAGGTACTGTCGGTGCTGTGAGGGACAGATTAGCATTCTAAAATCATCTCATATTGCAGTAGGGACAGGTTCCTGTTGGTGCTGTGAGGGAAAGATTATCGTGCTAAAATCATCTCATACTGGAGTAGGGAGAGGTTCCTGTCGGTGCTTTGAGGGACAGATTATTGTTCTAAAATCATCTCATACTGCAGTAGGGACAGCTTCCGGTCGGTGCTGTGAGGGACAGATTATCGTTCTAAAATCATCTCATACTGGAGTAGGGAGAGGTTCCTTTCGGTGCTGTGAGGGACAGATTATTGTTCTAAAATCATCTCATACTGGAGCAGAGAGAGGATTCTGTCGGTGCTGTAAGGGACAGATTAGCGTTCTAAAATCATCTCATACTGGTGTAGGGAGTGGTTCCTGGTGGTTCTGTGAGGGACAGATTATCGTTCTAAAATCATCTCATACTGCAGTAGGGACAGGTACCTGTCGGTGCTGTGAGGGACAGATTAGCGTTCTAAAATCATCTCATACTGCAGTAGGGACAGGTACCTGTCGGTGCTGTGAGGGACAGATTAGCGTTCTAAAATCATCTCATACTTGTGTAGGGAGAGTTTCCTGTCGGCGCTGTGAAGGAAAGATTATAGTTCTAAAATCATCTCATACTACAGTATGGAGAGGTTCCTGCCGGTGCTGTGAGGGACAGATTATTGTTCTAAAATCATCTCATACTGGAGTAGGGAGATGTTCCTGTCGGTGCTGTGAGGGAAAGATTATTGTTCTAAAATCATCTCATACTGCAGTAGGGACAGATTCCCGTCGGTGCTGTGAGGGACAGATTATCGTTCTAAAATCATCTTATACTGGATTAGGGAGAGGTTCCTGTCGGTGCTGTGAGGGACAGATTATCGTTCTAAAATCATCTCATACTGGTGTAGGGAGAGGTTCCTGTCGGTGCTGTGAGGGACAGATTATCATTCAAAAATTATCTCATACTGCAGTAGGGACAGGTTCCTGTCGGTGCTGTGTGGGACAGATTATCGTTCTAAAATCATCTCATACTGCAGTAGGGAAAGGGTCTTGTCAGTGCTGTGAGGGACGGATTATTGTTCTAAAATCATCTCAAACTGCAGTAGGGACAGGTACTGTCAGTGCTGTGAGGGATGGATTATCGTTCTAAAATCATCTCAAACTGCAGTAGGGACAGGTACTGTCGGTGCTGTGAGGGACAGATTAGCGTTCTAAAATCATATCATACTGCAGTAGGGACAGGTTCCTGTTGGTGCTGTGAGGTAAAGATTATCGTGCTAAAATCATCTCATACTGGAGTAGGGAGAGGTTCCTGTCGGTGCTTTGAGGGACAGATTATTGTTCTAAAATCATCTCATACTGCAGTAGGGACAGCTTCCTGTCGGTGCTGTGAGGGACAGATTATCGTTCTAAAATCATCTCATACTGGAGTAGGGAGAGGTTCCTTTCGGGGCTGTGAGGGACAGATTAGCGTTCTAAAATCATCTCATACTGGAGCAGCGAGAGGATTCTGTCGGTGCTGTGAGGGACAGATTATCATTCTAAAATAATCTCATACTGCAGTAGGGACAGGTACCTGTCAGTGCTGTGAGGGACAGATTATTGTTCTAAAATCATCTCATACTGCAGTAGGAACAGGTACCTGTCAGTGCTGTGAGGGACAGATTAGCGTTCTAAAATCATCACTTACTGAAGTAGGGAGAGTTTCCTGTCGGAGCTGTGAAGGACAGATTATCATTCTAAAATCCTCTCATCCTGCAGTATGGAGAGGTTCCTGCCGGTGCTGTGAGGGACAGATTATCGTTCTAAAATCATCTCATACTGGATTAGGGAGAGGTTCCTGTCGATGCTGTGAGGGAAAGATTATCGTTCTAAAATCATCTCATACTGGATTAGGGAGAGGTTCCTGTCGGTTCTTGAGGGACAGATTATCGTTCTAAAATCATCTCATACTGGAGTAGGGAGAATTTCCTGTCGGTGCTGTGAGGGACATATTATTGTTCTAAAATC
The DNA here is from genome assembly GCA_018402905.1 of Glandirana rugosa. Classification (NCBI taxonomy): domain Eukaryota; kingdom Metazoa; phylum Chordata; class Amphibia; order Anura; family Ranidae; genus Glandirana; species Glandirana rugosa. Next base: position 305,652 of record BLSH010361673.1, read on the forward strand.
ATCTCATACTTCAGTAGGAACAGGTTCCTGGCGGTGCTGTGAGAGACAGATGAGCGTTCTAAAATCAACTCATACTGGTGTAGGGAGAGGTTCCTGTAGTTGCTGTGAGGGACAAATTATCGTTCTAAAATCGCCTCATGCTGCAGTAGTGACAGTTTCCTGCCGGTGCTGTGAGGGACAGATTATTGTTCTAAAATCATCTCATACTGCAGTAGGGACATGATCCTGTCCGTGCTGTGAGGGACACATTAGCGTTCTAAAATCATCTCATACTGGTGTAGGGAGTGGTTCCTGGTGGTTCTGTGAGGGACAGGTTATCGTTCTAAAATCATCTCATACTGCAGTAAGGACAGGTACCTGTCGGTGCTGTGAGGGACAGATTAGCGTTCTAAAATCATCTCATACTGCAGTAGGGACAGGTACCTGTCGGTGCTGTGAGGGACAGATTAGCGTTCTAAAATCATCACATACTTGTGTAGGGAGAGTTTTCTGTCGGCGCTGTGAAGGAAAGATTATCGTTCTAAAATCGTCTCATACTGCAGTATGGAGATGTTCCTGCCGGTGCTGTGAGAGACAGATTATCGTTCTAAAATCATCTCATACTGGAGTAGGGAGATGTTCCTGTTGGTGCTGTGAGGGACAGATTATTGTTCTAAAATCATCTCATATTGCAGTAGGGACAGATTCCTGTCGGTGCTGTGAGGGACAGATTATCGATCTAAAATCATCTTATACTGGATTAGGGAAAGGTTCCTGTTGGTGCTGTGAGGGACAGATTATTGTTCTAAAATCATCTCATACTGGAGTAGGGAGAGGTTTCTGTCAGTGATGTGAGGGACAGATTATCACTCTAAAATTATCACATACTGCAGTAGGGACAGGTTCCTGTCGGTGCTGTGTGGGACAGATTATCATTCTAAAATCATCTCATACTGCAGTAGTGACAGAATCCTGTCGGTGCTGTGAGGGACAGATTATCGTTCTAAAATCATCTCATACTGTAGTAGGGACAGGTACCTGTCGGTGCTGTGAGGGACAGATTATCGTTCTAAAATCATCTCATACTGCAGTAGGGACAGGTTCCTGTTGGTGCTGTGAGTGAAAGATTATCGTTCTAAAATCATCTCATACTGGAGTAGGGAGAGGTTCCTGTCGGTGCTTTGAGGGACAGATTATTGTTCTAAACTCATCTCATGCTGAAGTAGGGACAGCTTCCTGTCGGTGCTGTGAGGGACAGATTATCGTTCTAAAATCATCTCATGCTGGAGTAGGGAGAGGTACCTTTCGGTGCTGTGAGGGACAGATTATTGTTCTAAAATCATCTCATATTGGAGTAGAGAGAGAATTCTGTCGGTGCTGTGAGGGACAGATTATCGTTCTAAAATCATCTCATACTGCAGTAGGGACAGGTACCTGTCAGTGCTGTGAGGGACAGATTAGCGTTCTAAAATCATCTCATACTGCAGTAGGAACAGGTACCTGTCAGTGCTGTGAGGGACAGATTAGCGTTCTAAAATCATCTCATACTGGAGTAGTGAGAGTTTCCTGTCGGACCTGTGAAGGACAGATTATCGTTCTAAAATCATCTCATACTGCAGTATAGAGAGGTTCCTGCCGGTGCTGTGAGGGACAGATTATTGTTCTAAAATCATCTCATACTTCAGTAGGAACAGGTTCCTGGTGGTGCTGTGAGAGACAGATGAGCGTTCTAAAATCATCTCATACTGGTGTAGGGAGAGGTTCCTGTAGTTGCTGTGAGGGACAAATTATCGTTCTAAAATCATCTCATACTACAGTAGGGACAGTTTCCTGCCGGTGCTGTGAGGGACAGATTATCGTTCTAAAATAATTTCATACTGGAGTAGGTAGAGGTTTCTGTCAGTGATGTGAGGGACAGATTATTGTTCTAAAATCATCTCATACTGCAGTAGGGAAAGGATCCTGTCCGTGCTGTGAGGGACAGATTAGCGTTCTAAAATTATCTCATACTGGTGTAGGGAGTGGCTCCTGTTGTTTCTGTGAGGGACAGATTATCGTTCTAAAATCATCTCATACTGGTATAGGGACCGGTTCCCGTCGGTGCTGTGAGGGACAGATTAGCGTTCTAAAATCAACTCATACTGGTGTAGGGAGAGGTTCCCGCCGGTGCTTTGAGGGACAGATTATCATTCTAAAATTATCTCATACTGCAGTAGGGACAGGTTCCTGTCAGTGCTGTGTGGGACAGATTATCGTTCTAAAATCATATCATACTGCAGTAGGGACAGGTTACTGTCGGTGCTGGGAGGGACAGATTATCGTTCTAAAATCATCTCATACTGGATTAGGGAGAGGTTCCTGTCGGTGCTTTGAGGGAGAGATTGTCGTTCTAAAATCATCTCATACTGGAGTTGGGAGAATTTCCTGTCGGTGCTGTGAGGGACATATTATTGTTCTAAAATCATCTCATACTGCAGAAGGGACAGATTCCTGTCGGTGCTGTGAGGGACAGATTAACGTTCTAAAATCATCTCATACTGGAGTAGGGAGAGGTTTCTGTCATTGATGTGAGGGACAGATTATTGTTCTAAAATCATCTAATGCTGCAGTAGGAACAGGTTCCTGGCGGTGCTGTGATAGACAGATGAGCGTTCTAAAATCATCTCATACTGGTGTAGGGAGAGGTTCCTGTACTTGCTGTGAGGGACAAATTATTGTTCAAAAATCGTCTCATGCTGCAGTAGGGACAGTTACCTGCCGGTGCTGTGAGGGACAGATTATCGTTCTAAAATCATCTCATACTGGAGTAGGGAGAGGTTTCTGTCAGTGATGTGAGGGACAGATTATTGTTCTAAAATCATCTCATATTGCAGTAGGGACAGGATCCTGTCCGTGCTGTGAGGGACAGATTAGCATTCTAAAATCATCTCATACTGGTGTAGGGAGTGGTTCCTGTTGGTTCTGTGAGGGACAGATTATCGTTCTAAAATCATCTCATACTGGTATAGGGACCGGTTCCTGTCGGTGCTGTGAGGGACAGATTAGCGTTCTAAAATCAACTCATACTGGAGTAGAGAGAAGTTCCCGTCGGTGCTTTGAGGGACAGATTATCATTCTAAAATTATCTCATACTGCAATAGGGACAGGTTCCTGTCAGTGCTGTGAGGGACAAATTATCGTTCTAAAATCGTCTCATGCTGCAGTAGGGACAGTTTCCTGCTGGTGCTGTGAGGGACAGATTATCGTTCTAAAATCATCTCATACTGGAGTAGGGAGAGGTTTCTGTCAGTGATGTGAGGGATAGATTATCGCTCTAAAATCATCTCATGCTGCAGTAGGGACAGGTTCCTGTCGGTGCTGTGAGGGACAGATTATCATTCTAAAATCATCTCATGCTGCAGTAGGGACAGATTCCTGTCAGTGCTGGGAGGGACAGATTATCGTTCTAAAATCATCTCATACTGGATTAGGGAGGGGATCCTGTCGGTGCTTTGAGGGAGATATTATCATTCTAAAATCATCTCATACTGGAGTAGGGAGAATTTCCTGTCGGTGCTGTGAGGGACAGATGAGCGTTCTAAAATCATCTCATACTGGTGTAGGGAGAGGTTCCTGTAGGTGCTGTGAGGGACAGATTATGGTTCTAAAATCGTCTCATACTGCAGTAGGGACAGGTTCCTGCCGGTGCTGTGATGGACAGATTATCGTTATAAAATCATTTCATACTGCAGTAGGGACTAGAGTTGAGCGAACACCTGGAAGTTCGGGTTCTGCTGGTCCGTCCGAACTTCGTGACAAAGTCCGGGTCCGGGTCCGGACGGAACCCGAACGATCGCACGGACCAGGGGTAACTAAAGTTACCCCAAGCAACAGGCACGCTAGCAAGCCCAAGGCAGGCCTGGGCCTGGGCCTGAAACAGTGCTTCAAGCCTGCCTGGTCGTCTTGGGCTTGAAGGTCCACAAGCGAGTTGAGATCAGGGATGACGTCATACTTTACTAAAATATTGCTATTAGACAGGTAGTGTCGTGGCCGTCCTTGGACAGGGATGACGTCATACTCTGCTAAAATCTTGGTATTAGACAGGGAGTGTCGTGGATGTCCTTGGAGAGGGATGTGGTCATACTCTACTAAAATCTTGCGAGTAGACAGGGAGTGTCGTGGCTGTCCTTTAAGAGGGATGAGGTC
>BLSH010361673.1:314867-327094 GCA_018402905.1 Glandirana rugosa
TGCTATCTGTCCTCAGAGCAACAGCACAGACAGCAGTAGTAAAGTAATCTATCTCAGGATGCAGGATCAGGTCTTAAAATGGCTAAAATCTGTCCCTCACGCCGTCAGCTACCTTTCCCTATACTAACCCAAGGAGCATGTGACTGCAGCACTGTGACTCCAGCTTATAAAGAGGCTGGGTCACATGATGCACCGGCCAATCACAGCCATGCCATTAGTAGGCATGGCTGTGATGGCTTCTAAGGGCAAACCACTGAAACGCTTGTTGATTGGCTGCCCTGCAGCTTCTCAACACGTGGAGTAAAATAGCAGAACCCCGGACCGAACCCGAACGATTTTTGAAATGTCCGGGTCCGGGTCCGTGCCACGGACACCCTAAAGTTCGGTACGGACCCGAACGTTACAGTCCGGGTTCGCTCAACACTAGTAGGGACAGATTCCTGTCGGTGCTGTGAGGGACAGATTATCGTTCTAAAATCATCTTATACTGGATTAGGATGAGGTTCCTGTCGGTGCTGTGAGGGACAGATTATCGTTCTAAAATCATCTCATACTGGTTTATGGAGAGGTTCCTTTCGGTGCTGTGAGGGACAGATTATCGTTCTAAAATCATTTCATACTGGAGTAGGGAGAGGTTTCTGTCAGTGATGTGAGGGACAGATTATTGTTCTAAAATCATCTCATACTGCAGTAGGGAGAGGTTCCTGTCAGTGCTGTGAGGGACAGATGAGCGTTCTAAAATCATCTCATACTGGTGTAGGGAGAGGTTCCTGTAGTCGCTGTGAGGGACAAATTATCGTTCTAAAATCGTCTCATGCTGCAGTAGGGACAGTTTCCTGCCGGTGCTGTGAAGGACAGATTATCGTTCTAAAATCATCTCATACTGGAGTAGGGAGAGGTTTCAGTCAGTGATGTGAGGGACAGATTATTGTTCTAAAATCATCTCATACTGCAGTAGGGACAGGATCCTGTCCGTGCTGTGAGGGACAGATTAGAATTCTAAAATCATCTCATACTGGTGTAGGGAATGGTTCCTGTTGGTTCTGTGAGGGACAGATTATCGTTCTAAAATCATCTCATACTGGTGTAGGGAGAGGTTCCTGTCGGTGCTGTGAGGGACAGATTAGCGTTCTAAAATCAACTCATACTGGTGAAGGGAGAGGTTCCTGTCGGTGTTTTGAGGGACAGATTATCATTCTAAATTTATCTCATACTGCAGTAGGGACAGGTTCCTGTCGGTGCTGTGTGGGACAGATTATCGTTCTAAAATCATCTCATACTGCAGTAGGAACATGTACCTGTCAGTGCTGTGAGGGACAGATTAGCGTTCTAAAATCATCTCTTACTGAAGTAGGGAGAGTTTCCTGTCGGAGCTGTGAAGGACAGATTATCATTCTAAAATCATCTCATACTGCAGTATGGAGAGGTTCCTGCCGGTGCTGTGAGGGACAGATTATCGGTCTAAAATCATCTCATACTGAAGTAGGGAGAGGTTTGCTGTCGGTGCTGTGAGGGACAGGTTATCGTTCTAAAATCATCTCATACTGGATTAGGGAGAGGTTCCTGTTGGTTCTTGAGGGACAGATTATCGTTCTAAAATCATCTCATACTGGAGTAGGGAGAATTTCCTGTCGGTGCTGTGAGGGACATATTATTCTTCTAAAATCATCTCATACTTCAGTAGGAACAGGTTCCTGGTGGTGCTGTGAGGGACAGATGAGCGTTCTAAAATCATCTCATACTGTTGTAGGGAGAGCTTCCTGTAGGTGCTGTGATTGACAGATTATCGTTCTAAAATCGTCTCATACTGCAGTAGGGACAGGTTCCTGCCGGTGCTGTGAGGGACAGATTATCGTTCTAAAATTATCTCATACTGGAGTAGGGAGAGATTTCTGTCAGTGATGTGAGGGACAGATTATTGTTCTAAAATCATCTCATACTGAAGAAGGGAGAGATTTCTGTCGGTGCTGTGAGGGACAGATTATCGTTCTAAAATCATCTCATACTGGAGTAGGGAGAGGTTTCTGTTATTGATGTGAGGGACAGATTATCGTTCTAAAATCATCTCATACTTCAGTAGGAACAGGTTCCTGGCATTGCTGTGAGAGACAGATGAGCGTTCTAAAATCATCTCATACTGGTGTAGGGAGAGGTTCCTGTAGTTGCTGTGAGGGACAAATTATCGTTCTAAAATCGTCTCATGCTGCAGTAGGGACAGTTTCCTGCCGGTGCTGTGAGGGACAGATTATCATTCTAAAATCGTCTCATACTGGAGTAGGGAGAGGTTTCTGTCAGTGATGTGAGGGACAGATTATTGTTCTAAAATCATCTCATACCGCAGTAGGGACAGGATCCTGTCCGTGCTGTGAGGGACAGATTAGCGTTCTAAAATCATTTCATACTGGTGTAGGGAGTGGTTCCTGTTGGTTCTGTGAGGGACAGATTATCGTTCTAAAATCATCTCATACTGGTATAGAGACCGGTTCCTGTCGGTGCTGTGAGGGACAGATTAGCATTTTAAAATCAACTCATACTGGTATAGGGAGAGGTTCCCGTCGGTGCTTTAAGGGACAGATTATCATTCTAAAATTATCTTATACTGCAGTAGGGACAGGTACCTGTCAGTGCTGTGTGGGACAGATTATCGCTCTAAAATCATCTCATACTGCAGTAGGGACAGGTTCCTGTCGGTGCTGTGAGGGACAGATTATCATTCTAAAATCATCTCATGCTGCAGTAGGGACAGATTCCTGTCAGAGCTGGGAGGGACAGATTATCGTTCTAAAATCATCTCATACTGGATTAGGGAGAGGTTCCTGTCAGTGCTTTGAGGGAGAGATTATCAATCAAAATCATCTCATACTGGAGTAGGGTGAATTTCCTGTCGGTGCTGTGAGGGACATATTATTGTTCTAAAATCATCTCATACTTCAGTAGGAACAGGTTCCTGGCGGTGCTGTGAGGGACAGATGAGCGTTCTAAAATCATCTCATACTAGTGTAGGGAGAGGTTCCTGTAGGTGCTGTGAGGGACAGATTATCGTTCTAAAATTGTCTCATACTGCAGTAGGGACAGGTTCCTGCCGGTGCTGTGAGGGACAGATTATCGTTCTAAAATCGTCTCATACTGCAGTAGGGACAGATTCCTGTCGGTGCTGTGAGGGACAGATTATCGTTCTAAAATCATCTCATACTGGAGTAGGGAGAGGTTTCTGTCATTGATGTGAGGGACAGATTATTGTTCTAAAATCATCTCATACTGGAGTAGGGAGAGGTTCCTGTCGGTGCTGTGAGGGACAGATCATTGTTCTAAAATCATCTCATAATGCAGTAGGGACAGATTCCTGTCGGTGCTGTGAGGGACAGATTATCGTTCTAAAATCATCTCATACTGGAGTAGGGAGAGGTTTCTGTCAGTGATGCGAGGGACAGATTATTGTTCTAAAATAATCTCATACTGCAGTAGTGAGAGGTTCCTGTCGGTGCTGTGAGGGACAGATAAGCGTTCTAAAATCATCTCATACTAGTGTAGGGAGAGGTTCCTGTAGTTGCTGTGAGGGACAAATTATCGTTCTAAAATCGTCTCATGCTGCAGTAGGGACAGTTTCCTGCCGGTGCTGTGAAGGACAGATTATCGTTCTAAATTCATCTCATACTGGAGTAGGGAGAGGATTCTGTCAGTGATGTGAGGAACAGATTATTGTTATAAAATCATCTCATACTGCAGTAGGGACAGGATCCTGTCGGTGCTGTGAGGGACATATTATTGTTCTAAAATCATCTCATACTTCAGTAGGAACAGGATCCTGGCGGTGCTGTGAGGGACAGATGAGCGTTCTAAAATCATCTCATACTAGTGTAGGGAGAGGTTCCTGTAGGTGCTGTGAGGGACAGATTATCGTTCTAAAATTGTCTCATACTGCAGTAGGGACACGTTCCTGCTGGTGCTGTAAAGGAACAAATTATCGTTCTAAAATCGTCTCATACTGCAGTAGGGAGAGATTCCTGTCGGTGCTGTGAGGGACAGATTATCGTTCTAAAATCATCTCATACTGGAGTAGGGGGAGGTTTCTGTCATTGATGTGAGGGACAGATTATTGTTCTAAAATCATCTCATACTGGAGTAGGGAGAGGTTCCTGTCGGTGCTGTAAGGGACAGATCATTGTTCTAAAATAATCTCATACTGCAGTAGTGAGAGGTTCCTGTCGGTGCTGTGAGGGACAGATGAGCGTTCTAAAATCATCTCATACTGGTGTAGGGAGAGGTTCCTGTAGTTGCTGTGAGGGACAAATTATCGTTCTAAAATCGTCTCATGCTGCAGTAGGGACAGTTTCCTGCCGGTGCTGTGAAGGACAGATTATCGTTCTAAATTAATCTCATACTGGAGTAGGGAGAGGATTCTGTCAGTGATGTGAGGAACAGATTATTGTTCTAAAATCATCTCATACTGCAGTAGGGACAGGATCCTGTCGGTGCCGTGAGGGACATATTATTGTTCTAAAATCATCTCATACTTCAGTAGGAACAGGTTCCTGGCGGTGCTGTGAGGGACAGATGAGCGTTCTAAAATCATCTCATACTAGTGTAGGGAGAGGTTCCTGTAGGTGCTGTGAGGGACAGATTATCGTTCTAAAATTGTCTCATACTGCAGTAGGGACAGGTTCCTGCCGGTGCTGTGAGGGACAGATTATCGTTCTAAAATTGTCTCATACTGCAGTAGGGATAGATTCCTGTCGGTGCTGTGAGGGACAGATTATCGTTCTAAAATCATCTCATACTGGAGTAGGGAGAGGTTTCTGTCATTGATGTGAGGGACAGATTATTGTTCTAAAATCATCTCATACTGGAGTAGGGAGAGGTTCCTGTCGGTGCTGTGAGGGACAGATCATTGTTCTAAAATCATCTCATACTGCAGTAGGGAGAGATTCCTTTCGGTGCTGTGAGGGACAGATTATCGTTCTAAAATCATCTCATACTGGAGTAGGGAGAGGATTCTGTCAGTGATGTGAGGGACAGATTATTGTTCTAAAATAATCTCATACTGCAGTAGTGAGAGGTTCCTGTCGGTGCTGTGAGGGACAGATGAGCGTTCTAAAATCATCTCATACTGGTGTAGGGAGAGGTTCCTGTAGTTGCTGTGAGGGACAAATTATCATTCTAAAATCGTCTCATGCTGCAGTAGGGACAGTTTCCTGCCGGTGCTGTGAAGGACAGATTATCGTTCTAAATTCATCTCATACTGGAGTAGGGAGAGGATTCTGTCAGTGATGTGAGGAACAGATTATTGTTCTAAAATCATCTCATACTGCAGTAGGGACAGGATCCTGTCCGTGCTGTGAGAGACAGATTAGCGTTCTAAAATCATCTCATACTGGTGTAGGGAGTGGTTCCTGTTGGTTCTGTGAGGGACAGATTATCGTTCTAAAATCATCTCATACTGGTGTAGGGAGAGGTTCCTGTCGGTGCTATGAGGGACAGATTAGCGTTCTAAAATCAACTCATACTGGTGTAGGGAGAGGTTCCTGTTGGTGTTTTGAGGGACAGATTATCATTCTAAAATTATCTCATACTGCAGTAGGGACAGGTACCTGTTGATGCTGTGTGGGACAGATTATCGTTCCAAAATCATCTCATACTGCAGTAGGGACAGGTTCCTGTTGGTGATGTGAGGGAAAGATTATCATTCTAAAATCATCCCATACTGCAGTAGGGACAGCTTCCTGTCTGTGCTGTGAGAGACAGATTATCGTTCTAAAATCATCTCATACTGGAGTAGGGAGAGGTGCCTTTCGGTGCTGTGAGGGACAGATTATTGTTCTAAAATCATCTCATACTGGAGTAGAGAGAGGATTCTGTTGGTGCTGTGAGGGACAGATTATCGTTCAAAAATCATCTCATACTGCAGTAAGAACAGGTACCTGTCAGTGCTGTGAGGGACAGATTAGCGTTCTAAAATCTTCTCTTACTGAAGTAGGGAGAGTTTCCTGTCGGAGCTATGAAGGACAGATTATCGTTCTAAAATCATCTCATACTGCAATATGGAGAGGTTCCTGCCGGTGCTGTGAGGGACAGATTATCGTTCTAAAATCATCTCATACTTGAGTAGGGAGAGGTTTCCTGTCGGTGCTGTGAGGGACAGATTATGGTTTTAAAATCATCTCATACTGGAGTAGGGAGAGGTTCCTTTCGGTGCTGTGAGGGACAGATTATTGTTCTAAAATCATCTCATACTGGAGTAGAGAGAGAATTCTGTCGGTGCTGTGAGGGACAGATTATCGTTCTAAAATCATCTCATACTGCAGTAGGGACAGGTACCTGTCAGTGCTGTGAGGGACAGATTAGCGTTCTAAAATCATCTCATACTGGAGTAGTGAGAGTTTCCTGTCGGACCTGTGAAGGACAGATTATCGTTCTAAAATCATCTCATACTGCAGTATAGAGAGGTTCCTGCCAGTGCTGTGAGGGACAGATTATTGCTCTAAAATCATCTCATACTTCAGTAGGAACAGGTTCCTGGCGGTGCTGTGAGAGACAGATGAGCGTTCTAAAATCATCTCATACTGGTGTAGGGAGAGGTTCCTGTAGTTGCTGTGAGGGACAAATTATCGTTCTAAAATCATCTCATACTAGAGTAGGGACAGTTTCCTGCCGGTGCTGTGAGGGACAGATTATCGTTCTAAAATCATTTCATACTGGAGTAGGTAGAGGTTTCTGTCAGTGATGTGAGGTACAGATTATTGTTCTAAAATCATCTCATACTGCAGTAGGGAAAGGATTCTGTCCGTGCTGTGAGGGACAGATTAGCGTTCTAAAATCATCTCATACTGGTGTAGGGAGTGGCTCCTGTTGGTTCTGTGAGGGACAGATTATCGTTCTAAAATCATCTCATACTGGTATAGGGACCGGTTCTTGTCGGTGCTGTTAGGGACATTTTAGCGTTCAAAAATCAACTCATACTGGTGTAGGGAGAGGTTCCCGTCGGTGCTTTGAGGGACAGATTATCATTCTAAAATTATCTCATACTGCAGTAGGGACAGGTTCCTGTCAGTGCTGTGTGGGACAGATTATCGTTCTAAAATCATATCATACTGCAGTAGGGACAGGTTACTGTCGGTGCTAGGAGGGACAGATTATCATTCTAAAATCATCTCATACTGGATTAGGGAGAGGTTCCTGTCGGTGCTTTGAGGGAGAGATTGTCGTTCTAAAATCATCTCATACTGGAGTTGGGAGAATTTCCTGTCGGTGCTGTGAGGGACATATTATTGTTCTAAAATCATCTCATACTTCAGTAGGAACAGGTTCCTGGCGGTGCTGTGAGGGACAGATGAGCGTTCTGAAATCATCTCATACTGATGTAGGGAGAGGTTCCTGTAGGTGCTGTGAGGGACAGATTATCGTTCTAAAATCGTCTCATACTGCAGTAGGGGCAGGTTCCTGCCTGTGCTGTGAGGGACAGATTATCGTTCTAAAATCATCTCATACTGGAGTAGGGAGATATTTCTGTCAGTGATGTGAGGGACAGATTATTGTTCTAAAATCATCTCATACTGCAGAAGGGACAGATTCCTGTCGGTGCTGTTAGGGACAGATTATCGTTCTAAAATCATCTCATACTGGAGTAGGGAGAGGTTTCTGTCATTGATGTGAGGGACAGATTATTGTTCTAAAATCATCTAATACTGCAGTAGGAACAGGTTCCTGGCGGTGCTGTGATAGACAGATGAGCGTTCTAAAATCATTTCATACTGGTGTAGGGAGAGGTTCCTGTAGTTGCTGTGAGGGACAAATTATCGTTCTAAAATCGCCTCATGCTGCAGTAGGGACAGTTACGTGCCGGTGCTGTGAGGGACAGATTATCGTTCTAAAATCATCTCATACTGGAGTAGGGAGAGGTTTCTGTCAGTGATGTGAGGGACAGATTATTGTTCTAAAATCATCTCATACTGCAGTAGGGACAGGATCCTGTCTGTGCTGTGAGGGACAGATTAGCGTTCTAAAATCATCTCATACTGGTGTAGGGAGTGGTTCCTGTTGGTTCTGTGAGGGACAGTTTATCGTTCTAAAATCATCTCATACTGGTATAGGGACCGGTTCCTGTCGGTGCTGTGAGGGACAGATTAGCGTTCTAAAATCAACTCATACTGGAGTGGAGAGAAGTTCCCGTCGGTGCTTTGAGGGACAGATTATCATTCTAAAATTATCTCATACTGCAGTAGGGACAGGTTCCTGTCAGTGCTGTGAGGGACAAATTATCGTTCTAAAATCGTCTCATGCTGCAGTAGGGACAGTTTCCTGCCGGTGCTGTGAGGGGCAGATTATCGTTCTAAAATCATCTCATACTGGAGTAGGGAGAGGTTTCTGTCAGTGATGTGAGGGACAGATTATGGCTCTAAAATCATCTCATACTGCAGTAGGGACAGGTTCCTGTCGGTGCTGTGAGGGACAGATTATCGTTCTAAAATCATCTCATGCTGCAGTAGGGACAGATTCCTGTCAGTGCTGGGAGGGACAGATTATCGTTCTAAAATCATCTCATACTGGATTAGGGAGGGGATCCTGTCGGTGCTTTGAGGGACAGATTATCATTCTAAAATTATCTCATACTGGAGTAGGGAGAATTTCCTGTCGGTGCTGTGAGGCACATATTATTTTTCTAAAATCTTCTCATACTTCAGTAGGAACAGGTTCCTGGCGGTGCTGTGAGGAACAGATGAGTGTTCTAAAATCATCTCATACTGGTGTAGGGAGAGGTTCCTGTAGGTGCTGGGAGGGACAGATTATGGTTCTAAAATCGTCTCATACTGCAGTACGGACAGGTTCCTGCCGGTGCTGTGAGGGACAGATTATCGTTCTAAAATCATCTCATACTGCAGTAGGGACAGATTCCTGTCGGTGCTGTGAGGGATAGATTATCGTTCTAAAATCATCTCATACTGGATTATGGAGAGGTTCCTTTCGGTGCTGTGAGGGACAGATTATCGTTCTAAAATCATCTCATACTGGATTATGGAGAGGTTCCTTTCGGTGCTGTGAGGGACAGATTATCGTTCTAAAATCATCTCATACTGGAGTAGGGAGAGGTTTCTGTCAGTGATGTGAGGGACAGATTATTGTTCTAAAATCATCTCATACTGCAGTAGGGAGAGGTTCCTGTCGGTGCTGTGAGGGACAAATGAGCGTACTAAAATCATCTCATATTGGTGTAGGGAGAGGTTCCTGTAGTCGCTGTGAGGGACAAATTATCGTTCTAAAATCATCTCATGCTGCAGTAGGGACAGTTTCCTGCTGGTGCTGTGAAGGACAGATTATCGTTCTAAAATCATCTCATACTGGAGTAGGGAGAGGTTTCTGTCAGTGATGTGAGGGACAGATTATTGTTCTAAAATCATCTCATACTGCAGAAGGGACAGATTCCTGCCGGTGCTGTGAGGGACAGATTATCGGTCTAAAATCATCTCATACTGAAGTAGGGAGAGGTTTCCTGTCAGTGCTGTGAGGGACAGATTATCGTTCTAAAATCATCTCATACTGGATTACGGAGAGGTTCCTGTTGGTTCTTGAGGGACAGATTATCGTTCTAAAATCATCTCATACTGGAGTAGGGAGAATTTCCTGTCGGTACTGTGAGGGACATGTTATTGTTCTAAAATCATCTCATACTTCAGTAGGAACAGGTTCCTGGCGGTGCTGTGAGGGACAGATGAGCGTTCTAAAATCATCTCATACTGGTGTAGGGAGAGCTTCCTGTAGGTGCTGTGAGGGACAGATTATCGTTCTAAAATCATCTCATGCTGCAGTAGGGACAGGTTCCTGCCGGTGCTGTGAGGGACAGATAATCGTTCTAAAATCATCTCATACTGGAGTAGGGAGAGATTTCTGTCAGTGATGTAAGGGACAGATTATTGTTCTAAAATCATCTCATACTGAAGAAGGGAGAGATTTCTGTCGGTGCTTTGAGGGACAGATTATCGTTCTAAAATCATCTCATACTGGAGTAGGGAGAGGTTTCTGTCATTGATGTGAGGGACAGATTATCGTTCTAAAATCATCTCATACTTCAGTAGGAACAGGTTCCTGGCGGTGCTGTGAGAGACAGATGAGCGTTCTAAAATCATCTCATACTGGTGTAGGGAGAGGTTCCTGTAGTTGCTGTGAGGGACAAATTATCGTTCTAAAATTGTCTCATGCTGCAGTAGGGACAGTTTCCTGCCGGTGCTGTGAGGGACAGATTATCATTCTAAAATCATCTCATACTGGAGTAGGGAGAGGTTTCTGTCAGTGATGTGAGGGACAGATTATTGTTCTAAAATCATCTCATACCGCAGTAGGGACAGGATCCTGTCCGTGCTGTGAGGGACAGATTAGCGTTCTAAAATCATTTCATACTTGTGTAGGGAGTGGTTCCTGTTGGTTCTGTGAGAGACAGATTATCGTTCTAAAATCATCTCATACTGGTATAGAGACCGGTTCCTGTCGGTGCTGTTAGGGACAGATTAGCATTCTAAAATCATCTCATGCTGCAGTAGGGACAGATTCCTGTCAGAGCTGGGAGGGACAGATTATCGTTCTAAAATCATCTCATACTGGATTAGGGAGAGGTTCCTGTCGGTGCTTTGAGGGAGAGATTATCAATCTAAAATCATCTCATACTGGAGTAGGGTGAATTTCCTGTCAGTGCTGTGAGGAACAGATTATCGTTCTAAACTCATCTCATACTGCAGTAGGGAAAGGTACCTGTCGGTGCTGTGAGGGACAGATTAGCGTTCTAAAATCATCTCATACTGGTGTAGGGAGAGGTTCCTGTCAGCGCTGTGAGGGACAGATTATTGTTCTACAATCATCTCATGCTGCAGTAGGGAGAGGTTCCTTACGATGCTGTGAGGGACAGATTATTGATCTAAAATCATCTCATACTGGTGTAGGGAGAGGTTCCTGTCAGTGCTGTAAGGGATGGATTATCGTTCTAAAATCATCTCATACTGGAATAGGGAGAGGTTCCTGTCGGTGCTGTGAGGGAAAAATTATTGTTCTAAAATCATCTCATACTGCAGTAAGAACAGGTTCCTGGCGGTGCTGTGAGGGACAGATTAGCATTCTAATATCATCTCATATTGGTGTAGGGAGAGGTTCCTGTCAGTGTTCTGAGGGACAGATTATCATTCTAAAATCATCTCATACTGCAGTAGGGACAGGTTCCTGCCGGTGCTGTGAGGGACAGATTATCGTTCTAAAATCATCTCATACTGCAGTACGAACAGGTTCCTATCGGTGCTCTGAGGGACAAATTATCGTTCTAAAATCATCTCATACTGGAGTAGCGAGAGGTTCCTGTCGGTGCTGTGAGGGACAGATTTTTGTTCTAAAATCATCTAATACTGCAGTAGGGAGAGGTTCCTGCTGGTGTTGTAAGGGACAGATTATTGTTCTAAAATCTTCCCCTAGTTCTATACGGAGAGGTTCCTGCTGGTGCTGTGAGGGACAGATTATTGTTCTAAAATCATCTCCTAGTTCTATAGTGAGAGGTTCCTGCTGGTACTGTAAGGGACAGATAATCGTTATAAAATAATCACATACTGCTAGAGGGAGAGGTTCCTGCTGGTGCTGTGAGTGACAAATCATTGTTCTAAAATCATCTCCTAGTTCTATAGGGAGAGGTTCCTGCTGGTGCTGTAAGGGACAGATTATTGTTATAAAATCATCACATACTGCTAGAGGGAGAGGTTCCTGCTGGTGCTGGGAACAACAGATTATTGTTCTAAAATCATCTTCTAGTGCTATAGGGAGAGGTTCCTGCTGGTGCTGTGGGGGACAGATTATTGTTCTAAAATCATCTCCTAGTTCTATGGGGAGAGGTTCCTGCAGGTGCTGTGAGGGACAGAATATTGTTCTAAAATCAGCTACTACTGCTAAAGGGAGAGGTTCCTGCTGGTGCTGTAAGGGACAGATTATTGTTCTAAAATCATCTCCTAGTTCTATATGGAGGAGTTCCTGCTGGTACTGCAAGGGACAGATTATTGTTCTAAAATCATCACATACTGCTAGAGGGAGAGGTTCCTGCTGGTGCTGTGAGGGACAGATTATTGTTCTAAAATCATCACATACTGCAAGAGGGTATTAGACAGGGAGTCTCGTGGTCGTCCTTGGTGAGGGAGAACGTCATACACTACTAAAATCTTGTTATTAGACAGGGAGTGTCGTGGTCGTCCTTGGAGAGGGAGATCGTC
>BLSH010361673.1:338003-350353 GCA_018402905.1 Glandirana rugosa
TCAAGGTCGTCCTAGTAGAGGGATATCTTGATCCTCTTCTAAAATCTTGTTATTAGGACAGAGAATATGTGTAGAGAGTCTCGTGGTCGTCCTTGGGGATTGTTCTAAAATCATCTCCTATTTCTATAGGGAGATGATCCTGCTGGAACTGTAAGGGACAGAATATTGTTCTAAAATCACCACATACTGCTAGAGGGAGAGGTTCCTGCTGGTGCTGTGAGGGACAGATTATTGTTCTAAAATCATCTCCTACTGCTATAGGGAGAGGTTCCTGCTGGTGCTGTGAGGGACAAATTATTGTTCTAAAATCATCTCCTACTGCTATAGGGAGAGGTTCTTGCTGGTGCTTTGAGGAACAGATTATTGTTCTAATATCATCTCCTTTTTCTATAGGGAGAGGTTCCTGCTGGTGCTGTAAGGGACAGATTATTGTTCTAAAATCTTCTCCTAGTTCTATAGGGAGATGATCCTGCTGGAACTGTAAGGGACAGAATATTGTTCTAAAATCACCACATACTGCTAGAGGGAGAGGTTCCTGCTGGTGCTGTGAGGGAAAGATTATTGTACTAAAATCATCACATACTGCTAGAGGGAGAGGTTCCTGCTGGTGCTGTGAGGACAGATTATTGTTCTAAAATCATCACAAACTGCTAAAGGGAGAGGTTCCTTTGGGTGCTGTGAGGGACAGATTATTGTTCTAAAATCATCTCCTAGTGGTATAGGGAGAGGTTCCTGCTGGTGCTGTGAGTGAGAGATTATTATTCTAAAATCATCTCCTAGTTCTATAAGGAAAGGTTCCTACTGGTGCTGTGAGGGACAGATTATTGGTCTAAAATCATCTCCTACTGCTATAGGGAGAGGTTCATGCTGGTGCTGTAAGGGACATTTTATTTACTCTAAAATCATCTCCTACTGCTATAGGGAGAGGTTTCTGCTGGAGCTGTAAGGGACAGATTATTGTTCTAAAATCATCTCCTACTGGTATAGGGAGAGGTTCATGCTGGTGCTGTAAGGGACATTTTATTTACTCTAAAATCATCTCCTACTGCTATAGGGAGAGGTTCATGCTGGTGCTGTAAGGGACAGGTTATTTACTCTAAAATCATCTCCTACTGCTATAGGGAGAGGTTTCTGCTGGAGCTGTAAGGGACAGATTATTGTTCTAAAATCCTCTCCTAGTACTATAAGGAGAATTTCCTTCTGGTTTTGTAATGGAGAGTTTATTGTTCTAAAATCATCACATACTGCTAATGGGAGAGGTTCCTGCTGGTGCTGTGAGGGACAGATTATTGTTCTAAAATCATCACATACTGCTAGAGGGAGAGGTTCCTGCTGGTGCTGTGAGGGACAGATTATTGTTCTAAAATCATCTCCTACTGCTATAGGGAGAGGTTCCCGCTGGTGCTGTGAGGAACAGATTATTGTTCTAAAATCATCTCCTATTTCTATAGGGAGAGGTTCCTGCTGGTGCTGTAAGGGACAGATTATTGTTCTAAAATCTTCTCCTAGTTCTATAGGGAGATGATCCTGCTGGAACTGTAAGGGACAGAATATTGTTCTAAAATCACCACATACTGCTAGAGGGAGAGGTTCCTGTTGGTGCTGTGAGGGAAAGATTATTGTTCTAAAATCATCACATACTGCTAGAGGGAGAGGTTCCTGCTGGTGCTGTGAGGACAGATATTGTTCTAAAATCATCACAAACTGCTAAAGGGAGAGGTTCCTTTGGGTGCTGTGAGGGACAGATTTTTGTTCTAAAATCATCTCCTACTGCTATAGGGAGAGTTTCCTGCTAGTGCTGTAAGGGACAGATAATTGTTCTAAAATCTTCCCCTAGTTCTATACAGAGAGATTCCTGCTGGTGCTGTGAGGGACAAATTATTGTTCTAAAATCATCTCCTGGTTCTATAGGGAGAGGTTCCTGCTGGTACTGTAAGGCACAGATAGTTGTTCTAAAATAATCACATACTGCTAGAGGGAGAGGTTCCTGCTGGTGCTGTGAACGACAGACTATTGTTCTAAAATCATCACATACTGCTTGAGGGAGAGGTTCCTGATGGTGCTTTGAGGGACAAATTATTGTTTCAAAATCATCTCCTAGCTCTATAGGGAGAGGTTCCTGCTGGTGCTGTAAGGGACAGATTATTGTTCTAAAATCATCACATACTGCTAGAGGGAGAAGTTCCTGCTGGTGCTGTGAACGACAGATTATTGGTTCCTGCTGGTGCTGTGGGGGACAGATTATTGTTCTAAAATCATCTCCTAGTTCTATGGTGAGAGGTTCCTGCAGGTGCTGTGAGGGACAGAATATTGTTCTAAAATCAACTACTACTGCTAAAGGGAGAGGTTCTTGCTGGTGCTGTAAGGGACAGATTATTGTTCTAAAATCATCTCCTAGTTCTATACGGAGGGGTTCCTGCTGGTACTGTAAGGGGCAGATTATTGTTCTAAAATCATCACATATTGCTAGAGGGAGAGGTTCCTGCTGGTGCTGTGAGGGACAGATTATTGTTCTAAAATCATCACATACTGCACGAGGGAGGGGTTCCTGCTGGTGCTCTGAGGACAGATTATTGTTCTAAAATCATCACAAACTGCTAAAGGGAAAGGTTCCTTTGGGTGCTGTGAGGGACAGATTATTGTTCTAAAATAATCTCCTACTGCTATAGGGAGAGGTTCCTGCTGGTGCTGTGAGTGAGAGATTATTATTCTAAAATCATCTCCTAGTTCTATAAGGAAAGGTTCCTACTGGTGCTGTGAGGGACTGATTATTGGTCTAAAATCATCTCCTACTGCTATAGGGAGAGGTTCATGCTGGTGCTGTAAGGGACATTTTATTTACTCTAAAATCATCTCCTACTGCTATAGGGAGAGGTTTTTGCTGGAGCTGTAAGGGACAGATTATTGTTCTAAAATCATCTCCTAGTACTATAAGGAGAGGTTCCTGCTGGTTTTGTAATGGAGAGTTTATTGTTCTAAAATCATCACATACTGCTAATGGGAGAGGTTCCTGCTGGTGCTGTGAGGGACAGATTATTGTTCTAAAATCATCACATACTGCTAGAGGGAGAGGTTCCTGATGGTGCTGTGAGGGACAGATTATTGTTAGAAAATCATCACATACTGCTACAGGGAGAGGTTCCTGCTGGTGCTGTGAGGGACAGATTATTGTTCTAAAATCATCTCCTACTGCTATAGGGAGAGGTTCCTTCTGGTGCTGTGAGGAACAGATTATTGTTCTAAAATCATCTCCTTTTTCTATAGGGAGAGATTCCTGCTGGTGCTGTAAGGGACAGATTTTTGTTCTAAAATCTTCACCTAGTTCTATAGGGAGATGATCCTGCTGGAACTGTAAGGGACAGAATATTGTTCTAAAATCACCACATACTGCTAGAGGGAGAGATTCCTGCTGGTGCTGTGAGGGAAAGATTATTGTTCTAAAATCATCACATACTGCTAGAGGGAGAGGTTCCTGCTGGTGCTGTGAGGACAGATTATTGTTCTAAAATCATCACAAAATGCTAAAGGGAGGGGTTCCTTTGGGTGCTGTGAGGGACAGATTATTGTTCTAAAATCATCTCCTGCTGCTATAGGGAGAGGTTCCTGCTGGTGCTGTGAGTAAGAGATTATTATTCTAAAATCATCTCCTAGTTCTATAAGGAAAGGTTCCTACTGGTTTTGTAATGGAGAGTTTATTGTTCTAAAATCATCACATACTGCTAATGGGAGAGGTTCCTGCTGGTGCTGTGAGGGACAGATTATTGTTCTAAAATTGTCACATACTGCTAGAGGGAGAGGTTCCTACTGGTGCTGTGAGGGACAGATTATTGTTCTAAAATCATCTCCTACCTCTATAGGGAGAGGTTCCTGCTGGTGCTGTGAGGAACAGATTATTGTTCTAAAATCATCTCCTATTTCTATAGGGAGAGGTTCCTGCTGGTGCTGTAAGGGACAGATTATTGTTCTAAAATCGTCTCCTAGTTCTATAGGGAGATGATCCTGCTGGAACTGTAAGGGACTGAATATTGTTCTAAAATCACCACATACTGCTAGAGGGAGGGGTTCCTGCTGGTGCTGTGAGGGAAAGATTATTGTTCTAAAATCACCACATACTGCTAGAGGGAGAGGTTCCTGCTGGTGCTGTGAGGACAGATTATTGTTCTAAAATCATCACAAACTGCTAAAGGGAGAGGTTCCTGCTGGTGCTGTGAGGGACAGATTATTGTTCTAAAATCATCTCCTACTGCTATAGGGAGAGTTTCCTGCTGGTGCTGTAAGGGACAGATTATTGTTCTAAAATCTTCCCCTAGTTCTATACGGAGAGGTTCCTGCTGGTGCTGTGAGGGACAGATTATTGTTGTAAAATCATCTCCTAGTTCTATAGGGAGAGGTTCCTGCTGGTGCTGTAAGGGACAGATTATTGTTCTAAAATCATCACATACTGCTAGAGGGATAGTTTCCTGCTGGTGCTGTGGGGGACAGATTATTGTTCTAAAATCATCTCCTAGTTCTATGGTGAGAGGTTCCTGCAGGTGCTGTGAAGGACAGAATATTGTTCTAAAATCAGCTCCTACTGCTAAAGGGAGAGGTTCCTGCTGGTGCTGTAAAGGACAGATTATTGTTCTAAATGCATCTCCTAGTTCTATAGGGAGGGGTTCCTACTGGTACTGGAAGGGACAGATTATTGTTCTAATATCATCACATACTGCTAGAGGGAGAGGTTCCTGCTGGTGCTTTTGAGGGACAGATTATTGTTCTAAAATCATCACATAATGCAAGAGTGAGGGGTTCCTGCTGGTGCTCTGAGGGACAGATTATTGTTCTAAAATCATCTCCTACTGCTATAGGGAGAGGTTCCTGCTGGTGCTGTGAGTGAGAGATTATTATTCTAAAATCATCTCCTAGTTCTATAAGGAAAGGTTCCTACTGGTGCTGTGAGGGACAGATTATTGGTCTAAAATCATCTCCTACTGCTATAGGGAGAGATTCATGCTGGTGCTGTAAGGGACAGGTTATTTACTCTAAAATCATCTCCTACTGCTATAGGGAGAGGTTTCTGCTGGAGCTGTAAGGGACATATTATTGTTCTGAAATCATCTCCTAGTACTATAAGGAGAGGTTCCTGCTGGTTTTGTAATGGACAGTTTATTGTTCTAAAATCATCACATACTGCTAATGGGAGGGGTTCCTGCTGGTGCTGTGAGGGACAGATTATTGTTCTAAAATCATCACATACTGCTAGAGGGAGAGGTTCCTGATGGTGCTGTGAGGGACAGATTATTGTTCTAAAATCATCTCCTACTGCTATAGGGAGAGGTTCCTGCTGGTGCTGTGAGGAACAGATTATTGTTCTAAAATCATCTCCTATTTCTATAGGGAGAGGTTCATGCTGGTGCTGTAAGGGACAGATTATTGTTCTAAAATCTTCTCCTAGTTCTATAGGGACATAATCCTGCTGGAACTGTAAGGGACAGAATATTGTTCTAAAATCACCACATACTGCTAGAGGGAGAGGTTCCTGCTGGTGCTGTGAGGGAAAGATTATTGTTCTAAAATCATCACATACTGCTAGAGGGAGAGGTTCCTGCTGGTGCTGTGAGGACAGATTATTGTTCTAAAATCATCACAAACTGCTAAAGGGAGAGGTTCCTTTGGGTGCTGTGAGGGACAGATTATTGTTCTAAAATCATCTCCTACTGCTATAGAGAGAGGTTCCTGCTGGTGCTGTGAGGGACAAATTATTGTTCTAAAATCATCTCCTAGTTCTATAGGGAGAGGTTTCTGCTGGTACTGTAAGGGACAGATAGATGTTCTAAAATAATCACATACTGCTAGAGGGAGAGGTTCCTGCTGGTGCTGTGAACGACAGACTATTGTTCTAAAATCATCACATACTGCTTGAGGGAGAGGTTCCTGCTGGTGCTGTAAGGGACAGATTACTGTTCTAAAATCATCACATACTGCTAGAGGGAGAGGTTCCTGCTGGTGCTGTGAACGACAGATTATTGTTTTAAAATCATCTCCTAGTGCTATAGGGAGAGGTTCCTGCTGGTGCTGTGGGGGACAGATTATTGTTCTAAAATCATCTCCTAGTTCTATGGTGAGAGGTTCCTGCAGGTACTTTGAGGGACAGAATATTGTTCTAAAATCAGCTCCTACTGCTAAAGGGAGAGGTTCCTACTGGTGCTGTAAAGGACAGATTATTGTTCTAAAAGCATCTCCTAGTTCTATAGGGAGGGGTTCCTACTGGTACTGGAAGGGACAGATTATTGTTCTAATATCATCACATACTGCTAGAGGGAGAGGTTCCTGCTGGTGCTTTTGAGGGACAGATTATAGTTCTAAAATCATCACATAATGCAAGAGTGAGGGGTTCCTGCTGGTGCTCTGAGGGACAGATTATTGTTCTAAAATCATCTCCTACTGCTATAGAGAGAGGTTCCTACTGGTGCTGTGAGTGAGAGATTATTATTCTAAAATCATCTCCTAGTTCTATAAGGAAAGGTTCCTACTGGTGCTGTGAGGGACAGATTATTGGTCTAAAATCATCTCCTACTGCTATAGGGAGAGGTTCATGCTGGTGCTGTAAGGGACAGGTTATTTACTCTAAAATCATCTCCTACTGCTATAGGGAGAGGTTTCTGCTGGAGCTGTAAGGGACAGATTATTGTTCTAAAATCATCTCCTAGTACTATAAGGAGAGGTTCCTGCTGGTTTTGTAATGGAGAGTTTATTGTTCTAAAATCATCACATACTGCTAATGGGAGAGGTTCCTGCTGGTGCTGTGAGGGACAGATTATTGTTCTAAAATAATCACATACTGCTAGAGGGAGAGGTTCCTGCTGGTGCTGTGAGGGACAGAGTATTGTTCTAAAGTCATCTCCTACCTCTATAGGGAGAGGTTCCTGCTGGTGCTGTGAGGAACAGATTATTGTTCTAAAATCATCTCCTATTTCTATAGGGAGAGGTTCCTGCTGGTGCTGTAAGGGACAGATTATTGTTCTAAAATCTTCTCCTAGTTCTATAGGGAGATTATCCTGCTGGAACAGTAAGGGACAGAATATTGTTCTAAAATCACCACATACTGCTAGAGGGAGAGGTTCCTGCTGGTGCTGTGAGGGAAAGATTATTGTTCTAAAACCATCACATACTGCTAGAGGGAGAGGTTCCTGCTGGTGCTGTGAACGACGGATTATTGTTCTAAAATCATCTCCTAGTGCTATAGGGAGAGGTTCCTGCTGGTGCTGTGGGGGACAGATTATCGTTCTAAAATCATCTCCTAATTCTATGGTGAGAGGTTCCTGCAGGTGCTGTGAGGGACAGAATATTGTTCTAAAATCAGCTCCTATTGCTAAAGGGAGAGGTTCCTGCTGGTGCTGTAAAGGACAGATTATTGTTCTAAAAGCATCTCCTAGTTCTATAGGGAGAGGTTCCTGCTGGTGCTCTGAGGGACAGATTATTGTTCTAAAATCATCACATAATGAAAGAGTGAGGGGTTCCTGCTGGTGCTCTGAGGGACAGATTAGTGTTCTAAAAATTCATTTCCTACTGCTATAGGGAGAAGTTCCTGCTGGTGCTGTGAGGGAGAGATTATTATTCTAAAATCATCTCCTAGTTCTATAAGGAAAGGTTCCTACTGGTGCTGTGAGGGACAGATTATTGTTCTGAAATCAGCTCCTACTGCTATAGGGAGAGGTTCATGCTGGTGATGTAAGGGACAGGTTATTGTTCTAAAATCATCTCCTACTGCTATAGGGAGAGGTTTCTGCTGGAGCTGTAAGGGACAGATTATTGTTCTAAAATCTTCTCCAAGTTCTATAGGGAGAGGTTCCTGCTAGTGCTGTGAGGGACAGATTATTGTTCTAAAATCATCTCCTAGTGCTTTAGGGAGAAGTTCCTGCTGGTGCTGTGAGGGACATGCTATTGTTCTAAAATCATTACATACTGCTAGAGGGAGAGGTTCCTGATGGTGCTGTGAGGGACAGATTATTGTTCTAAAATCATCTCCTACTGCTATAGGGAGAGGTTCCTGCTGGTGCTGTGAGTAACAGATTATTGTTCTAAAATCATCTCCTATTTCTATAGGGAGAGGTTCCTCCTGGTGCTGTAAGGGACAGATTATTGTTCTAAAATCATCTCCTAGTTCTATAGGGAGAGGTTCCTGCTGGTACTGTAAGGGACAGATAATTGTTCTAAAATAATCACATACTGCTAGAGGGAGAGGTTCCTGCTGGTGCTGTGAAGGACACATATTGTTCTAAAATCATCACATACTGCTTGAGGGACAGGTTCCTGATGGTGCTGTGAGGGACAAATTATTGTTCTAAAATCTTCTCTTAGTTCTATAGGGAGAGGTTCCTGCTGGTGCTGTAAGGGACAGATTATTGTTCTAAAATCATCACATACTGCTAAAGGGAGAGGTTCCTGCTGGTGCTGTGAGGGACAGATTATTGTTTTAAAATCATCTCCTAGTGCTATATGGAGAGGTTCCTGCTGGTGCTGTGAGGGACAGATTATTGTTCTAAAATCATCACATACTGCTAGAGGGAGAGGTTCCTGTTGGTGCTGCGAGGAACAGATTATTATTCTAAAATCATCACATACTGCTATAGGGAGAGGTTCCTGCTGGTGCTGTAAGGGACAGATTATTGTTCTAAAATCATCACATACTGCTAGAGGGAGAGGTTCCTTCTGGTGCTGTGAGGGACAGATTATTGTTTTCAAATCATCACATACTGCTAGAGGTAGAGGTTCCTGCTGGTGCTGTGAGGGACAGATTATTGTTCTAAAATCATCTCCTACTGCTATAGGGAGAGGTTCCCGCTGGTGCTGTAATTGACAGATTATTGTTCTAAAATCACCTCCTAGTTCTATAGGGAGAGGTTCCTGCTGGGGCTGTGAGGGACAGATTATTGTTCTAAAATCATCTCCTAGTTCTATAGGGAGAGGATCCTGCTGGTACTGTAAGGGACAGATTATTGTTCTAAAATCACCACATACTGCTAGAGGGAGAGGTTCCTGCTGGTGCTGTGAGGACAGATTATTGTTCTAAAATCATCACAAACTGCTAAAGGGAGAGGTTCCTTTGGGTGCTGTGAGGAACAGATTATTGTTCTAAAATCTGAATGTTAACAGAGAGTGCGGCGCTTATGTTATAGAAAATGCAATATATAATCTACAAAGTCACAAACATATGAGAGTTTTATATAAATCATAGGTTGGTATTAAAGATCTTGAGACCCAAGGTAAATAACTAAATAAATACAGATCTGGGAAATTTCTCATATGATGAAGATAGTCCACACTTAAAAGTCTATATCATGGTGGATTCAGGAATTAATTCTTCCTCAAAAGTTCAAGTAATGCAGTGGTCAAGTGCTCATAGTGACAAGTGGTGGTATCCAATGGTAGTAAGTGAGTGTGCTTACCAGAAGCTGGTAGGCCACCAGCATAAGAAGTATAGGTGTGTTGTTCACGTTCCAGGCAGTTCAGACTGGCATGGTGAATCAAGTGACGGGTAATGTGAAAAATTTTTATTCACAAAGCGGTTAAAAACACTTACATGTTTTCTTTAAAATTGAGCTCAAAGTATATGGAATCCAAATGCAGTGCGACAGGGGGACGGGACCCAACGCATTTCGTTTCAATAAACGTCTTCTGGGGTGTCCCCCCCTGTGAACACTGCATGCTTATATAGGGAAAAAAACATGTAATAAGTGGCCACTCCCATTAGTCAAAATGGTGGTGGGAATCATGTGACCCAGATATACAAGATGGCGCCCATAGGAAGTGGTCATAAAAGATTTAATTAAAAGTTTAAAATGAATTGCATAGTGCATGTTAATACATGCCTACAGTGGACAAATGAAAAGGGACATGATAAAATGCTGGCCGTAAATATAAAGCTCAATACAGCAGAGCAATACAATACAGCAGAGCATGTACCAATAGGAAAAGAATCCCTGGACATACTCTGCTGACACTAGTCTGCCCCCAGGGTGGGGAGCCTAACAGGAGGACGGATTCCGGATGATGTCACTACCGGAAGTGACGAGTGTTTACAACAGCAGGTGACGTGCGGGCAGATGGGACAGGGTACAGCCGCGCTCGTCAGGGATAATGAACACTAAGGGAAAGGCTGAGCTTATATAATAAAAAAATCATCCTAAGGACGTGTTATAAAGGCACTCCCCCACTTCCTGGGTGGAGAGCCAGTCGGGGGTAAGATCCAGATGTTGTCACTTCCGGAAGTGACGCGGCACGCTCACCCGGAAGTGACGAGAAATGTAAACAATAGGCACAGTACAACAGAATAACTGTCTATCATTAGTGGTCGCCATGTTGTAGACCATAGGACTTTTATGTAATTAAATATAAATCGACGGGACAAGTCTATTAGAAACAGACAATGTAAAAAGCAGATTGTAAAACCTAATATGCAAAGGTTGAAGTACATTCGTTCTCATAAGAAAAATACTAAAACGTCTATTATGGAAATAAAAGGCAGGGGCAAATGTATGTGGGGGAGCCTCAAATGCATGTGAGGGAGCCCCATCACTATTGGGTACATTCAGTAAATCGCATAATTAAAGTTGAAATAACCACAAAGATAACCCCATAGACATTAGGTTGCATTGGTAGTGCATTGTAATAATAAGAGTGGGAATCATAATTGAAAAGAATAAAATGGTAGATAAATGGTGTTAAAGGTGATGCATGGTAATTATGCTTGGTTAATAAAAGAGTTAATGTCCCAGTCTACGTTTAGGCCATAGGGCTGATAGCACCGAAGTTGATGGATCCAGAATGTTTCCAACTGCGAAACGCCCCGGCGTATTGCGCCTCCACGCCACGGGGGTACGTATTTATCTATAATTTGGAAAATTATGCCTTTGGGATCCCTATTGTGATATCTTAAATAGTGTTTTGGTACACTATGGTTAGTCTTGCCCTTATAAATGTTAGTGATGTGTTCGTTCACTCGGATGGTAAATGATCAAATTGTCCTTCCCACATACTGTTTTTTGCATGGACATGTTATGAGGTATACAACATTTTTGGTGTCTCAAGTGCAAAATTGTTTCATTTGGTAGGAGCGGCCGGTTATGGAAGAAGTGAATTCTGTAGCTTTCCTTCCCCTTAGGGCATTCAGATGGCACACCCTACATTTGTGGCACTTGTAATAACCAACCAGGTTGTGGAAAAAAGACAGTTTCCTTGGAGGGTCAATGACATTGGGGGCTATCTTGTTCCTTAGTGAAGGAGCACCCCTGAAAACTACTGTAGGTACTTCTAGTTCTATAAGGAAAGGTTCCTACTGGTGCTGTGAGGGACAGATTATTGTTCTAAAATCAGCTCCTACTGCTATAGGGAGAGGTTCATGCTGGTGCTGTAAGGGACAGGTTATTGTTCTAAAATCATCTCCTACTGCTATAGGGAGAGGTTTCTGCTGGAGCTGTAAGGGGCAGATTATTGTTCTAAAATCTTCTCCAAGTTCTATAGGGAGAGGTTCCTGCTAGTGCTGTGAGGGACAGATTATTGTTCTAAAATCATCTCCTAGTGCTATAGGGAGAAGTTCCTGCTAGTGCTGTGAGGGACATGCTATTGTTCTAAAATCATCACATACTGCTAGAGGGAGAGGTTCCTGATGGTGCTGTGAGGGACAGATTATTGTTCTAAAATCGTCACATACTGCTACAGGGAGAGGTTCCTGCTGGTGCTGTGAGGAACAGATTATTGTTCTAAAATCATCTCCTACTGCTATAGGGAGAGGTTCCTGCTGGTGCTGTGAGGAACAGATTATTGTTCTAAAATCATCTCCTATTTCTATAGGGAGAGGTTCCTCCTGGTGCTGTAAGGGACAGATTATTGTTCTAAAATCATCTCCTAGTTCTATAGGGAGAGGTTCCTGCTGGTACTGTAAGGGACAGAAAATTGTTCTAAAATAATCACGTACTGCTAGAGGGAGAGGTTCCTGCTGGTGCTGTGAAGGACAAATATTGTTAAGAGGGAGATCGTCATACACCACTAAAATCTTGTTATTAGACAGGGAATGTCGTGGTCGTCCTAGGAGAGGGATATCTTGATCCTCTACTAAAATCTTGTTATTAGACATCAAGTGTCGTGGTCGTCCTTGGATAGGGAGATCGTCATACACTACTAAAATCTTGTTATTAGACAGGGAATGTCGTGGTCGTCCTTGGAGAGGGATATCTTGATCCTCTACTAAAATCTTGTTATTAAACAGGGAGTGTCGTGGTAGTCCTTGGACAGGGAGTTCGTCATACACTACTAAAATATTGTTATAAACAGGAAGTGTCGTGGTCGTCCTTGGAGAGGGAGATCGTCAT
>BLSH010361673.1:350363-367682 GCA_018402905.1 Glandirana rugosa
TTAGAAAGGGAGTGTCGTGGTCGTCCTTGGAGAGGGAGATCGTATTGTTATAAAATCATCACATACTGCTTGAGGGACAGGTTCCTGATGGTGCTGTGAGGGACAAATTATTGTTCTAAAATCATCTCCTAGTTCTATAGGGAGAGGTTCCTGCTGGTGCTGTAAGGGACAGATTATTGTTCTAAAATCATCACATACTGCTAGAGGGATAGGTTCCTGCTGGTGCTGTGAACTACAGATTATTGTTCTAAAATCATCTCCTAGTTCTATAGGGAGAGGATCCTGCTGGTGCTGTAAGGGACAGATTATTGTTCTAAAATCACCACATACTGCTAGAGGGAGAGGTTCCTGCTGGTGCTGTGAGGGAAAGATTATTATTCTAAAATCATCACATACTGCTAGAGGGAGAGGTTCCTGCTGGTGCTGTGAGGACAGATTATTGTTCTAAAATCATCACAAACTGCTAAAGGGAGAGGTTCCTTTGGGTGCTGTGAGGGACAGATTATTGTTCTAAAATCTGAATGTTAACAGAGAGTGCGGCGCTTATGTTATAGAAAATGCAGTATATGATCTACAAAGTCACAAACATATGAGAGTTTCATATAAATCATAGGCTGGTATTAAAGATCTTGAGACCCAAGGTAAATAAATAAATAAATACAGATCTGGGAAATTTCCCATATGATGAAGATAGTCCACACTGAAAAGTCTATATCATGGTGGATTCAGGAATTAATTCTTCCTCAAAAATTCAAGTAATGCAGTGGTCATGTGCTCATAGTGACAAGTGGTGATATCCAATGGTAGAAAGTGAGTGTGCTTACCAGAAGCTGGTAGGCCACCAGCATAAGAAGTATAGGTGTGTTGTTCACGTTCCAGGCCGTTCAGACGGGCATTGTGAATCAAGTGACGGGTAATGTGAATAGTGCTCCAAGTGATGGTTATCAGAAATGAGTATGCTTACTAGAAACTGGTCATCAACCAGCAGAAATGATTATGTAGGCTCAGATGAAATGAAAAAGTGGAGGTGGTTCCTTCTGGGGCTCCTTGGTCCTCTCTTGCTTCGTCCTCTTTTGAGGTGTTAAAAGATAGGGGATACTCCAGCGGGCAGGTGTTAGAAGAAAAAAAGGTGCTCCATAGCGTGATACAGTTTCAAAAAAATTTTTATTCACAAAGCGGTTAAAAACACTTACATGTTTTCTTTAAAATTGAGCTCAAAGTATATGGAATCCAAATGCAGTGCGACAGGTGTGTCCCCCTGTGAACACTGCATGCCTATATAGGGAAAAAAACATGTAATAAGTGGCCACTCCCATTAGTCAAAATAGTGGTGGGAATCATGTGACCCAGATATACAAAATGGCGCCCATAGGAAGTGGTCATAAAAGATTTAATTAAAAGTTTAAAATGAATTGCATAGTGCATGTTAATACATGTCTGCAGTGGACAAATGAAAAGGGACATGATAAAATGCTGGCCGTAAATATAAAGCTCAATACAGCAGAGCAATACAATACAGCAGAGCATGTACCAATAGGAAAAGAATCCCTGGACATACTCTGCTGACACTAGTCCACCCCCTGGGTGGGGAGCCTAACAGGAGGACGGATTCCGGATGATGTCACTATCGGAAGTGACGAGTGTTTACAACAGAAAGTGACGTGCGGGCAGATGGGACAGGATACAGCCGCGCTCGTCAGGGATAATGAACACTAAGGGAAAGCCTGAGCTTATATAATAAAAAAATCATCCTAAGGACGTGTTATAAAGGCACTCCCCCACTTCCTGGGGGGAGAGCCAGTCGGGGGTAAGACCTGGATGTTGTCACTTCCGGAAGTGACGCGGCGCGCTCACCCGGAAGTGACGGGAAATGTAAACAATAGGCACAGTACAACAGAATAACTGTCTATCATTAGCGGGCGCCATGTTGTAGACCATAGGACTTTTATGTAATTAAATATAAATTGACGGGACAAGTCTATTAGAAACAGACAATGTAAAAAGCAGATTGTAAAAACTAATATGCAAAGGTTGGAGTACATTCGTTCTCATAAGAAAAATACATAAGTAAAATACTAAAACATCTATTATGGAAATAAAAGGCAGGGGCAAATGTATGTGGGGGAGCCCCAAATGCATGTGAGGGAGCCCCATCACTATTGGGTACGTTCAGTAAATCGCATAATTAAAGTTGAAATAACCACAAAGATAACCCCATAGACATTAGGTTGCATTGGTAGTGCATTGTAATAATAAGAGTGGGAATCATAATTGAAAAGAATAAAATGGTAGATAAATGGTGTTAAAGGTGATGCATGGTAATTGTGCTTGGTTAATAAAAGAGTTAATGTCCCAGTCTACGTTTAGGCCATAGGGCTGATAGCACCGAAGTTGATGGATTCAGAATGTTTCCAACTGCGAAACCCCCCGGCGTATTGCGCCTCCACGCCACGGGGGTACGTATTTATCTATAATTTGGAAAATTGTGCCTTTGGGATCCCTATTGTGATATCTTAAATAGTGTTTTGGTACACTATGGTTAGTCTTGCCCTTATAAATGTTAGTGATGTGTTCGTTCACTCGGATGGTAAATGATCGAATTGTCCTTCCCACATACTGTTTTTTGCATGGACATGTTATGAGGTATACAACATTTTTGGTGTCACAAGTGCAAAATTGTTTCATTTGGTAGGAGTGGCCGGTTATGGAAGAAGTGAATTCTGTAGCTTTCCTTCCCCTTAGGGCATTCAGATGGCACACCCTACATTTGTGGCACTTGTAATAACCAACCAGGTTGTGGAAAAAAGACAGTTTCCTTGGAGGGTCAATGATATTGGGGGCTATCTTGTTCCTTAGTGAAGGAGCACCCCTGAAAACTACTGTAGGTACTTCCGGCAGTTGGGGGCCGAGTACTTTGTCATTCTTCAGAACCGGCCAGTGTTTTCTTATGATAGACTTGAGTTGCCTGTGTTGTATCGAATACGAGGTAAAGAGGGCGCATTTGTGGTCATTATTCTCCTTTCTTGGTCTATCAAGGAGCAATTCAGAACGGTCCACTTGTAGTGACTTGTGTATTTCCTGATCTAATAGATTCCTATCGTATCCCTTCTCCTCAAATCTGTCTTTCAGGATATTTGCTTGGGTCAGAAAGTCTTCAGTATTGGTACAGTTCCTACATAGTCTAAGGAACTGGCTTTTTGGAACCCCTCTGAGCCAGGGGTGGTAATGGCAGCTGTCCATAGATATATATCCATTACGGTCGGTAGGTTTGAAGAACGTTTTTGTGTAGATCAGACAGTTTTGTATTTCTATATCTAGATACAGAAAGTGTATACGTTCATGGCTATATTCAAGAGATAGTGAGATCCCTCTGTTGTTATGGTTAAGGCCACTGATGAACTCTTCCAATGAGGCAGTTGTACCTCTCCATAATAGCAAGCTATCATCAATATAACGTGCCCAAAGGACTAATTCGGGTCGTCTGGGTGTATAGACTTCTTCTTCTTCCCATTTTGCCATGAACAGGTTGGCTAGGTTGGGGGCAAACTTAGCGCCCATCGCCACGCCTTAATGTTGGGAATAGAATTTGTTACCAAACCAAAAATAATTGTGGCTGGTAGCGAAAGTCACTAGGTCTAGGATAAATGTTTATGCTGTGGGGGGATGGAAGCATCTTGTGATAAATAATAATCCACTGCTTCGATGCCCAGTTGGTGTGGGATGCAGGTATAAAGAGAAGCTACGTCTGCAGTAGCAATAATATCACCTTCTCTGATGGAAAAGTTTTGTAAGAGGCAGATGGTGTCCTTAGTATCTTTAAGAAACGAAGGAATGTCTTTAACTTTTGGCTGAAGATAATAATCAATATAGCATCCTATCCTGGAGGTTATGGAATCTATACCACTGACGATAGGACGCCCTGGGGGGTTGGTGGAGTCTTTGTGGATTTTTGGTAGGTAATATAGAACTGGGATCCTGGGTGCCAATGGGACCAGGTAATATTTCTCCTTTTTATCTAAGATACCATCTTGGAAACCTTTATCTATGAGAGAGGTGAGAACCT
Organism: Glandirana rugosa; assembly: GCA_018402905.1. Lineage (NCBI taxonomy): Eukaryota > Metazoa > Chordata > Amphibia > Anura > Ranidae > Glandirana > Glandirana rugosa. Next base: position 354,427 of record BLSH010361673.1, read on the forward strand.
TCTTGTATTTGTGGGTGGGGTCCGTTGTTAGTTCTTTGTAGGTATTAGTGTCACTTAGTAGTCTGTACATTTCTGTGGTGTAGCTTTGCTTGTCAAGAACCACAATCACTCCTCCTTTGTCAGCCGGGCGAATGACTAGATCTTTCCTTTCACATAGGCTTTCTAAGCCTTTTTTAATATGTAGATGTGTTTTGGCATTTCTTAATTTCTAGTTGGTCTAGATCCTTGAGTATCAGTTCATTAAATACATTTACTGAAGGGGCTGTTTGTCCTGGAGGGTTGTATAAAGAGGGATTGGCTAGGCCAGAGTGTACTATACCATTAGAGTTCCCTTTAACGGTTCTAGTGATAGGATTAGACAATATATATCTCTGAATATTATTGTTCTAAAATCATCTCCTACTGCTATAGGGAGAGGTTCCTGCTGGTGCTGTGAGGGACAGATTATTGATCTAAAATCATCTCCTAGTTCTATAGGGAGAGGTTCCTGCTGGTACTGTAAGGGACAGATAATTGTTCTAAAATAATCACATACTGCTAGAGGGAGAGGTTCCTGCTGGTGCTGTGAAGGACAAATATTGTTCTAAAATCATCACATACTGCTTAAAGGAGAGGTTCCTGATGGTGCTGTGAGGGACAAATTATTGTTCTAAAATCATCTCCTAGTTCTATAGGGAGAGGCTCCTGCTGGTGTTGTAAGTGACAGATTATTGTTCTAAAATCATCACATACTGCTAGAGGGAGAGGTTCCTGCTGGTGCTGTGAGGGACAGATTATTGTTCTAAAAGCATCTTCTAGTTCTATAGGGAGGGATTCCTATTGGTACTGGAAGGGACAGATTATTGTTCTAAAATCATCACATACTGCTAGAGGGAGAGGTTCCTGCTGGTGCTGTGAGGGACAGGTTATTGTTCTAAAATCATCACATACTGCAAGAGTGAGGGGTTCCTGCTGGTGCTGTGAGGGGCAGATTACTGTTCTAAAATTATCTCCTACTGCTATAGAGAGAGGTTCCTGCTGGTGCTGTGAGGGAGAGATTATTATTCTAAAATCATCTCCTACTGCTATAGGGAGAGGTTCATGCTGGTGCTGTAAGGGACAGGTTATTGTTCTAAAATCATCTCCTACTGCTATAGGGAGTGGTTTCTGCTGGAGCTGTAAGGGACAGATTATTGTTCTAAAATCTTCTCCAAGTTCTATAGGGAGGGGTTCCTGCTAGTGCTGAGAGGGACAGATTATTGTTCTAAAATCATCTCCTAGTGCTATAGGAAAAAGTTTCTGCTGGTGCTGGGATTGACAGATTATTGTTCTAAAATCATCTCCTACTGCTATAGGGAGAGGTTCATGCTGGTGCTGTAAGGGACAGGTTATTGTTCTAAAATCATCTCCTACTGCTATAGGGAGAGGTTTCTGCTGGAGCTGTAAGGGACAGATTATTGTTCTAAAATCTTCTCCAAGTTCTATAGGGAGAGGTTCCTGCTAGTGCTGTGAGGGACAGATTATTGTTCTAAAATCATCTCCTAGTGCTATAGGGAGAAGTTCCTGCTGGTGCTGTGAGGGACGTTATTGTCCTAAAATCATCACATACTGCACGAGGGAGAGGTTCCTGATGGTGCTGTGAGGGACAGAGTATTGTTCTAAAATCGTCACATACTGCTACAGGGAGAGGTTCCTGCTGGTGCTCTGAGGGACAGATTATTGTTCTAAAATCATCTCCTACTGCTATATGGAGAGGTTCCTGCTGGTGCTGTGAGGAACAGATTATTGTTCTAAAATCATCTCCTAGTTCTTTAGGGAGAGGTTCCTGCTGGTACTGTAAGGGACAGATAATTGTTCTAAAATAATCACATACTGCTTGAGGGAGAGGTTCCTGATGGTGCTGTGAGGGACAAATTATTGTTCCAAAATCATCTCCTAGTTCTATAGGGAGAGGTTCCTGCTGGTGCTGTAAGGGACAGATTATTGTTCTAAAATCATCACATACTGCTAAAGGGAAAGGTTTCTGCTGGTGCTGTGAGGGGCAGATTATTGTTCTAAAATCATCTCCTAGTGCTATATAGAGAGGTTCCTGCTGGTGCTGTGAGGAACAGATTATTGTTCTAAAATCATCACATACTGCTAGAGGGAGAGTTTCCTGTTGGTGCTGTGAGGAACAGATTATTATTTTAAAATCATCACATACTGCTATAGGGAGAGGTTCCTGCTGGTGCTGTAAGGGACAGATTATTGTTCTAAAATCATCACATACTGCTAGAGGGAGAGGTTCCTGCTGGTGCTGTGAGGGACAGATTATTGTTTTCAAATCATCACATACTGCTAGAGGTAGAGGTTCCTGCTGGTGCTGTGAGGGACAGATTATTGTTCTAAAATCATCTCCTACTGCTATAGGGGGAGGTTCCCGCTGGTGCTGTAATTGACAGATTATTGTTCTAAAATCATCTCCTAGTTCTATAGGGAGAGGTTCCTTCTGGGGCTTTGAGGGACAGATTATTGTTCTAAAAACATCTCCTAGTTCTATAGGGGGACGATCCTGCTGGTACTGTAAGGGACAGATTATTGTTCTAAAATCACCACATACTGCTAGAGGGAGAGGTTCCTGCTGGTGCTGTGAGTGAAAGATTATTGTTCTAAAATCATCACATACTGCTAGAGGGAGAGGTTCCTGCTGGTGCTGTGAGGACAGATTATTGTTCTAAAATCATCACAATCTGCTAAAGGGAGAGGTTCCTTTGGGTGCTGTGAGGGACAGATTATTGTTCTAAAATCATCTCCTACTGTTATAGGGAGAGGTTCCTCCTGGTGCTGTAAGGGACAGATTATTGTTCTAAAATCTTCCCCTAGTTCTATACGGAGAGGTTCCTGCTGGTGCTGTGAGGGACAGATTATTGTTGTAAAATAATCTCCTAGTTCTATAGGGAGAGGTTCCTGCTGGTACTGTAAGGGACAGATAATTGTTCTAAAGTAATCACATACTGCTAGAGGGAGAGGTTCCTGCTGGTGCTGTGAATGACAGACTATTGTTCTAAAATCATCACATACTGCTTGAGGGAGAGGTTCCTGATGGTGCTGTGAGGGACAAATTATTGTTCTAAAATCATCTCCTAGTTCTATAGGGAGAGATTCCTTCTGGTGCTGTAAGGGACAGATTATTGTTCTAAAATCATCACATACTGCTAGAGGGAGAGGTTCCTGCTGGTGCTGGGAACGACAGATTATTGTTCTAAAATCATCTTCTAGTGCTATAGGGAGAGGTTCCTGCTGGTGCTGTGGGGGACAGATTATTGTTCTAAAATCATCTCCTAGTTCTATGGTGAGAGGTTCCTGCAGGTGCTGCGAGGGACAGAATATTGTTCTAAAATCAGCTCCTACTGCTAAAGGGAGAGGTTCCTGCTGGTGCTGTAAGGGACAGATTATTGTTCTAAAATCATCTCCTAGTTCTATACGGAGGGGTTCCTGCTGGTACTTTAAGGGACAGATTATTGTTCTAAAATCATCACATACTGCTAGAGGGAGAGGTTCCTGCTGGTGCTGTGAGGGACAGATTATTGTTCTAAAATCATTACATACTGCTAGAGGGAGAGGTTCCTGCTGGTGCTGTGAGGGACAGATTATTGTGCTAAAATCATCACATACTGCAAGAGGGAGGGGTTCCTGCTGGTGCTCTGAGGGACAGATTATTGTTCTAAAATCATCTCCTACTGCTATAGGGAGAGGTTCCTGCTGGTGCTGTGAGGGGAAGATTATTATTCTAAAATCATCTCCTAGTTCTATAAGGAAAGGTTCCTACTAGTGCTGTGAGGGACAGATTATTGTTCTAAAATCATCCCCTACTGCTATAGGGAGAGGTTCATGCTGGTGTTGTAAGGGACAGGTTATTTACTCTAAAATCATCTCCTACTGCTATAGGGAGAGGTTTCAGCTGGAGCTGTAAGGGACAAATTATTGTTCTAAAATCATCTCCTAGTACTATAAGGAGAGGTTCCTGCTGGTTTTGTAATGGATAGTTTATTGTTCTAAAATCATCACATACTGCTAATGGGAGAGGTTCCTGCTGGTGCTGTGAGGGACAGATTATTGTTCTAAAATCATCACATACTGCTAGATGGAAAGGTTCCTGCTGGTGCTGTGAGGGACAGATTATTGTTCTAAAATCATCTCCTACTGCTATAGGGAGAGGTTCCTGCTGGTGCTGTGAGGAACAGATTATTGTTCTAAAATCATCTCCTATTTCTATAGGGAGAGGTTCCTGCTGGGGCTGTGAGGGACAGAATATTGTTCTAAAATCATCTCCTACTGCTATAGGGAGATGTTCCTGCTGGTGCTGTAAGGGACAGATTATTGTTCTAAAATCTTCCCCTAGTTCTATACGGATAGGTTCCTGCTGGTGCTGTGAGGGACAGATTATTGTTCTAAAATCATCTCCTAGTTCTATAGGGAGAGGTTCCTGCTGGTACTGTAAGGGACAGATAATTGTTCTAAAATAATCACATACTGCTAGAGGGTGAGGTTCCTGCTGGTGCTGTGAAGGACAAATATTGTTCTAAAATCATCACATACTGCTAGAGGGAGAGGTTCCTGCTGGTGCTGTGAACAACGGATTATTGTTCTAAAATCATCTCCTAGTGCTATAGGGAGAGATTCCTGCTGGTGCTGTGGGGGACAGATTATTGTTCTAAAAGCATTTCCTAGTTCTATAGGGAGGGGTTCCTATTGGTACTGGAAGGGACAGATTATTGTTCTAAAATCATCACATACTGCTAGAGGGAGAGGTTCCTGCTGGTGCTGTGAGGGACAGATTATTGTTCTAAAATCATCACATATTGCTATAGGGAGAGGTTCCTACTGGTGCTGTGAGGGAGAGATTATTATTCTAAAATCATCTCCTAGTTCTATAAGGAAAGGTTCCTACTGGTGCTGTGAGGGACAGATTATTGTTCTAAAATCATCTCCTACTGCTATAGGGAGAGGTTCATGCTGGTGCTGTAAGGGACAGGTTATTGTTCTAAAATCATCTCCTACTGCTATAGGGAGAGGTTTCTGCTGGAGCTGTAAGGGACAGATTATTGTTCTAAAATCTTCTCCAAGTACTATAGGGAGAGGTTCCTGCTAGTGATGTGAGGGACAGATTATTGTTCTAAAATCATCTCCTAGTGCTATAGGGAGAAGTTCCTGCTGGTGCTGTGAGGGACATGTTATTGTTCTAAAATCATCACATACTGCTAGAGGGAGAGGTTCCTGATGGTGCTGTAAGGGACAGATTATTGTTCTAAAATCATCACATACTGCTACAGGGAGAGGTTCCTGCTGGTGCTGTGAGGGACAGATTATTGTTCTAAAATCATCTCCTACTGCTATAGGGAGAGGTTCCTGCTGGTGCTGTGAGGAACAGATTATTGTTCTAAAATCATTTCCTATTTCTATAGGGAGAGGTTCCTCCTGAGGCGGTAAGGGACAGATTATTGTTCTAAAATCATCTCCTAGTTCTATAGTACGAGGTTCCTGCTGGTACTGTAAGGGACAGATAATTGTTCTAAAATAATCTCATACTGCTAGAGGGAGAGGTTCCTGCTGGTGCTGTAAAGGACAAATATTGTTCTAAAATCATCACATACTGCTTGAGGGAGAGGTTCCTGCTGGTGCTGTAAAGGACAGATTATTGTTCTAAAAGCATCTCCTAGTTCTATAGGGAGGGGTTCCTACTGGTACTGGAAGGGACAGATTATTGTTCTAAAATCATCTCCTATTTCTATAGTTAGAGGTTCCTCCTGGTGCTGTTAAGGACAGATTATTGTTCTAAAATCATCTCCTAGTTCTATAGGGAAAGGTTCCTGCTGGTACTGTAAGGGACAGATAATTGTTCTAAAATAATCACATACTGCTAGAGGGAGAGGTTCCTACTGGTGCTGTGAAGGACAAATATTGTTCTAAAATCATCACATACTGCTTGAGGGAGAGGTTCCTGATGTAGCTGTGAGGGACAAATTATTGTTCTAAAATCATTTCCTAGTTCTATAGGGAGAGGTTCCTGCTGGTGCTGTAAGGGACAGATTATTGTTCTAAAATTATCACATACTGCTAAAGGGAGAAGTTCCTGCTGGTGCTGTGAACGACAGATTTTTGTTCTAAAATAATCTCCTAGTGCTATAGGGAGAGGTTCCTGCTGGTGCTGTGGGGGACAGATTATTGTTCTAAAATCATCTCCTAGTTCTATGGTGAGAGGTTCCTGCAGGTGCTGGGAGGGACAGAATATTGTTCTAAAATCAGCTCATACTGCTAAAGGGAGAGGTTCCTACTGGTGCTGTAAAGGACAGATTATTGTTCTAAAAGCATCTCCTAGTTCTATAGGGAGGGGTTCCTACTGGTACTGGAAGGGACAAATTATTGTTCTAAAATTATCACATACTGCTAGAGGGAGAGGTTCCTGCTGGTGCTGTGAGGGACAGATTCTTGTTCTAAAATTATCACATACTGCAAGAGGGAGGGGTTCCTGCTGTTGCTCTGAGGGACAGATTATTGTTCTAAAATCATCTCCTAGTTCTATAAGGAAAGGTTCCTACTGGTGCTGTGAGGGACAGATTATTGTTCTAAAATCATCTCCTACTGCTATAGGGAGAGGTTTCTGCTGGAGCTGTAAGGGACAGATTATTGTTCTAAAATCGTCTCCAAGTTCTATAGGTAGAGGTTCCTGCTAGTGCTGTGAGGGACAGATTATTGTTATAAAATCATCTCCTAATGCTATAGGGAGAGGTTCCTGCTAGTGCTATGAGGGACATGTTATTGTTCTAAAATCATCACATACTGCTAGAGGGAGAGTTTCATGATGGTGCTGTGAGGGACAGATTATTGTTCTAAAATCGTCACATACTGCTACAGGGAGAGGTTCGTGCTGGTGCTGTGATTATTGTTCTAAAATCATCTCCTATTTCTATAAGGAGAGGTTCCTCCTGGTGCTGTAAGGGACAGATTATTGTTCTAAAATCCTCTCCTAGTTCTATAGGGAGAGGTTCCTGCTGGTGCTGTGAGGGACAGATTATAGTTCTAAAATCATCTCCTAGTGCTATAGGGAGAAGTTCCTGCTGGTGCTGTGAGGGACATGTTATTGTTCTAAAATCATCACATACTGGTAGAGGGAGAGGTTCCAGCTGATGCTGTCAGGGACAGATTACTCTTCTAAAATCATCTCCTAGTTCTATAGGGAGAGGTTCCTAGTGGTGCTGTAAGGGACAGACTATTGTTCTAAAATCATCACATACTGCTAAAGGGTGAGGTTCCTGCTGGTGCTGTGAGGGGCAGATTATTTTTCTAAAATCATCTCCTAGTGCTATATGGAGAGGTTCCTGCTGGTGCTGTGAGGGACAGATTATTGTTCTAAAATCATCACATACTGCTAGAGGGAGAGGTTCCTGTTGGTGCTGTGAGGAACAGATAATTGTTCTAAAATCATCACATACTGCTATAGGGAGAGGTTCCTGCTGGTGCTGTAAGGGACAGATTATTGTTCTAAAATCATCACATACAGCTAGAGGGAGAGGTTCCTTCTGGTGCTGTGAGGGACAGATTATTGTTTTCAAATCATCACATACTGCTAGAGGGAGAGGTTCCTGCTGGTGCTGTGAAGGACAGTTTATTGTTCTAAAATAATCTGCTATTGCTATAGGGAGAGGTTCATGGTGCTACTGTGAGGGACAGATTATTGTTCTAAAATCTTCTCCTAGTTCTATAGGGAGAGGTTCCCGTTGGTACTGTAAGGGACAGATTACTGTTCTAAAATAATCACATACTGCTAGAGGGAGAGGTTCCTGCTGTTGCTGTAAGGGACAGGTTATTGTTCTAAAATCATCTCCTACTGCTATAGGGAGAGGTGTCTGCTGGAGCTGTAAGGGACAGATTATTGTTCTAAAATCTTCTCCAAGTTCTATAGGGAGAGGTTCCTGCTAGTGCTGTGAGGGACAGATTATTGTTCTAAAATCATCTCCTAGTGCTATAGGGAGAAGTTCCTGCTGGTGGTGTGAGGGACATGTTATTGTTCTAAAATCATCACATACTGCTAGAGGGAGAGGTTCCTGCTGTTGCTGTGAAGGACAGATTATTGTTCTAATATCATCACATACTGCTAGAGGGAGAGGTTCCTGCTGGTGCTGTGAGGGACAGATTATTGTTATAAACTCATCTCCTAGTGCTATATGGAGAGGTTCCTGCTGGTGCTGTGAGGGACAGATTATTGTTCTAAAATCATCACATACTGTTAGAGGGGGAGGTTCCTGCTGGTGCTGTGAGGTACAAATTATTGTTCTCAAATCATCACATACTGCTAGAGGGAGAGGTTCCTGCTGGTGCTTTGAGGAACAGATTATTGTTCTAAAATCATCTCCTAGTGCTATAGTGAGAGGTTTCTGCTGGTGCTGTGAGGGACAGATTATTGTTCTAAAATCATCACATACTGGTGTAGGAAGAGACTCCTGCTGTTGGTGTGAGCGGTGCATTTCTTGCACAAAAATAAAAAGTCTACTTTGTTTTCCAAAAAAAAGAATTTATTATTCTTTTTTTTTTGTATTAATAAATAGTGCTACATAGTACATTTGCGGCCAGAATGAGGAGAGCGTCAAATAAGGGACGTGGTCATGGTCGTGGTCGTGGTGCTGCTGATGCTGCTGGTGTTGGTGAAGTTCCTGTTGCAGTAGATGACGTGGTCGATTTGTGCCAACTACACGCACAAGTGAAACACCTTCTTCAGGTGCGAGTAGCCGACAGAACCTTCAACGTTATATGGTAGGCTTGAATGCCGCTCAACGAATGGTGAGGCCAGAACAAGTACAGGCGATAGTAGATAGGGTAGCTGACAATGCCTCCAGTACCTTCACATTGTCTCCCACCTGGTCCCTTGATGAAAGCTCAGAGTTGGCACCTGAACCTCATGGCCATCTGTCTTTCACCTCAGCCCCTTGTAAATCAGCCAAGCAGTCTGAGCCTCAAGTCATGCAACAGTCTCTTATGCTTTTTGATGACTCTCCTGGTGTGCTTTCCATGGGCCATCCCCATATCCCAGCTCCAGAAGTGGAAGACATTGAGTGCACTGATGCCCAACCACTTCTGTTGCAGAATGAGGACATGGAAACACCAGCGCAGCACATGTTTGATTATGACGAAACACAGGTGCTAACTGCTGCAGCTTTTCACAGTGTGCAGACTGACAAGGAGGGCAGTGGTGAAGGGTGGGTGGAAGATGATGTGGAGGAGGATGATGAGGTCCTAGATCCCACATGGAATAAGGGTCATGCGAGTGAAGAGGAAGAGGTGGTGGTCGCACAGAGGCATCAGCACAACAAAAGAGGAAGCAGGTTGCAAAAGCGGAGCGAGCATTCCCTATACAGTATGCCTGCTACTACCCACCACACCAAGGGACCTAGCACACCAAAGGCAGCTCAAAGGCATTCCCCAGCGTGGCAGTTCTTCAGACAATGTGCTGACGACAAAACACGAGTGGTTTGCACGCTGTGCAAAGAGAGCCTGAAGCGAGGCATAAATGTTCTAAACCTGAGCACAACCTGAATGACCAGGCATCTAAATTCAAAGCACTTGCTGCAGTGGAATAAGTACCTTAAAATCCAAGAAAGGTCGTGGCCTCCTCCTGCTTCCTCTCGTCCTCTTCCTCCACCTCTACACTGCCAGTGTCACCTGCCACCCAGCAAACAGAGCATGTTATAGCAACGCCACCATGTCCGCCACCGTCCCCAAGCATTTCCACATGGTCCAATGGAAGCTTACAGCTCTCCATCTCCCAAACACTGGAGAGAAAGAGGAAGTACCCCCCTACCCACCCTGAATGCCAGCATTTCAAAATTCCTGGCCTTTGAAATGCTGTCATTCCGTCTGGTGAAAGACAAAAAACAAAACTTTGGGACTTTATATGAGGTGATGACTAAGCGTACATTCACCTCCATCCCTATTACATATTGATAAAAAGCAGGGCGTATGGGGGGAAGGGGGATAATAGGGTGGGACCTTACATGAAGCACACAGTAGAAATGATTGACCCACTAAGTATGAAATACAATTGTGTTTATTGGTGTATGTGGGCACCATATGCTCCAAGACCCCAATATTGTATCAATATAGTTACCTTGTAAACATTTCATATATGTGCATAAACAGTAATTTTGCATATACACAATAGTAACGACATGATAGATACTATACAATAATAAATAATGGTATGTATACCCACACACAATACAAACATAACATTCGTAATTCTTGGGACAATTCATTATTGTAATAAAAGTAGAGTAATATATGCATATTTGTTGTGACACAGCATCATAGGAAAGCTCTACGCGTTTCGTGGATGTCACCACTCGTCAGGAGCTGATGCAGGTTAGACGTATCTATAGTATAAAAAGATATGTATTTATAAATGCCCAAAAGAAGGTAAAAGAGGAGGAGCCATAATCCATCCCATCACTCTTACCTTTGGTAAAAAAGAGGGGTAAAAAGTTGATCGTTGCTATGGGTGGGGACACCATGGACTAGCGTCACCCTGGGAGCTGAGGTGAATAGTCTCTGTGGCAAGACGGCTGGAAAAGCCACCATTGTTGAAAAATAAGGGTGGTGAATGATCCCCAATTGCCAGTGATATCGTAGAGTAGATATTATATGGACTTAATAGAATTCTGTGAAGGAAATGGTAATAAAACTTTAATAGACGCCACTGGCAGCACGGGGAAAGATAGTATAGCCCAAACAAAATTAGGACCAACCACCAAGAAGCCGATTATGACAAAGTGAAATTAGAATGGTGCACCATAGCAATGTGATGTATAACAAATATGTAATAGTGAAAGTAGTAAAGACATAAGTACCTAGGTATGGAATCCAGAGTGTGGACTAAGATAATGAGAGGTGTTACGAAGTGTGAGCTCCAAACCGTGTGCTAGATGTGTCAGCGGCTCGCCAGCAGGACATCACCAACGTCATGCCGCATAGCCCTCTGAGGAGACGGCGTCAACGTTCGAGCGGCAGCCGACGCTCGGCTATTGGCGCCTATATACTCCCTCGTGGTGCGTGGGGATGTAAACACACATTGCTGGGCAGCGTCAAGACTGACGTCACTCGCACAGTGTGTGGGCGTGGCGTTGATCCGCAGCAGATGCCCACCCTTCCCCCCGCGTCCAACCAGGTCGGGAGGGGAGGGGGAGGGCCCCGGTGCTCATCACAACTCCCGGGAATGAAGCAGCCTCAGCTGGCCCCCCATACAACCAGCAAACAGCCCTTGCCTCTATGGAAGATTCGTATGGGCAATTGTGTGTCACAGGTGCAAACTCATAAGATTGAAACAAAACTGTGTGCTGCCATCCCTGTTATGCTAGGCAAAAGACAAAAAACAAAACTTTGGGACTTTATATGAGGTGATGACTAAGCGTACATTCATCTCCATCCCTATTACATATTGATAAAAAGCAGGGCGTATGGGGGGAAGGGGGATAATAGGGTGGGACTTTACATGAAGCACACAGTAGAAATGATTGACCCACTAAGTATGAAATACAATTGTGTTTATTGGTGTATGTGGGCACCATATCCTCCAGGACCCCAATATTGTATCGATATAGTTACCTTGTAAACATTTCATATATGTGCATAAACAGTAAATTTGCATATACACAATAGTAACAACATGATTGATACTATACAATAATAAATAATGGTATGTATACCCACACACAATACAAACATAACATTTGTAATTCTTGGGACAATTCATTGTTGTAATGTCCTGCTGGCGGGCCGCTGACACATCTAGCACACGGTTTGGAGCTCACACTTCGTAACACCTCTCATTATCTCAGTCCACACTCTGGATTCCATACCTAGGTACTTATGCCTTTACTACTTTCACTATTACCTATTTGTTATTCATCACATTGCTATGGTGGATCATTCTAATTTCACTTTGTCATAATCGGCTTCTTGGTGGTTGGCCAAATTTCGTTTGGGCTATACTATCTTTCCCCGTGCTGCCAGTGGCGTCTATTATAGTTTTATTGCCATTTCCTTCACAGGAATTCTATTAAGTCCATTTAATATCTACTCTACGATATCACTGGCAATTGGGGATCATTCACCATGCTTATTTTTCAACAATGGTGGCTTTTCCAGCCGTCTTGCTGCAGAGACTATTCACCTCAGCTCCCGGGGTGACGCTAGTCCATGGTGTCCCCACCCGTAGCAACGATCAACTTTTTACCCCTCTTTTTTGCCAAAGGTAAGAGTTATGGGATGGATTATGACTCCTCCTCTTTTACCTTCTTTTGGGCATTAATAAATACATACCTTTTTATACTATAGATACGTCTAACCTGCATCAGCTCCTGACGAGTGGTGACATCCACGAAACGTGTAGAGCTTTCCTATGATGCTGTGTCACAACAATTATGCGTATATTACTCTACTTTTATTACAATAATGAATTGTCCCAAGAATTACGAATGTTATGTTTGTATTGTGTGTGGGTATACATACCATTATTTGTTATTGTATAGTATCTATCATGTCGTTACTATTGTGTATATGCAAAATTACTGTTTATACACATATATGAAATGTTTACAAGGTAACTATTTAAATAAATAGGTAAAATAGGTAAATAAATAGGTAACATTAACACTAATATGGCTCTCCGCGGCTGATATAGGCTTTTCCTACACAATTTGAAGATGATTTTAAAACAGAAGTTTAGTAGCAGAAACTACTAATTGTGGAAGAGAATTCCACATCCTCACTGCTCTTACCATAAAGAAACAGAACAGTGATATCATATCACTGATATGATATCACTGTTCTGAAAACATCTGGAAACTGTGTGTGAAGAGCGAAACCATATGCATGCTCTTCTCTATGCTGTATTTTCACAAAGAAATACCATTCTCGTCACTCCTACACCTTAAGAGAAGGTGTTAATCATCAAAGACGATGATTTGAAGACAAAATTTTAGTAGAAGTTTAACACATCCTTTTCGGATATAGTCGGCGCCTCTCGGTATAATCACAATTACAATGGATAAATAAATGGATAAAATGGATAAATAAATTTATCAATGGAACATTTGTAAAGTATATACACATATTTGTCATTAAAACGTATATGTGTTATCATTGCTGTACTATCTATGATATGTTATTGTTTATTACCATACATATGGGTGTGTGTTATGTTTGTATTGTAAGCATTAAGAACCCTGTTAAGTAATAACATTATT
>BLSH010361674.1:45728-67827 GCA_018402905.1 Glandirana rugosa
GGCCTAATACGAGGACCATGAGACTTAGCCGTGTGGGGGGGCGGTCTGGCAATCGACTGGAGTTTAGCAGGAGTGTAGAGGGCTTGGACCCAGGGTGGCAGTGGGTGATGGACAGAAAAAACAAGATATGTGGGGGAACTGATTATAATATGGAGGATGAGCTAGGGATTAATAGCGAGTTGTGAATGAAGAGGTGTGTGGTTGGGTACCAGAGATTAGGGGGGGTTAATGACTGGGTATTCTGTGTGTGAGGACTGGGCGATAGGGATATGGAAGATTTGGGTATAAAAGGTTTTTACGTTGGTTAGAATGGTAGAATGGTGGGCTCCTAGGCGCAGTTATTCAGGATATAAGGGATGTTATGATGCACATTTTACCTTATCTCAGGTAGGTGGTGTGTCACTAGTCTTCGGAAGGAGTGTATTCAGAAAACCAGCGAGGATGTGATCTACTAAACCGTATACGAACTTTAACATGAACATTTAGTCAACAATAAACAGACTTAATTGGTATTTTAATTCTTACCCGTTCCTTTGAAGCGGGGTTTGGAGGTTTCGCCTCCTCTCGGGGTGACGTCAGCGCAATCAGGTTTCTAGAAGCAAATATAAACCACTTGTGGGTGTTGAGTTCCCCTGATTGTCTTTAACTTGTGAGGTAGAAGGGTCTTCGGAAATTTGTTAGGTGGGCTATTGTTCGAATAAGTCATGTTCAGGCGATGCGGATCCCGAGAAGAGGCGAGTCTCCCAACTAGTAGGTAACCTCTAAGGTGTTCTGTAACGAGAGGTAGGGTAAGGAGGAGAGCGAGAAAAGGCTTTAGGAAGAGGAAGACGGGAGTAGATGGGGAGCAGAAGGGGAGAGAGAAAGGGCGGAGCCATCCAGAGAAGACATAATGTGATAATAACTTTAAGAGTCATAAATGCCTAATCAGCATATCAAAATATTCAGTTACCAATGCAACAAGAGAGGAGAAAGAAAAAAAAAAAAGGAAGGACTGGAGGTGGGGGGGGTTTGCAGATTGTCTGGAGCATTAAGCCTTCGTGGTGGTATGATCATATTGAGACCACTTGTGAGCGGAGATTAAGAGAGGTGATGAGTCCAGATTGTCTTACAGGTCTCTTAGTAGGGGTAGCAGGGAAAGGATCCGCGTATTGGTCCTGTAAAGGTAGAAAGGTCTTCAAAGAATGGGATTATTGCAGGGAGAGTATTAGGCAGGAAGGCAAGCAGGCTGGAAATCTTCAGAATGGTGAGCGTAGGATAACCTTGGATTCTGATCCCTTAAGGAGATTCGTGATTATGAGTAGGAGCCAGTTCTGGGTTCCAAGTTGTCGAGGAGGTTATTAGTCCTCGAGGTCATGGCGGGGGCGTCTATGAATAGGGGACGCTGTGGGGCTGATGTGGACTTCATTTCCGGGCCTTTGGGTTCTTTGAGGTCTTGGAGATGAGGGTCTTCTCCTCCTGAGGTGGAAGTCATCTCTGACCGGAAGGGTGTCCATGGACGAGGCGCGAGGCAAGCTTGTCCCTTGTAAGTCACTGTACCAGTTGGGGACCTCAACCCTGGGGATGGCTAGGGATTCGCAGAAAGTGGAAAGGTCTTCTGGGAGTCTGAGGTGGGCTGTACGGCCTTGGTGGGAAGCTGAGAGGCAAAAAGGGAACTTCCATTTGTATTGTATATTTCTTGTGCGCAGTTCTTCCAAAAGGGGACGCAGGTCTCTCCTTTGTTTCAAGGTAATCGGTGAGAGGTCCTGGAAAATTTTAATTTCTGTGCCTTGGTATAGAAGAGAGCGGCATAGCCTCGCGTTTCTTAAGATGTCTTCCTTTAACTTGTAGTTGACAATGTGACAGATGACATCTCTGGGGGAGTCTGAATCTCTACCTCTTGGCCTTAGTGCCCTGTGTAGGCGTTCAAAGTCGATAGGTGTTTCTGGTGGGCGGCCCAAGAGGTTGTTGAATATGGATATGGTGGCCTGGGCAATCCTGGTCGGTTCTACCGATTCTGGTATGCCCCTCACCCGGATGTTGTGCCTGCGGCCCCAGTTGTCCAGGTCTTCAATTTGGCGGTGGAGGTTTCGTAGTTGGATGTCATGTATGCTCGTTTTAGATTGCATTTGGTGGATCTCAGCTTCATGTCGTTCTGAGGTAGATTCAATGTTATCTATTCGGTTGGCTACGATTTGCAGGCCTTGTTTCAGGTCAGTGATGGCTGCTGCCAGTGCCGACTTGATGTCGTCTGCCACCGTTTTGAGGTCTTGTAGGTTTAAAGGTTGGGGGTGGTAAGGTTGCGGGTATGTAGAAAATGCAGAGGGTTGGGATGCCGTATGTCCATTTTGGGGATTCGGACTGGGGGTACGTGTGGGGGGTGCAGAAGCTTTGGAGGTCCGTATAGGGGCCTGGGCTTCACGTGATTGGGATCTGAACATCTCTGGTATATTGATCCCCCCTTGCATTTCATTGTCTCTAGGGGATCTTGAGCGAGATTGGGGAGGGGTGTCATTAGTTTTCCCCATTCTGTATGTGTCTATTGTTCCCTGTGCAAAGAGTGCTCACCTCTGGGTCCTATGCCTGAATTCCTTCAGGCCTCCATTATGGAGGAGGGCTAGGCCGGAGCTTCCCTGGGACTTCTCCTTTAACTGCTCGTGTAAGAAGTCTTCTGGGGTGATTCAATAAGGTCTGCTGAAGCCTCTGGGGTCTGGGGTGTCAGCAGGACAGCGGAGGGAGGGTTGCAATGTCGCGCCTTCAGTTCCGGCGTTTGTAGGCCGCAAAGCCGCGGCCTCGATTTTCGGCCGTGCAGATGGCGGTGAGCGATCGGCCCGAGACTGGGCTTAAAATGAAGCCTGGAGTGTGGGGGTTAAGGCTGGGGTAGTTTGGCTTCTCACCTCGCTGTCCCTCGGTCGGATTGCCTCGGATTGTTGCGGCGGTCGGCGGAGCTCTCTATGAGTGCGTCTGCTCGAGCCGACGTCAGGCCACGCCCCGGCCGGCAGTTTTTATGTGTGTTCCTGAAATAAGCCCTAGAGCTGTCAAACCAACTCTTGCAAGGCTGTAAAGGGAGGTGCTGCAAAGGGGATACTACTTCA
Source organism: Glandirana rugosa (assembly GCA_018402905.1). NCBI lineage: Eukaryota > Metazoa > Chordata > Amphibia > Anura > Ranidae > Glandirana > Glandirana rugosa. The sequence continues at coordinate 48,800 of BLSH010361674.1, forward strand.
CAGGAGGGAGAAAGAGTGAGAGTCACTGCTGATAAGTTAGGGAATTAAGGATTGCTGAAGTGGTTGATTTCCAAAGCCTGATTGCCAGCCCATTTAATAAATTTTCAAAAAAAAATGAAAAGTGCCACATCTTAATAAGCTTTATTTTTTATTTCAATTAAAGTGATATTAGAGATTAGGAAATGCTGTCCTTTAAATACCCTAACACCCCTACTAGGTTGCAGTAGCAATACGAAAGAAGAATAAAACAACTTACTGTAGGTGCATTAGGTGTGATCCCAAAAAGAATGTTACCGAATGGGAGGGTGGGAATGCTGCTCCAGCCTTGCTGACTTCATCTACAGCTGGAGCATTCTCTCACCTTGAACTCACCTACAGCTCCTCCTCATACCCCTGCAACCAATCGGTATATGACAAACTCCACTTCCTTTTACCATAGCTAAAATCTTAACTTTTGTAACCTCTTCCCTCTCCAAACCAGTCTTCTGTCTACTGCTCCAGGCCTAACTGGGACATCTGAGCATGGATTAATAGCAGCTTGTTCATGCACATTAGCTTGTGCCATAATAGAAGAGCTGGGCAGATAAGTGGTGTCTAACTAAGTCACTAATATTATGAATAAATACAGAATACTAAGGATGCTATAGGAAAAATGCCCCAGCAACAACCCAAAACAAACTTACTCTATACATGATTCTCCTTTCTTGGAGAATATAAGTGGCAACCGATCCATCTGCTAACTATTAAATGCTTATTCAACACAAAGACTCTAAGGCTAATTTACTACATGAGTTGAGAATCTTCACACAATAAATCGTTTAATTATACACTTTAATTATCCAGTACTGTGAAAAGCAGACTTATGTTTACTTATTTCATCTTTCATCAAATTTGTTGTGTGAAAACTCTTTACTCCTTTAGCAAATCTGCCCATCTGTGTGATCTTTCACTGTAGTCACAAAGTACATGTGTTGCCCAATTTTGCTGCGAATCAGGACTTCCCATTCATAAGTTGGATAGCTAAGTCTCTGTGGTCATTACTGTATTTATAACATGGGAAATGTTATAGCTAATGGCAAATCTGTATTTTGCCTTCATCATTTTCAGATGGTGAGGCATGGATTTTATGAATTATAACTGATTTCTTTGAAAGACACATAACTCTTGCCCCATCATTTACAGACACATTTTTTTTATTTTATTTTAAATTTTTATTGAGTTTAATACAAATACAAGTAAGAAACAATCTGGCATCTCCTGCCACCATGAGGACTTACAAGCCATTACTCATATCGTATGCTAAGACTGTCTTGATAATTACTATATTTAAGGCCTTCACAGCTGTGAGTATTAATTTGTTTTGTTATAGAGCGACTATAGAATGAAAACGCTCACATCCATATTCTTGGTTTCGCTGGGTTCATTTTGGTTTGAGTGTGTAACAAATTCCTCTCCAGATACCCCACTTGGGAGCACTTTTGTATCCGGTGAGGGAATAGAGACTTGGTTTGTGTCCATTGTGTACCCAGTAGCGTTATTCCTCAGTTTGGGGTTATTCACAAGTATGAGTGCCCTTTGCATAACAGAAGCTATGTTGAATATTAATAACAGTAAACAAGGTTAACAGGTATCAAATACCAACATCATACTGGATGCATCCGTGTGGCTAGTGGAGTGAAAGATGCAGAAGAAGGAGAAACAGAAGAGAGGGAGGAGGGTGGGAGCATGGGAAAGGGTAGCGGAATAGGGTTGGGGATTGAAGGTAGAACAGGAAGAATGGGGAGGAAAGATACAGAAAAATAAGTTTGGTACATGTTTAATCATATCAGTTAATACTATTTTGCTTAACTGGATTCGACTAGAGAAGTAGTTCATTTGTGTTTGTCAATTTATTAATATGGGCCATATTTCCCATTTTTTGTGAAAGTTGGCTCCTGACAGGGATTTGTAGGCCAATATACGTTCATATATGTAGTTCTGGTGTACCAATGATATCACCTCTGATGTGTTTGGTGCAATATTCGTTTTCCAGTTCCGGAGAATTGTTTGTCGTGCTGCTAATAGGATGTGGGTGACTACCGTTCTCTGAGATATGGGGTATTGGTCTATTCCTATATTTAGAATAGCAAGGGATGGGCATGGGGCTTTTAAGAAGCCCGTTAGTGTTTCTATGTATTTGAAGGTTTGTGACCAGAAGCTCCTGAGGCATGGGCAACTTCAGAGAAAGTGTATTAGCTTCCCTTTTGTCCGCATCCTCTCCAACATTGGGGGGGGGGGTATCAAGGAGGAAAAGGTGGCCATTTTCTGGGGGGTATAGTACCATCTGTGTGTAATTTTAATAGTTATCTCCCAGTGAGACACGCATTTTGATGAGTGGTAGATGGAAGTGAATGCTGTACACCACTGTCCTTCAGAAAGTTCTACGTTCAGGTCCGATTCCCAGTCCTTCATACTTTTGGATATGTGAAGTGTTCTTTTGTTATTTAACATGTTGTAAAAAAGTTATATGCCCTTCTTTATTGACTGAAGGTAGAGATAGAATTCCCTTATTCATTCCGGCAACTGAATTTTGGGGGGAGGGTGTTTCGTGATGAAGGCTATTATTCGTGCACATGTGAAATAATGTTGTTTGGGAATTTGGTATTCTGCCATGAGGTTGTCTATTGTTTTGGGTTTACTGTTAAGGAAAAGATCTCTCACCTGTTCTATTCCTGATTCTTGTAAGGGTGTTGTGCTGAGCATCGGGATGACCTCTTCAAGAATCTGTAGTGGGTAGGTTGGGTGGAGTACTTGTTTTCCCCCTAGGAGTTTAGAGTTTAGGGCTCTCCATGCTAAGAATGAAGCCTGGGTGGGTAGTGGAAGAGAGGAGGTGTCCCAGGGTTTCCATATATCTCCTATGAGGAGGTTCCTCAGAGTTTTGGTGGGGGATAGGGCTGTCTCTATTTCTATCGATGGCAATTGGGTGTCACCTTGAAACCAATGCTTCAGTTGCTCCATGTTAACTGCTAAATAATAGTCTTTTATGTCTACCCATCGTTTGTTTTTACCCATAGTTTATGGGCGGTCAACTTTCGATGGGCACATCTAGCCCTCTTACCCTGCCAAACAAGCTATTTAAGGACCTGGTCAGTGAGTTTATTATGTGGAGTGGTGTAGGTATGGGGAGTGCCCTAAATAAATATAAAATTTGTGCTAGGATCATCATCTTGTATGAGGCTAATCTACCGACCCAAGACAACTCTCATGTGGAGTACTGTTTTTGTTGTGCATTTATTCTGTTAATGAGTGGACGGAAGTATAATGCTAATAGATCTGAAGTTTTGTTGGTGAGGATAGTACCCAGGTATAGGATACCTTGTGAAGTCCACTTAAAGGGGAGACTATTCAGGAGGGTACGTTTGGATGATTCTGCAACTCCTAGGCTGAGAATGAGGCATTTGGAGTAGTTAACTTTATAATATGCGACTGGGCCAAAGTTAGCTAGGACCTGAAAGGCCTCCAGTAATGACAATATCGGGTTTGTTAGTGACAGTATGACGTCATCCGTGAATAGAGTTATCTTGTGTTTTGTGGACCTATGTGGAGGCCCTGGACTCGAGGATGAGATTTAAGTGTTGCCGCTAGGGGTTCAATCATGAAATTGAATATGGTGGGGGATAGGTGGCACCCTTGCCTAGTTCCATTGGTAATCTGGAATTGAGCTGATAGGATGTTTGTTCTGTAGACTTGGGCTGTAGGGTGGGAGTACAGGGCCAAGATTGCAGATAATATGTGTCCCGTGAAGCCAAATTTTTCCAGAACCTTTGTCATATATCCCCAATGCACTCTATCGAACGCCTTCTCTGCTTCTATTGAAAGTAGCAGAGAAGGCATTCGTGTGCGTTCTGCAAAATGAATAATATTGATTATTCTCCTGTTTGCATCAGAGGTCTGCCTCCTCTTAATGAATCCTATAATCCCAATAATCCCAAAATATCTGATAGGCGTTAGGATAATGCTATGGCATAGATTTTTACATTCACATTTAATAATGATATAGGTCTGTAATTGAATGGGTTTGAGGGATCTTTACCAGGCTTAGGTAGGGTGATTACATATGCTTTGAGCATTTCTTGAGGGAATTTTAAAGGGATGCTGCCTCAGTAAACATTGTATTAAGGTGGGGAACCAAGAGATCACAGAAAGTTTTGTAGTGTTCACTAGGGAGGCCATCCGGTCCCGGTGATTTCCCCATGGAAAGGGATTTTAGTGTGTCTTCTATTTCTTTGTTTGTGAAGGGGGCATTAAGTTTTAATAATTGTTGTTGTGAGAGAGAGGGAAGATTTAAAGTGCTTAGGAAGATGTCAATATCTTGTTCTGTAGGTTGTGGTGTTTGGGAGTCATCTTTAAGGTTGTATAGATTCCCATAAAAAATAGCGAACTGGTCTGCTATTTCCTGTGGATTGGTGATTTTGTGCCCTAGTGACGGGTGTGAGAGGTTTGCTATTCTTGATTTAGTTCTAGCAGACTTGAGTTTGCTGGCTAGATGCTTGCCTGTTCTATTAGCATTAGCGTAGTAATTAGCCTTGATGTGCTAAATGATGTTGTTGTGGCGGTGTAGTAGGAGCGTCCTTAGCTCCTCTCTGAGAGATTGGAGTGAGCTAGAGGTTTGTAGTGTAGTGTTATATTTGTTCAGGGATTCTAACCTGTGTATTTCCTCTGTAATTTTGTTGATTTTTGAGTTACGTGCTTTCCTAGCCCTTGCGGCTTGTTGGATCAGGATGCCTCTAATGAAGGCTTTGTGGGCATTCCAAATTGTGAAGGGGTTGTTTACTGAGGGAGCGTTGATGGAGAAAAATTGTTGCAGTTTATTTTTCAAAATTTTGGTTTAGGTTGGGTCTTGTAAAATGTCTGCATTGCAGCGCCAGATAGACATCGGAGGGGAGACATCTCTCTCCGCTATTTGAATAGAAATGGCAGCATGGTCTGACCATGTTATTTTGTGGATCTTGGAAGCTGTGACCTGTTGCAACAGCCACTAGTCAGTCACAAACAGGTCGATGTGGGAGTAACTCTGGTGTCTTGGGGAAAAGAATGTGAAGTCTTTTTCAGATGCGTGCTGACATCTCCAGATGTCATATAGGTCTTCGGAATAGAGTAAGTTGCGCAGAGGTGAGGGTCTTCCTGATGGCTGTGATGTGCTGTCCATATTGGGGTCAACTGTCAGGTTGAAGTCTCCGCATATCAGGAGGTGCCCGTATTTGACCCTAGCAATACGTTTAAATAAAGCTAGAAGAAATCGTATTTGGTGTGAGTTTGGTGCATATAGGGTCACTAACGTAAAGGACTGTGAATTGATGTCACAGGTGACAATGATATACCTGCCCTCCTGGTCCAATATTGATTCCTTAAGGGTGAAGGCAAGGGAGTCCCGAATTGCGAGCAGCACACTTTTTTTTGTGGTTTGGGTCATGTGCCAAAAAGATAGTGGGGTAGTGCCTATGTGTGCACTGTGGTGTGGCATTCTTATGGAAATGGGTTTCTTGGACACTTAGTATGTCAGCTTTCGTTCTGTTTGCGTCTTCCCACAAAGAACGCCGTTTAGCCAGGTGGTTAAGGCCCCTGGCGTTAAGGGACAAGCATGTGATCATTGTTTATTGGATGTTGTTATGAGTGGGGTGCGTGGATGGGTACTCACAGTTCTGCAGCTTCTTAGGGAGCAAGGCTTACTTAGTGAAGGATCCGAGTCTTGGTAAGTGTCTTTGCGATGGTATCTGGTTCCAATCCTGATAGGGTCCAGTTGTATGTCTTTATAGGTAAAGTCTTTACCAGTTTGATATTAAATGGCATGTACCGAATAGGAAGAAAGAGAATTAGAAACATTGTGAATAACTTGAACCGAACTTGTAAAGTAGAGTACATAGGGTTAAAAAAAACATAGGATCTGGCGTGTGATCCTGAGGCAAGTCTGAGTTTGCCGGTTAGGGCAGGGGTGTCTGACAGGATACATTCCTGGTAGTGACCTGGAGGGGGTATTACTTTTTGTGTGACTGTTGAGTAGAGCCTGAGCCGTCTCTGTTGCGGTTCCTAGATGTTTTTTTCTTGGAGACTACTCGCCATTCGTCTTCTGAGCGGGGCAAATGTTGGATGCCCTGGACAGGTTGTGGTAGTTCTGGTAATATGCCCCATTTGTGTAGGGCTTCCAGGCCTTCCTCCAAAGATGAGACCAAGATAGTGACCCCGTTCTGCATAATAGTCAAAGTGGCAGGGTGTCTCTATTTACGTGGGATGGCATGGTTTCTAAGGGCCTTTGTGATGGTCGCAAGGTTGCGCCTGCGTTGCAGGGTGTGTTTGGAGAGGTCTGGAAGAAATTGTAGTGTAGAATACTGGTCTGGAAGGCTTTCAGCTTTCCTGGCAGTGGCTAGCAGCTGTTCCTTTACATGAAAAATGTGCACTCTTAGTAGAACATCTCTGGGGGTTTCAGCGGGCAGGGATGAGGGTTTCGGTACCCTGTGGATCCTATCAATTATTAGATCCTGTGGAGTCAGGTTTGGGGCTATTGTAGAGAACAGAGTAAGAACATATTGATAAAGTTGTTGGGGGGGGGCGCCGATTCTGGTACCCCCCTTATTTTGACATTGTTCCTTCTGCTTCTGTCCTCTAAGTCCGCTATTTTGTCCTTTAGCCATGCTAGTTCTTACTAATGTGTGTTGTGTGCATCCACAAGTGAGTTGAATGGGGCAGTGTATTCACCCATTCTATCCTCCATTGTGCTCACCCTGTTCCCCAGCGCTAGCACTTCTTTGTGGCAATGCTGGATATTGCTCACTAAATCAGCTGCCAAAGATGCCCTCAGGGAGATCAGCATGTCCTTTAGCATTACGTCCGATACTGGCTGGCCTGATGTAGGGAAGGCCGCTATTGGGTCGGCCTTATTGCTCATCCTGTCAGCATAACAAGCCTGCTGCTCTCCTACTTCCATGCACTGCTCCCTCATCCTGCCTGGGTGGGAAGTCCTCGCGGGGCTTAGATTTAGCTGGGCTTCTTATGGTGGGGCTATTCCCACCTGTGTGCCCGTCCCTGTGGGAGCCTTTGTGCTGGTTACCTGTCCGTGGTCCCTTCACTGCTGCTTGTTCTGCTGCCGTCCGCCCGTATTGCTCTGTGCCAGTGCAATCTTGTTGGAGGCCTCTCGGCACCGAGGTGAAGTATTCGGGGATTTTCTGCAGTTGCGCAGGTTTTTTCCTGCGCTTGGACATCTCCGTGGCTCCTCCAGGTCTTATGGGATTGGATCCGTCCGTTCTGGTCACTCTCTGGACCGGCTCTGCGGCTTACTGTGTCTTTCCCTCCAGCGGTCTGGCGGAGCTCACACACTAAGTGTCCATGTTGGAGCTCGGCCGGACACGCCTCCCCTCTTACAGACACATTTGCCATATCACCATGCAAATGTAGGATTTAATCTAAACTCCTAGTTTGTATATGCCACCTACACCCACTACCAGGAAAGTTTATGAATTTCATAAACATTTAGTGTGAATGGACAGAATGGAAGTGAATCTAGGTAGCTGAGTGTGTGTTTTAGCTACTACATCATTTATCTTTGATAAACATTCAGCGCATGCAAGTCTTCTGACGCATTAATGTTACATGTGCCCATGTTTGTTTCTGTTTGTGCTTATGACTGCTGACTCGCAGCCAGCTCTTGCTGAAATATTAAAACATCAGTCAACATTAGTTCATTTTGCAGCCTAATAGGGGACTTTCTGTATGGTCATGTAAGAATGTAATGGATTTGACTAAATCTGTACTTTAAAAGAAATTGAGATAGTAATCTATTCGGGGGTTAAATATGGAATATTGGTGAAGGCTTACTTTCAGCCAGCTGAATTGCAATGTACACGGCATGATCTTCACAGATTCCTATGACAAGAAGGAGCCTTTATTATAGTCATAGTGGGGGAGATTTACTAAAACTGGATGCAAAACCTGGTGCAGTTCTGCATAGAAACCAATCAGCTTTCAGATTTTATTGTCAAAGCTTAATTGAATAAGCTGAATTTAGAAGCTGATTGGCTACCATGTACAGCTGCACCAGAATCTAAGTGTTTCAGCTTTAATTATTATTATTATTATTATTACTATTATTATTATACAGGATTTATATAGAATCAACAGTTTAAGCAGCGCTTTACAACTTGAGGGTAGACAGTACAAATACAATACACTTAAATGCAGTAGGAATCAGAAGGCCCTGCTTGTTAGAGATTACAATCTAAGAGGGAAGGTCAAGAGATACAAGAGGTAATAACTGTGGGGGATGTGCAAATAGAGAAGATAAATGTACAGTTGTTAGGTGGGAGCCAGATAGGCTTTTCTGAAGAGATAGGTTTTCAGGGATCGTCTGAAGGTGGACAAACTAGGAGAAAGATGGACAGATTTGGGTAGAGCATTCCAGAGGATGGGAGAGGCTCTGGAGAAGTTCTGGAGGCGAGCATGGGATGAGGTGACAAACGAGCTAGAGAGCAGGAGGTCTTGGGAGGAGCGAAGAGATTGATTTGGTTGGTATTTTGAGACCAGGTTAGTGATGTAGCTGGAATAAATCTTCCCCAGTGTAATGACTTGCCAGCTGTAAGGTACCCATGCCCACAAGTAGAGAGGTAATCACAAACATAAAACTAATAAAAAAATGTTTGCAGATGCTAAATGGCAAACACTTTAGTTTTTAAAGACACGCTTGTAAAATCTCCCAAACCTTTAAATAAAATAGTTTAGGGGTTAAAAGCATGCAATATACATTAATCAGTTTAATAATTATATTTAACGGTCATTTACCCTTTATTAGTTATTTTTAATAGTGCCAGTTCAAAGGTCTTAATCTGATTCATAACCACGTGTGCAGAAAAGCTGAAAGCAGGTGCTAAGAAATAAGTTATGTAAACTTTAATTGTGCTCAAGGGACTCATGCATGAAAAATGTTTGTTTACAAATAAGACGATTCTAGGAACTGGAATATATGGAATAGAAATCTATATATTCCACATTAACAATTCCTTGAGGTCATTTGAGTTTTGAAGCATATTCAAAATGGCAGTGCAAAGTGGGAACCCTGGATTATATTCCAGAGCTGCAGTGTGGTCCTGAAATATAAATTAAACAGCCCACATTTAACATGATGCTCATGTGCTCTCACCAGTGGGGCACTCTTTACAGTGCTTAGCTCCAAGATTGGAATTTAAACAGGCTATAGATTTGATGTTGTATTGGAAAAGGGATGATCTAGCAGTACAAATCACTGATTTTTAAGTGAAGCTGAGTTCACACCAGCCATTTTTATGTCAAGTCTGGTAATCTGGCAAATGCCAGAGTTGTCAGGTATGCACCAACATATTATTACCTTTATTTTTTACATTTGCAACATAATATCCCTAGGATGAATGATCAGTTTTATTACACCTATCTGTCATGTACCTGGTGTAGGAGCCTGAAGAGACAAGAATGGCCTCTCTTACACCTCCTGCTTAGGGCTCCTGGCAAAGCAAACAGGTGACACAAGGGTACAGAGTAGCATGAGTGCTTTGTAGTTCTTGCCACATGATTGTACAGGTAGACAGGCCTATCTGGACCATTCAGTGCTGTGTAGATTCCCCTCAGGAGATGATGGACAGGAGACTGGAAACAGGAATACCAAACAAGAACACCACAACAGTCAGTGAAAACTACAGGATCAGATACAGGCTTTTCTGAACTGGTCAGCACTGTGTAACTTCCCCGCAAGAGATGACAGGAAATAGGACATAGGAATATCAAGCAAGAACACTACAGCAGTAACAACCACATGATCAGTAAACAGGTGGTAGACTGATGAAATGGATGTGGCCTGGGGCAGGTGTGTAGGCAAGAACATTTTTTGAAAGACTGAGACTGGTGGTAACCACTGTGACAGAAAAACTTAGGGCTGGTGCAATGTGAGTTAAGCCATGCCAACAAATGCAGGTAGAAGTGTAAGCAGAAGTGAGGTCAAAGTTCAGGACGGTCAGTAACAAAAGAGCAGGAACAGAAGGAACAGACAAAAGCATAACAAGCTAGGCTGGGTACAAGTGGATATCAAAGCAGGTCAAGGCAAACTGGGGCAGTAATGAATAGTCAGGCACAAAGGTACAAATCATAGATTCACAAGAAATGCTCTAGACAATCAATCAATGTAAGAATCTAATTGGACTGTCTGTGTGATAAGGGCAATATTTGAACACTTCATTTGGAATACACAAAGTAGCACAACTGTTTAAATGAAGTTGATACATTGGAGAGTATTGTAGTAGTGGAGATTGGAAGCAGGAAAACAATATTTGAATGCACTGACTCCACTATAGCACTTTGGATAGAGTGATTGGTTGCTTAAATTTCAAGCACTATTGCATTTTATTGTGTTGCACTACAGTGTAAAGTACATTAGCACTTGTTTTTGTTGCACTAGGATATGTATTAGTATGTTAAGTGTGTATATTGATAGTTAACATTAGCCCTGCACTCATTGGGAAAGTGTTTGTTTCTAGGATGTGTAAATCACAGGGGAGTATAGGCTTTATACATTTATATTTCTGTATTAGCAGTGTGGGGGGGGGGGGGGGGTCATTACAATGTAATATTTTAATTCTGCTTGAAAATATAACTTTCAAGGAATTCCTGTAAGCCGGTGAGCTCTGAGACATGCACATGTGCATGGTATTATACAAAGAACCGTGATCAGATGCGGTTGCAAGAGCACATCAACAGTCAATGTTGGCACCAGACAGCCTGTTTAAAGGATGCCTTGATCTAGTGTCAGCGCTGACTGGTCTTCAGCTGTATCCTGTGATCTGATTGTGTCCACTTCCATTATTGACTTGGCTTACCTTTGATCTGAACTTGGATTCTGCTTATACTTCTGCTTACAAGCTCCTGACCCGGCTCCATTCATGACTTTGATCCTGCTTTGGAATCTGTATCTTGCTGCTCACCCCCTGCAGACCTTAGCAACCCCAGTGACAATGTTTCTGTTTATGATTTAACTCCATGCTATTACCAAGTGCCTTCAATAGCTGCATTTAGCAACAACTCCAGCCATCTCCGTGTGTTTCAGCCATAAGCTCATGGGAGCTTTGCCTTGTGAATCTGACATACAATCAGAGTTTTCCTTTACCCTAGCTGGTTCATTCCACAGTGTTGCTGTTTCTATACAGACATTTTTCTGGATCTTCAAAGTCTGCATTGCCAGCCCAAAGTTCATCTAGCTACATCCACCAGCACTTGTGTTCTTCCTGCCTCTTGACACATTTACATTCACATTTATTTAAACTTGAGCATGTAAAATATAGTGCAACTCTGTATGGAAACCAATTAGCTTCCAGATTTCATTGTCAAAGCTTAATTGAACAAAATGAATTTAGAAGCTGATTGGCTACCATGCACATCTGCACCAGATTTTGCACTCTCCGGTTTTAGTAAATCAACCCCTATCTGTTTTACTTCCAGTGGGGCCAACCCTGTAATTTCAATCTCCCATCAGGTATGTGACAACGACACTGCAGGAATAGAGTTGAGCGAACCCGTGGATGTTCGGGTTCGGTGGGTTAGGACGAACTTCAGAAAAAAGTCCGGGTTCGGTACCAAACTTGACCCGAACTTTACCCCGAACCCCATTGAATTCAATGGGGATCCAAACTTTTCGGCACAAAAATGACTGTAAAAGAGTCCTGGAAAGTGCTAGAGGGCTGCAAAATAATTTTAGAACAATAATCTGTCCCTTACAGCAACAGCAGGAACCTGACCCTATAGAACTAGGAGATGATTTTAGAACAATAATCTGTCCCTCTAAGCAGTAGGCTCTACCTATTCCAGTAAGATCTTTCTGTAATGCAGGATGAGATCTGCAATCTGTCCCTAAAAGCAGTAGTAGTAGTAAGCTCTACCTATCTATCTATCTGCAATCTGTCCCTCACAGCACCGGCAGCATCCTCTCCCTACACTACCCAGAGAGCATTTGACATGCAGCACTGTGACTCCAGCCTCATATAGAGTCTGGGTCACATGATGCACTGGCCAATCACAGCCATGCCATTAGTAGGCATGGCTGTGATGGCTTCTAGGGAAAACCAGTGAAACGCTTGTTGATTGGCTGCCCTTGGCAGCTATTCAACATGCGTGATCAAATACCCGAACCCAAACTTTTTTTCAAATGTCCGGCTTCAGGTCTGGATCACAGACACCCCAAAGTTTGGTACGAACCCAAACTTTACAGGAACCTAATGTTTGTATCATTGAAAAGAAATGTTCTAGTAAAGAAATTTTACGTTGTGCCTACTCTATTCACTAAATACAATTCATAAAAGGACAATTATGCTAGGAACTTCAAAAAAGGGGGATTGTTGGTTTCCTCTGCATGGAGCCTGGAGAGAAAGATGGGTGGTTATTTGCTGTTTGCAGCTGTAAAGGCAGCAGTGGAGAGGTCTTGAGTCTGGGACCCATTGATAAACTTTTAAGAAGGAACATTGTCTGACATGTGGCCTGTAAATGTGTGCTACCCCTCTCTCACTGCTGTCATGGGGTGCTTGTAGACAGCATCCAGTGCATTTATAAATATGTCCCTTTGCCTGTAGCACAATTGCTACTAAGCAATCCCTCTCCCTCTGTCTCTCCTGTGAAGCAACTTCTGTCTGAACCTTGATCCGCATACATGTAACAAATGCTGTTTGATTAAATTAGATAAGATAAGATACTTTATTGTCATTGTAAAAGAGCACAATTAAATTTCTCATGTAAAACACTCACATTATACAAAGAGTAATAACCAAACATACCTTACCCCCCCCCTTCCCCAAGCCGAGCAGTAACTACAGCAGATATCTGATCAGCATCACCACTGTCTGTCTATTTTAAGAGAACTTCATTCATTGCCCTAATGGCACTCGGGTAAAAACTTTTCTTGAAACGATTTGTCCTCACCCTAATGTTCCTTCACCATCTGCCAGGTGGCAGCAGTTCAAAAAGATGATTACCAGGGTGGGACAAATAGTTTACTATCCTTTCTGACCTTTATTCATGCATTTTTTTTAAAAGCTAGAGAGGATGTGCATAGCACTGCTTGTATTGTGTTTGAGTAAAAACATGTTGAATCTGTAGGTCAATCCACCATGGTAGATCATCAATGTTTTCCATTGTGTGAATGCCAGGAGCCCTGCTTAAAAAAAGTTGCCAGACAAAGGTGGGGATACATTTTTCCAATAACATATAAATTCATGGAAGTTTCCATCAGAAAAGTCTGAGTTTTTAACCAACAAAGTGAGGACTTTGCCATATTGTAAACGTGGGAGAGTTGCAACCCAAATGAAAGATTCTCAGAGTCAACCCAATTAGGGGGTGTGTTTCCATGTCAGCTGCAAGTTTTGTGTACACAGACCATGGTATAGTCTGTAAAGGATGGGTAGGCCAGTTATGATAGATGTTTACCCATGCCTTTTTTCTGTGTATGGAGGAACCAGTCATAGATTCTCAACATATAATAGGCACGATAATAGTTTTTCAGATTTGGTAAAGGTATGCCACCATTAGATTTAGAGAGACGCAATAGAGTTTTATGGATTTTAGATCTCTTGTCTAGTGACTGAATGCTGCCTCAAGCTGTTGAAAAAACTTGGGGGGGGGGGTTTGGACATATAGGAATTGTCTGAAAAATGTAGAGCAGACAGGGTAGTATGTTTATTTTAATAAAAGTCATAGCCAGGATAAAGATATATATTTCCAATTTTGAAGATCCTGCTTTATTCATGTTATTACAGGTAAATAGTTTAAGTTGTAAAAGTTTGAGACTATGCTCACAATCTTGATACCAAGGAGAGTGATATGTGATGTGGTCCATCCAAATGGGTATTGGTGTTGCAGGACTTGAGGTATTGGTCCTAAAGGGTGGGTTCTCATAGCTTTTCATTTGTTGAAATTTATTTTTAGGCCGGAGATAGCTAAAAAGAGATCAAATTCCCTGAGGAGTGTCGCCTGAACATCAGGCAAAAGAAGCAATTTTATATGTTTTTTTACCACTAAATCACTTTACTAAAATCCCTTAATGTCCATTTCAGCTCTAACTATCTTCAGGGATAGCCCTAGACTTAAAATAAATATCAATGGTGACAATGGACACCCTTGCTTCATGCCATTTCTTATAAGAAAGCTGTCCGATAAAAGATTGTTATAGTAACTCTGACTTTCGCTTATGGATGTGAGTAAGTAGCCTTAACCCATGATAACATGTGAGCCTGAGCCCTGTGGCTTCACTACCTTGAATGTATAGCCCCAAGCAATCCTATGAAAAGCCTTGACAACAGGATCAGCTCTTATTTCTGTTTTTGTATCCATATGATGGAGTTCAAAATTTTAATGGCTACCCTTCCAAGGACAAATCCCACTTGGCCATTGGGTACCAATGAAGGAATCGGGGGAGAAGCCAATTCAATGGGATCTTTGTGAATATTTTCAAATCCATGTTCAGCAGTGATATGGGTCTATGTTGTGGGTCCTTGCCTTCTTTGTGTATAACTACTATATGAACTTCAAGTGTTCGGGGAGGAGGCAAGGTTTCTGTGCTCAAATTACTGTACGTCTTCAAAAAGTAAAAAGCAATTGTTGTTTAGAACATTTTGTAGTATGAGGAAATCAGGACATCAAGCGCTGGGCTTTTTCCTGGCTTAATCTGTTTTAATGCTTAATGCAAATCCTCAGCTGAGCTCGGGGTTTCTAGTGTTTGGCTAACAGATTGCTTAAAGTGGTTATAAAGTCTTAAGGTTTTTTACCTTAATGTATTCTATGCATTAAGGTAAAAATAATTATATTCTGCAGGATCCCTCCAGCCCCCCCTTTTTTTGACCTGAGTCTGATCCAATCCAGCGATGTGCACCAGAGCAGCAGCGAGACGCCCATACAAATGGACGCTGTTTCAGCGTCCAGACCTTACTCCACATGGTCTGCATGTTTGGCTGGCAGTGGTGTTGTTTCTACATGGGGAATTCTTTAAGGTATGTCCAATGAAAGCCCTTTCAACTATCCACCTTGCCTAGCAATTGCTCTGAGGTTTAGCTTAGCTGTTCACCTCGCATTGTATCTTTTTGTCTTTTTATTTAGTTCTTGCATGCCCATTGACAAGTTCCTGTTACAATTCCTGCTAGCTTTGGCATTGATATCTTGCTGAGGACTTGTATTTTTACATATTATTATTACACTTTAATACAGTAGGAATCAGAGGGCCCTGCTCATTAGAGCTTACAGTCTAAGAGGGAAGGTCAAGAGATACAAGAGGTAATAATTGTAGGGGATGTGCTGATGGAGGAGATAAAAGTACAGTTGTTAAGTGGGGGCCAGATAGGCTTCTCTGAAGAGATGAGTTTTCAGGGACCGTCTGAAAGTGGACAAAGTAGGAGAAAGTCAGACAGATTGGGGCAGAGCATTCCAGAGGATGGAAGAGGCCCTGGAAAAGTCCTGGAGATGAGCATGGGATGAGGTGACAAGGGAGCTAGAGAGCAGGAGGTCTTGGGAAGAGTGAAGAGAACGATTTGGTGGGTATTTTGCGACCAGGTTAGTGTAGTAGCTGGGGGCCATGGATGTGAATAGTGTTAAAAGTTATTGTTAGTATCTTGAATTTAATTTGTTGGTTGAGTGGCAGCCAAAGAAGGGACTGACATAGGGATGTAGCAGACGCTGAGTGTTTTTTAAAGGTGGATGAATCTGGCAGCAGCATTCATGGTGGACTGAAGTGGGGATAGCCTATTTAGAGGTAAGCCAATAAGGAGGGAATTGCAGTAGTAGAGGCGAGAGATGGCCAGGGAGTGGATTCGAAGCTTTGTGGTGACATTGGTTAGGAAAGGGCGTTTCTTGGAGATGTTGCGGCGGTTGAGGTGGCATATTAAGTATAGCGATTAGATGTGGGGCTGAAAGGTTAGTTCGGAGTCCAGGATTACACCTAGGACCATAGCATGAAGGATGGGTTGATACTTGAGCCATTGATTTTAACAGAGAAATCAGGGGAAGTGGGGAGGAAATATCATGAGCTCTGTTTTGGACAGGTTGAGTTTGAGGAAGTGATGTGACATCCAGGCTGATATGTCTGTTAGTAAGTTGGTGATTCGTGAGGAGACAGATGGAGAGAGCTGGGGGGCGGAGAGATAGATTTGTGTGTCATCAGCATAGAGATGGTATTGGAAGCCATGGGAGGCAATCACTTGACCCAGGGAGGTGTAGATTGAGAAAAGGAGAGGTCCAAGAACAGAGCCTTGGGGGACACCAACAGAGAAAGGAAGAGGAGAGGAGGAAGTAGAGTTGTAAGTAACACTGAAGGAGTGGTGGGATAGGTAGCATGAGAACCAGTGAAGAGTACAATCGCGGAGACCAAAAGGAGTGGAGTTTTTTGAGGAGGAGGGGGTGGTCCACTGTGTCAAAGGCAGCAGATAGGTCCAGGAGAAGTAGTACAGAATAGTGTAAGTTGGTTTTAGAAGTTAGTAGGTAATTTGTGAGTTTAACCCCTTCCTTACCGGGCCATTTCTGGCACTCCTTCTACTACATGTAAAAATCATCATTTTTTTGCTAGAAAATTACTCAGAACCCCCAAACATTATATATATTTTTTAGCATGGACTCTAGGAAATTAAATGGCAATCATTGCAACTTTTTATATCACACGATATTTGCGCGGGAATTTTTCAAACGCGTTTTTTTTGGAAAATAAACAGTTTAGTGAATTAAAAAAATACAAAACAGTAAAGTTAGCCCAATTTTTTTGTATGTTGTAAAAGAGGAGGTTACGCCGAGTAAATTGATACCCAACATGTCACGCTTTAAAATTGCGAACACTCATGGAATTGCGGCAAACGTTGGTACTTAAAAATCTCCATAGGCGACGCTTTAAAATTTTTTACAGGTTACATGTTTAGGGTTACAGAGGAGGTCTAGTGCTAGAATTGTTGCTCTCGCTCTAACGCACGCGGCGATACCTCACATGTGTGGTTTGAACACCGGTTACAAATGTGGGCTGGGCTTACGTATGTGTTCGCTTCTGTGCGCGAGCACGCGGGGACGGGGGCACTTTAATTTTTTTTTATTATTATTATTTATTTTACTTTTATTTTTTTATTTTTACACTGTCTCTTTATTTATTCATTTTTTGATCACTTTTATTCCTATTACAAGGAATGAAAACATCCCTTGTAATAGGAATGGTGCGTGACAGGTCCTCTTTATGGAGAGATGTGGGGTCAATATGACCTCACGGCTCTCCTGCAGGCTGGAAAGACTGAGATCAGAAAAAAAATTCTGATCCTAGCCTTTCCAGCCGTGATCACGGCTTTGTTTACTAACTGTTTACTATAACGTGACGTCATAACTTCGCGCCCGGGCCTCAGAGGGTCATAGAGATGACTGGTGACCAGATGGTCATCAGTCATCTCCCTGACGACAATCCAGCAGTGACGGATCTATTCTACCTGCCGCCGATCGTACGGACGGCACGGGAGAAGCACCGAATGGCGGCGGGAGGGGGGACGTCCCCTCCCGCTGCCTATAAGAACAATCAAGTGGCTGAACTGCCTCTATGATCATTCCTATGGTGTACAGAATCGCCAGCCTAAAAAAATTATATCTCAACAGTGCCTATAGCTGCTGGCACCATTCAGATATCACCCCTCAAAGTCCAGGACGTCCATGGACATCATACCGGTGGGAAGGGGTTAAGGAGAGCAGTTTCCGTGGAGTGTTGAGGGAAAAATCTAGACTGAAGGGGATCAAGAAGTTTGTTCATGGTCACTCATTTGGTTGTAGACCGACCTTTCTTTTTTTGTTTGCAAAAGTTTTTTATTCAATATATCTAAAAGCATACAGAAGAATTACAAAAACAAAAAGGAAAGAGAAATTCCGGGGTGGTACAGGTAAATTTGAAAACTATACATTCAGAAAGGATAGGCCACAGTATGTATATTATCATGTTAGACAGATAAAATATGTAAATGAAACCGATTACAATTAGAGTTGAGCGAACCGGACTTTAGGGTGTCCGTGTCCCGAACCCGGACCTTTGAGAAAAAGTCCAGGTACGGGTATTTTTTCGCGCCTGTTGAATAGCTGCAGAGCAGCCAATCAACAAGCGTTTCACTTGTTTGCCCTTAGAAGCCATCACAGCCATGCCTACTAATGGCATGGCTGTGATTGGCCAGTGCATCATGTGACCCAGCCTCTATATAAGCTGGAGTCACGTAGTGCTCCATGTCACATCATCTCATACTAGTGTATGGAGAGGATGCTGCTGCTGCTGTGAGGGACAGATTAGCTTTAGAAAATCATCTCATACTAGTGTAGGGAGAGGATGCTGCTGCGAGTTACAGATTAGCTTTAGAAAATCTGTTAAAACAGTGATTTATTTGTGGGTGGGTGCTAGAGGAGATTTTTATTTGCTAGAGTACATTTTGTTTGCTAAGCAAAGTGCCTCATATAAAACCTAAGCAATTTTTTCTGTTTGTTAGGTGGGCGTTTGCAGCCATTTTTGCAAGTGCAGTGCACTTGCAACTGCTTTTGTGTCAGGGACACTACTTTAATCGTGTTCTGTTAGTTGAGTTGGCAACATTTTGGCATATTTAAATACTGCTTTTACATTGCAGTTAGACAAATTAATTTTTTTTTTTTTTTGTGCAAAATATTACATTTGTGGCCAGCGGGGCATTTCTTAAACAAAATTAAAAAGTGCGTCTACATTGCTGGTTTAAAAAAAAATATATTCTAAACACTACATTTGCGGCCAGCGGTGCATTTCTTGCACAAAAATAAAAAGTGTGTCTACATTGCTGGTTTAAAAAAAAAGAATAATAAATAGTGCTACATAGTACAAAACAGATTGACGTTACATTTTCGTCATAAATTTATACGGTTTTACAACGGTTGAGTTGATTGTCTTGTGCTAATTTCATCACAGGGACTGTGTTTTCGTCAACGTTCACGTGACGTGAACGTTTTTACCGACGTTTGCGGGTGGATTGTTTGTCTTT
>BLSH010361674.1:70008-85032 GCA_018402905.1 Glandirana rugosa
AGCCATTTTTGCAAGTGCAGTGCACTTGCAACTGCTTTTGTGTCAGGGACACTACTTTAATCGTGTTCTGTTAGTTGAGTTGGCAACATTTTGGCATATTTAAATACTGCTTTTACATTGCAGTTAGACAAATTAATTTTTTTTTTTTTTTGTGCAAAATATTACATTTGTGGCCAGCGGGGCATTTCTTAAACAAAATTAAAAAGTGCGTCTACATTGCTGGTTTAAAAAAAAATATATTCTAAACACTACATTTGCGGCCAGCGGTGCATTTCTTGCACAAAAATAAAAAGTGTGTCTACATTGCTGGTTTAAAAAAAAAGAATAATAAATAGTGCTACATAGTACATTTGCACCTTGCTGTGCATTTCTTGCACAAAATTAAAAAGTGCGTCGACATTGCTGGTTTAAAAAAAAATAAAAATATTGCTACATAGTACATCTGTACCTTGCTTTTCATTTCTTGCACAAAATTGAAAAGTGTGTCGACATTGCTGGTTTAAAAAAAAAAAAATAGTGCTACATAGTGCATTTGCACCTTGCTGTGCATTTCTTGCACAAAATTACAAAGTGCGTCTACATTGCTGGTTTTAAAAAAAAGAATAATAAATAGTGCTACATAGTACATTTGCGTTATCACAGACAAGTGCAGCCGTCTGTCCACAGCCAATGTGAACAAGCTAACGTTTATTAAAATGAACCAGGCATGGATCCCACAAGACTTGTCTGTACCTTGTGCAGAATAGACATTTATACTGGCCTCACACAGCCATTGGTATACTTAAGTGAACGTATTCTTTTTTTTTTATAGAACATAAGTCTTTATTGAAATTTGTAACAGGAGAAACATGAAAAATAAACCATGGAACCCATGCTAGAACATCTCGGGGTTTATCTGCAGATAGTGATCTTTTTTTTTTTTTTTTTAATGTCTCAATAAAAAAGACAAACAAACAAAAAACAGTGCTGGCTACCTCCTCCTCCACCGCCACTTCCACCTACACCACCACGGTCACCGCCTCCTCATCCTCCTACTCCACATCCACCTCCTCCTCCATTTTTTTTTTTTTTTTTTAATGTGATTTTAAGTTATTTCCCTATCCACATTTGTTTGCAGGGCACTTGTTCTACTCTTACCCCCCATTTTGCTTCCTTTTGCAGCCCTCTATCCCTTTCTAGGACTTTTTTAGAGCCATTTTAATGCCCAAAAGTTCGGGTCACCATTGACTTCAATGGGGTTCGGGGTCAAGCTCGGGGCCGAACTCAAACTTTTTCACATAGTTCGGCCGAACCCACCGAACCTGAACATCCAGGTGTCCGCTCAACTCTAATTACAATTGCTCGATAGCTTTATTTCAACAGTATATGAACTGGAAAGGTCAAGTGTCATTTGAGGATTTACTATGCAACCTGGGTTATATTATGATCAAGCCGTTAATTTGTCTTTATGTTAAAACCAAGGGGACCATTTTTTCTCAAAGTAGGGGATTGTATGGTGCAAAGAATGATACATCTTCTCAACCTTACAGATGGCTTCAATCCTAAGTGACAGACTTGTTATGTGGAGACTGGGAGATTTCCAATGCAAAGCAATGGTCCAGAGCAAAGCAACACAAATCGTATGACACTTGCTGACCTTGTTTACCCCTTTAGCTCTTTCTCCTCCTAACATGCACTCTCTACCACTCCTTCTGACAACTCTGTCCTGCATCCTTAAACTAACTCTCATTCACCCCTCTTCTCCACCTCACAGCTTATATATATCACCCTCACGTCTATCCTCTCCTTATTACTGCACTCACCATCTCATGCTAATTCTGAATCCACACGCACAAAAATACTCCAGGAAACTAGAGCATGTCACTTCATATAAATCACACTCCCACATTACCTCCTTTCTGCTTCTCCTAACCTCTGGAGATATATCCCTAAACCCTGGGTCTCCACCATTTAACTATACTCAATGCACCCATTACCCTGCACCCTCCGATTGCAGCCGCAATGCACACAATCTAATTCCCATTTCTCTTCTTCCCAAAATCGGACTCCCTTTCTCTTGCACCCTTTGGAATGCCCACTCGGTCTGTAACAAACTGACCTCTCTCCATGATCTTTTTATCGCTAACTCATTCAATCTACTCGCCATTACCGAAACCTGGCTTCACAAATCCGACACTGCGTCTTCAACCTTGGCAAACAGATGACACTAGAAGTCTGAAAAAACAGACTAAACCTCAAAAAGATTTCAACCAGTATAAATCTGCCCTCCAAAAATACAATTCATGCCTCCACACTGCCAAGCAGACTTATTTTATCACTCTCATTAACAACTTATCATCCTGTCCTCGTCAACTCTTTTCTATCTTCAACTCTCTACTTCGTCCTCCTCTGCCTCCACCCACTACTTCACTCACTGCCCAGGAGATTGCCAATCACATCAAACTGAAGATTGAAATAATTCGTGAAGAGATCTCTGCTGTTCAGATACCTTCCATGCTTCACACTTCATGCCTACAGGTACAATCACTACTTCCCTCATTCAACCCCGCCACTTTAGATGAGGTTGCTAACCTACTTGCTAACGTCAAACTAACCACCTGCCCGCTGGATCCCGTTCCCTCGAAAATACTACGTTCACCCTCTGACTCGATTCTACACTCTTTAACCCACATTTTCAATCTCTCCCTCTCTTCTGGCATCTTCCCCAACTCTCTAAAACATGCATTAGTTAGCCCCATACTTAAAAGCATTCATTGGACCCAACCAATCCTAACAACCTACGCCCCTACATCTCCTTGCTCCCCTTTTTATCCAAACTCCTTGAATGACTAGTCTACAACCGACTGAGCAACCACCTTGCCAAGAATAGCCTTCTTGATCACCTTCAGTCTGGATTTCATCCTCAACACTCCATAGAAGCTGCTCTTCAAAAAATAACAAACAATCTACTAACAGCCAAAAGCAATGGACACTATTCTGTACTCCTGCTCTTGGACCTTTCTGCTGCCTTTGATACGGTCGACCACCCCCTCCTCCTCCAAAAACACCATGCCATTGGTCTCCGTGGCTGTACTCTTCAATGGTTCTTTTCCTACTTATCTAATCGCACCTTTAGCCTTACTTACAACTCTATTTCCTCCTCTCCTCTTCCTTACTCCGTTGGGGTCCCCCAAGGTTCTGTTCTTGGGCCGCTCCTATTTTCAATCTACACCTCCTCCCTGGGTCAGCTGATAGCCTCTCATGGCTTACAATACCATCTGTTTGCTGATGACACCCAAATCTATCTCTCTACCCCACAGCCCTCTCCCTCAGTCACCTCTCGTATCATTAATTTACTAAAAGATATAGTGGTCTGAATGTCACACCACTTCCTCAAACTTAATCTATCCAAAACCGAACTTATAATTTTTCCTCCACCCCGTGCCCCTTCCCCCAATCTCTTTGTCATAATCGATGGAACAACTATCAGCCCATCCCCACATGCCAAGGTCCTAGGCGTAGTCCTGGACTCTGAACTCTCCTTTAAGCCCCACATACAATCACTGTCCAAATCCTGCCGCCTCAACCTCCACAACATCTCAAAAATATGCCCCTTTCTAACCAATGACACAATAAAGCTCTTAATTCACTCTCTGGTTATCTCTCGCCTCGACTACTGCAACTCCCTTCTCAATGGCTTACCTCTACACAGGCTATCCCCCCTTCAATCCATCATGAATGCTGCTGCCAGACTCATCCACCTTACCAATCGCTCTGTGTCTGCTACTCCTCTCTGTCAATCCCTCCACTGGCTCCCGCTCACCCAAAGAATTAAATTAAAAATACTCACAACAACCTACAAAGCCATCCACAATTTAGCCCCCAGCTACATAACCAGCCTAGTCTCGAAATACCAACCTAATTGTTTTCTTCTTTCCTCTCAAGACCTCCTGCTCTCTAGCTCCCTTGTCACCTCTTCATTTGCTCACCTCCAGGACTTTTCCAGAGCCTCCCCAATCCTATGGAATCCTTACCCCAACCTGTCCGAGTATCTCCTACTCTGCTAGCTTTTAGACGATCCCTGAAAACCCTCATCTTCAGAGAAGCTTATTCTACCCACACCTAACAAATTTATTTTCATTTTCTTCATCAGTTCATCCCCCACAGTTATTACCTTTTGTTTCACTTGACCCTCCCTTCTAGATTGTAAGCTCTAATGAGCAGGGCCCTCCGATTCCTCCTGTATTGTATTGTAACTGTACTGTCTGCCCTCATATTGTAAAGCGCTGCGCAAACTGTTGGCACTATATACATCCTGTATAATAATAATAATAATAATAATAATGACACAGCCTCCTGCAACCTGAGGACAATCCCAAAATATATGAAAAAATGTACCAGATGAATCACAACCCCTAAAACACAATAGGGGCGATGAGGGGAACATGTTATGCAACCTAGAGGGAGTGCAATACCATCTGGTATATAATTTAAGGGCTATCTCCCGGATATTCAGGGACCTAGTACTTTTCCGAAGGTTTACTATACATTCTGGCCAATTTAATGATCCTCAAGTCATTCCACATTCTTCCTCCCATTTGGATCTATGAGGCAGGGGACCATTTGAATCTTGTGAGCTTAGAAGAGCACACAGCTCAGACGTTAGGGCCCTGCCTCCTGATTTATTCAGGCATATAAGCTCATATATAGATGGATTTGTCTCCCCTGATAAGTCACATTGTGAGGAGTAAAAATGTTTGATTTGGATGTTGTGGAAAATCTCCCTGCTAGGTACCTGATGTTGTTCCTGTATATCTGGGAAGGAAATAAACTCTCCATTTCTGAACAATTTATGAAGGAAAACCATTCCTGATTCAGTCCACCACTTAAACTCAAGATGGTTACTAAAGCCCAGAGGGAAGGAGGGGTTGCCTAAAAATGAAGCTTGGGGTGGAGCAGGGGATGTTAACTTAAGTCTTGACTTATGTGAGTACCACAAGCGTAGAAAATGTGCCACCAGGGTGTTTTTCCCTGTGATTTCTGAGAGCGGGGTTTCTTTATTCCACAGCAGGCCTGGGAAGAAGTAAGGTGTGATGGACTGAGCCTCAAATCGAACCCAAGGTACCCTGGAGACAGGAATGTTCCATTGCGCAACTTGAGCCAATCTGGAGGCTAGAAAATAGAGCCACAAGTTTGGAACCCCCATCCCGCCACCCCCGGAGGATGTGCACAGTACTGCCCGTGAGAATCTAGGATGAGATTGTGTCCATATAAAACTGTTGATCTCTTTCTGAAAGTCTACTATTGTCCTTTTAGGGTTACTAAGTGGGATTGACCTGAACAAATATAAGATTTTTGGGAGAATCGTCATCTTTATGGCTGTAATTCTACCCAAAAATGAAACCCTAAATGTCTTCCATTGTTTCATTAATTGTTTTAAACTGGCAAAAAGAGGAGAATACTTCTGTGAAATGAGATTGTTAATGTCAGGGGTGATCTGGATCCCTAAATATGGCAGATGTGTCTGGGACCATTGAAGCTGGAACTTTTCCTTTAGGCTGCTTTCACACTGGAGCGTTTTACAGGCGCTATTTAGCTAAAAATAGCGCCTGTAAAGTACCTCAAAATTCCCTCCCAATCCACCCCAATGTGAAAGCCCTGAGTGCTTTCACACTGGGGCGGTGCCCTAGCAGGACGTTACAAAAAGTCCTGCAAGCAGCATCTTTGGGGCGGTGAGGGGAGCGGTAATATACCGCTCCTCTACCGGCCCTGCCATTGAAATGCATGGCAAGCGCTGCCGAGGCGGCTGCACACTGCCTCGGTAGCGCTGAACGCCGGCACTTTTAATCCCTTTTTAACCCCTTGTGGGGGGTTAAAAGCGCGGCGCTCCCGCCCGCATAGCGGAGCCTTATCGCTGGTAAAACTCCGCTGAAACTAGCGGGGTTTTACCGCGACCGCGGGTACCGCTCCAGTCTGAAAGTAGCCTAAGAGTCTGAAACACAGAACTCGGGATATTAATCGGC
Source organism: Glandirana rugosa (assembly GCA_018402905.1). Taxonomy (NCBI): domain Eukaryota; kingdom Metazoa; phylum Chordata; class Amphibia; order Anura; family Ranidae; genus Glandirana; species Glandirana rugosa. Next base: position 76,011 of record BLSH010361674.1, read on the forward strand.
ATCCAATCCATCATTTCCCTAGGTTAATCGTAAGGCCTGAAAGGTCAGAGAACTTATGTAGCAATTGGAGTAAGTTCGGCATAGATATTAACGGGTTTGTGATGAAGAGCAGCATATCATCAGCGTACGTATTAAGTTTGTACTGTTCGTTCCCCCTAATGTACCCGGTGATATCTGGGTGATATCTGGGTGCTGTAGGATGGCAATGGCCAAGGGCTCAATAGCCAGCGCAAATAACAGTGGGGACAGGGGGCATGCCTGCCTCTTTCCCCTACCAACACTGAAAAAAGGGGAAGTGCTACTCGGGATCTTAATCCTAGTCTGGGGATTGGTATATAAAGCTTCAAAGGATTCAAAAACTCTCCCTTGAAACTGAATCATTGGAGAACTTCCCCAAGGTATGGCCATGTCACGCTATTATTGATATCAAGGCTCAACATCAAAAGAGGTTTTGAGGTAAGGTTAGTGTCTTGTACTACATTGGTCGCTAACCGAATGTTATCCGTAATATGCCTCCCTGGTATGAATCCTGATTGAAAGGGGGAGATCAGGCCTGTGATTACTGCTGCTAACTGATTGGCGAGAAGTTCACTAAAGATTTTAACATCATTATTCATAACCGATATAGGGCGAAAATTACCTGGATTGAAATGATCCTTGCCTGGCTTAGGGATCAGGGACATACTAGCTAGCAATATTTCCTCTAAGAATCTCCCACCCTCCAACACGGAGTTAAACAGAAGTGTGAGTTTGGAGACAAGCAGATCTGAAAACTGATTGTAATATATGACCGAAAAGCCATCTGGGCCTGGTGAAGTGCCCAACTTAAGTTGTTTAATTACAACATTGATCTCTTCCTCTGTGAAAGGGGCATTCAAATCTGTTAATTGGGATGCGGTCAAGGAGGGGATAGGTAGATCCCCAAGCCAGGCAAGCGAGTCCGGGGTTATCTGGCCATCCGTAGAGGCCATTAGGGAGCTATAAAATTTATGGAAAATGTCCATGATATCCTTTGGATGAGATACCACCTGACCACCAGTGCCCCTGAGTTTATAGACATGGGTGGGTTTTTTTGGAATTGTTCAGTTTACGTGCAAACATAGATGTGTAGGCATTGCTTTGTAAAAGAAATTTGGCTTTGGACCACCTCAGTGCTTTCTCTGTCTTATAGGAGAACAAGGAATCTAATTCCCTTCTTTTTGATAAGATAAGTTCTAGGGTGGTAGGATCTAGAGAGCTCTGATGGTTCCTATATAGTTGGTCTATCTCCCGAGTAAGCGTGAGGATAGAGGACCATCTGGCTTTGTTGGTATCTGAGGCCAACTTAATGAAATGTCCCCTCAGGACCGCCTTATGGGCTGTCAATATAGTGGTAATTGGAGAGTCTGGGGTAGTATTAAGGCGAAAGTATTCGGCTATATGACCCCTGATTATTGCCTGTGTTCCAGGGTCAGTGATTAATGATTCATTGATCCTCCATGAATACAAGTTATGTAGTAATCCTACTAAGGAGGTGGTAAAGGACACTGGTCTGACCAAGGGCAGCAGTGTATAGAAGCTGATCTGGAATTCGCTAAGATGATGGGGGTGCAAAATACGTAATCTAATCTGGTATATGTATCGTGTGGATGGGAATAATAGGTATAGTCACTTGCCCCCACATTCAGGACTCTCCAGGAATCGATCATTTGGAGTGTGTTTAGTTGTTTAAGCATCGTTTTAGAGAAGGAACCAGAGCTAGGGGAAAGGCGGCTCCTGTCTAGCTGTGGGGAGACCACCAACTTAAAGTCAACTCCCAGAATCACGTGAGGTGACTGATATTCCTTCAGTTTCTCAAAGAAAGAAGTGAAAAATGAGGACTGACTCTTGTTTGGGACATAAACATTAGCGATTGTGAGTTCCCTGCCAGACAGGCTGCCCTTTAGAATAATGTACCTGCTATCACAGTCTCTGTATACATGCTGAACCTGGAAGGCTAGAGATTGATGTAGAAAGATGACGACATCTCTGACCTTACTCAGGCCACTGTGAAGAATGCATGATTGTACATTCTGTGGAAATATGTGGGATGCTTTGATTTGGAAAAATGGGTCTCCTGGAGGAAAATGATTTTGGCGCCTAGGTGTTTGTAGTGCAGAAATGCTTTCCTCCTTTTATTTGGGGAATTAAATCCCTGCACATTATGCAATATACAAGTGATTGCCATCTGAGCAATGCATAGTACAGTACAGCAAAAAATGTATTATGTGAGTGTTAAGATCGTGCAAGAGGCTGGACAGGGCAGGGGGTCGCCATCCCACACAGAGGTTGACCATAGGTTAGTACCTTGGGCTAAGGGCAATTGTAAAGCCTGTGGGATAGCATTAAGAAGTGTAAGTACTGTTCCCCAAGCAATGAATAACCAAGATATTGAGCATATAAAACAGATTAAAAAAAGAAAAACCAAATACAGAGAAAGTAACTTGTAATCGGGATCAGAAACCATAGGGGGTCTCTGATCTGAAAAACCAGAAGGAGAGATCCGAAGATCTCCTACAAGGCGTACCTGAGGCGCACCGGGGACATCCCGAATGTTGGCCACCATACGGGTCAGGAAGATCAAGTGGAGGTAGCATGTCCAACCATGGAGACAGGGGAAACTGGCCTGAGATAAGAAGGGCCTGTCTTCCCACATATTTACTGACCGTGAGTTCCGTCCAAACTACAAGAAAGGTGATTAGTACCACTATAACATCTCCCCATAGGCAGAGTCAGTAAAGTATCAATGAAAAACTATTGGGGGTATGCTTCCTTGGAAAAGCCAGTTCAGATCCGATGATCCTTTCAAGGGTACAAATGCAGGCTAAAGGAACCTACGTATTCGGGTATCTAGGGTTAGCAAACTGGGATTGTGTACTAATCCAGTTTAGCTATCCGTAACGTTCCAGCTGAAACATATGGGTGAGTGTCATTGGCAAAGTTTCCAGATAACCCCCAATCCCATAACTTGAGTCTAAAGCTTGAATCGCCATAATAACAGCCAGCCCGGAGTCCATTGGAGAATTGGGGGGAAGAGTTACCATGCGTGATCCCAAGATGTCCGCTGCCGTGGGGGGAATGGCATAAGAAGGTAAAACAAAAACTTTAAGGACTACCATGAACTGTTACCATCTGCTATAATCGACTGCTTTAATGAAGTCCATCAAGCTTGCTTGTGAGGCTCACCATGGCCTGGCTCATGGCAGGTCCTGTGGCAGTCTCGTCTAGGTGGGGGAGTACTCCAGAGAGGGGAGATCCTGGGAGACTGAGGGGGCCGCTGAGCTTGATCTTCCTCCTAGAGCCCCAACTTTATAAGGATGTCTCGGCCCTCCGGAATTGTGGTGGCAATATATGTGGAGCCATTGTGGGGAACAATCAGCTTAAAGGGGAAGCCCCAGCGATATCTAATACGAGCCGCAGCCAAAGCAGTGGTGATATCCTTGAACTTTCGCCGTCTCTCCAATGTAGCTTGCAATACATCCGGGTAGATCTGTAGGGTGACTCCATCCAAGGTAATGCCCGGAGTATTCCTGGCAGCCCTCAGGATCTCCTCCTTAGTTAGGAAATCTTTTAAACATAGGACTATGTCCCTAGGTGGTTTGTCTGGTGGGGGCTTTCGTCTGAGAGCTCTATGCACCCTGTCGCAGGTAAATGAGGCGGCTGCCACATCCGGTAATAGGCTTTTGAACAATTTGATTGTATATGGGATCAGATCGGTAACCGACTTCGGTACCCCCCTTATGCACAGATTGTTCCGTCTATTTCGATTGTCGAGATCCTTGACATGTGACTACAGCTGTGTGAAGGCGTTAGAGAGGGCCTCATGTTCCCTGTATAAGTCATTATATGCAATGGCGAGCTCATCATGTTTCAATTCTAATTTGTCTGTGCAGGCTCCCAGTGATGCTATCTCCTAAGAGAGTAGTGGTGGATTTTTGCAGTTAATTTTGGAATTTAGAGAACTGTTTGGTACACAAAGCTTCCAAACTTTGATACAGGGCCTTTTTAGTTAGGGGAGAGCACTCATCGTCCATCTGCATCAGCTGCGGCTCCTGTGACTGCTTAAATGCCATGGATGCCTCCGGCCATGAGGCCTTTTTATCTTCCAATCGTTTTTATTCAAGTTTTGAACATTTGACAGTGACATTTCAAGAATACATATCGTTGTCAAGAATGAGTAACTAAACAGAAAGGTCTCATTACATCCATTGCTTTTCAATATTAAACCTGTGCATAGATTGGTGATTAAACACTCTTATTAAAGCTTGGTAGCTCTAAATATTCGTCTTGATCATAGCGTCCCTACCCAGCCAGGCCCCCCCCTCGTTGTCCGGGACCCAGTGTCATGAGGCCTTTTTATTGGCGCCATGCCCCGCCATCTTTCTCTGCTGATGCGCTCTGAACAGATAGTGTGTAAGGGATCTCTGGGCTCCTCCGCGGTGCTTCTTATCAGAATTCGGCATGCAGCGCCCGCTGCATGGGTTAGAGGTGATCGTGTGAGGTGCTGGAGAGATCTCACGGCACCGTAGTTGCGGCCGTTTCCCCGTCTGAGACCGGAGCTCTCACCAAGTGCATCCGCTCTCCACCATGCCACGCATGCGCCCCTGTAGACCAGTCTTTCAAGGAGTTTGGAGGAGAAGGGGAGTAAGGAGATGAGGCATAGGTTGTTAAGATTGGTGGGTCCAGTGAGGGCTTTTTAAGGATAGGGGTGACTAGCGCATGTTTAAGAGCATTTGGGAAGATGCCAGAAGAGAGGGAGAGGTTGAAAATGCGAGTTAGAGAGTGTAGAATGGAGTCAGAGGGTGAATGTAGCATTTGTGAGGGAGCAAAATCCAGGGGCAGGTGGTTAGATGGGTGTTAGATAAACGTTTAGCAACCTCGTTAATACTAGCAGGGTTGAATGAGGAAAGTAGTGATTGTATCTGTGGACATGGAGTGTTGAGTGGGGGTGGTTTCTGTGCATTGAAGATCTCCTCACAAATGTTATCAATCTTAGTTTATAAATTGATTGGTGATCTACTGGGCAGTAAGCGAATTAGAGGGTGGAGGCAGTGGAGGACAGAGTAGAGTGTTAACGGTTGAGAAGAGATGACGAGGACTGGATGATAATGTGTTAATGACAGTGATAAAATAGGTCTGTTTGGCAGTGTGGAGGCGGGAATAGTATTTTAGGAGGGCTGATTTATATTGGTTGAAGTCTTCCTGGAACTTCTGGTGTCGTCTGTTTGCCAGGGATGTAGTGGTTGGGGCCTGATTCTGCGTGTAGTAAGGGGGGTAAGCTTGTGTAGGGAGGATGGCAGTGAGCTGTTGTAGACAGAAGTGGCTAGGTTGGGGCAGGACAGGGGTGAGATTTTGTCATAGAGGTGATCAGTAGCAGGATAGAAAAGAGAAGGGTTGAGGTGGCAAAGATTTCTACGGGTAACTGTTAGGCAGTTGGAGGGAGAGGAGATGGAAGACCGGGGGAGAGTGAAACTAATAAGGTGGTGATCAGACAGTGGGAGAGGATTGTTGGAGAGGTTGCACGGAGTGCATAGATAAGAGAAGATAAGGTCAAGGGTGTTGCCAACAATTATTGGCATGGGGCGTGGCCACCAGATGACATCACCTGGATGCCCCGCTACATATGATGTCACATCCTGGGGGCGGAGATGTGACCTCATATGGGGCGGGGCATCCAGGTGATGTCATCTGGTGGCCACGCCCCATGCCAATATAAGGCACAGCACAGAGCGGAGAGGGCATTCGTGAAGGAGATCTCGTCGTGTCAACAAGAGAGGAAGAAGAAGAGAGGAAGTACAGAGGGAAGGGGACAGCGGAGAAGACCGGCAAAAGAGCAGAAGACACCGCAGAGCCGAAGACCCCTCAGAAGATGAAAGACCCTGCAAAAGAGCCGAAGAAAAGAAGACACCGGAGAGGGGAGAAGACCGCCGGAGCAGATTTAATAAAATATTTTAAAAAGCTGTGGTGTTTATTTTGTACATATTTCTTTCCAGGTAAATGGGTAGGGGTACGATGTACCCCATACTCATTTACATAGGGTGGGGGGCTGGCATCTGGGGGCCCCCTTGTTAAAGGGGGCTTCCAGATTCCGATAAGTACCCGGCCGCAGACCCCGACAACCACCGGCCAGGGTTGTCGGGAAGAGGCCCTTGTCCTCATCAACATGGGGACAAGGTGCTTTGGGGTGGGGGGCACTTGTCTCCACACATTTGGTTATGTTTGGGCATGTACTAATCTGCAAGCTATATCTTTGGTGTTCTACTTATATGTCTTTATCCCTTTAGAGCTATATAATTGAGGTATCCTGAAGGACCTCCTTGGTTATTAACACCCTCCTGCCTGTTCACTGCTTTTATTTGGCATTTCATACTAATACTACATAGTAAGTGAATTTTCATACTATATTATACTATATGCAATTAGTTGTTTCTTTACTTACCTATTACAACCCCCCCCCCCCCCTTTTCTGATGTTTATAATCTCATTACTACACATTTATCATTTTCTGTGATAAATGTAAAGCTATGCAGCCCATAGTCCAGGAATTTATTCTCCCTATGAGAGGGGTAAGCGTTTTGACATCTCTGTCCTAAAAGTATAGTACACCTACCTTAATACCTAGTATACCCCATGTTATGGGCGCCCCCGTATTTGCTGGTTTGCTTCACAACTGCGTCAGTCGGCCCATCAGTGGACTGCAATTTACCAACAGACAGCCATTCATGTTTATTGATATCACTGTTATTTATTTACTGTTATGGTTTATGTACTTGTATGTAATACTTACTTGTTCTTTGCACACACTAGTGGCTTTTAAGCTCCTGAGGAAGCACTCAGCATGCAACATGTCGAGCGATTAAAGAAGGTTGATACCACATACCGACAACATTAAGCACTCTGGATACTACTACACTTATATGATGGGTTTATATGTTTAAATACCTTGTGGTGCAATATGTTTTTATAATGCTGGCCTATTTAGTCATAAGCAATATATTAGTGTGATTAACAAGTCTATTGCATACTGTTTTAAACTAAAACATTTTTTGTAATAAAACTTTTTGAATTTTATCAAGTGTATTTGCATGCCTAAAAAGTCCATATTGCAGTCCTTTCTCTTCTCCGTATATGTTATAACTAGGACGTGGCACATGCTACAATCTCTGTATCCACACCACCACTCTGTGGAGTTACAGATGACAAAATATTTTTGGTTCCTTATAGAGCAGCAGCTCTCCTCACTGTCTCCCTCCTCGTTGGGCAGCCATTGGCTCCCGCTGCTGTCAATCAAATGATGTGACGAGGGATCGGGGCCAAGCGCCCACTCTGTGTCAATAGACTCAGACAGGGTTGCTCGGGAGTGAGCTCCCACAAGTGCCCCCATGGAAAAGGGCTTTCCATGGGGGCGCTTGCCAAAGAGGAGGGGCCTGGAGCGCTGGTGGGGGACCCCAGAAGAAGAGATTTGGGGCTGCTATGTGCAAAAGCATTGCACAAAGCAGGTAAATGTGACATGTTTGTTATTTTAATTTAAAAAAAGGTTTAATATCACTTTAAGCTTAGGTAACTTGGCTCTGTTTAAAAAATGTAGAATTCAATCAGCATGGGATTGAGATGCGTTTTGGCCTGCAGATTTATTTTCAAGGTTATAGAGAGCATTGTAGTATTCCTTAAAAACTTTTTTCCATCTACCAAGGACAGAGTGACGTTTTCTCCAGCGAGGGTAATGGAATGAACTCTAGTAACTTTATGGTTGTCTTGTAGGGTTCCAGCTTACATTTTCCCACATTTATTGGCTGACTCATAAAAGCAGTATTTTCTGTATGGAAGAGATTTCTGTATATTATAAGATATAAGCTTCAAGTATTCCTGTCTAGAATTAGTTAATTTGGTCAGGGTTTGTACCACCAGGGTCTGTTTGTGCTTTGTACCCCATTTTGTGATTATTTTTTTTTTGAAGCATACCCAGCATAGCCTGTCTATCTTTCAGGAGTATTGTAGCTACTGAGATAAACTCTCCTCTTATGTAGCATTTATGTGCTTTCCAGATTCTCATAGGGAGGACATCTGCGGTTTCATTGATCTAAAAAAAACCTAATCAGGGACTGCTTTATTGACTCCATAACAAATGAGTTTGTTAGTAGGCTGGCATTTAGACACCAGTTCCATTGTTTATGACGAGCCTGGGACAGTTCCAAAGTCATCTTAGTCACAGGGTGGTCAGTTAAAGTATTGCTCCCTATTTTGGCCTCTGTCATTTTTGGGATGGCATGTTAATATAGGACTATGTATTCAATCCTGGTATATTTTTTTTATATATGGTTTTTTATTGATATTTTCAAAAGTATACAATACATGTTATTGCAATTGGGTTACCAGATTAACCCTTCCATACAACACATCAGGTAAGAATAACAATTATACAAGCTTATAAACGTTAAACGTTAAAAGTAGGTCAGTAGGCTCATAGACAAGAAATAATCCTGTTGGCTCAGATCGTCCAATTGAAGGTTCAAACATCCAAGAGTTATTGTTTAATATCCAGAACAGTGGTTATTGGTAAAATGTCAAGCTCTTTGAATTGTTGTCCAGGGAGACCAGGCTCTAGTGTATTTATTGAATGTGCCATTTTGTAGGGCTAATGAAGGGATGTTTTACCGTGTAAGTTATTTATGTGATCTCGGACCAGAGGGACCTGTTGTTAAGTTTCTCGAACTGTAAAATGGTTATTGGTGACAAGACCTATAATTTGTTATTGAGAACCTACAAACTTGGAAGTTAACCTGCTAGACTCGGTTGTCCTAATAAAGAACAGATACTCGGATGACTGGATGAAAATTGCAAATTGCAAATATTCGAACATATTAACAATAAGAATGGACTACACAACATACCTTCCCAATTAGACCATTGGGTTAACGTTATTGTACATAACATATGAAAACTTTTATAGTTATTTTTTGGTATATATTTTTTTTATATGGTCCTAACTTATGTATCAGGATAT
>BLSH010361674.1:91488-107866 GCA_018402905.1 Glandirana rugosa
ATGTTCCATTGGCGAAGTAGGGTCAGGCCCTCATCCAGTGTATGAATGGAATATGTTCTATTTTCTTTCGTGATTATCAATTTGACTGGGTGGCCCCATTTATACTGAATCTGGTGATTCCGAAGGGGTTTTGTGATGGTGGAGAGATTTTTGCGTTTCAGCATGGTGTATTTGGATAGATCTGCATAGAAGGATAGGTTGTTATATTTTTGTGGGTATGTTTCTGGATTTCTTGTGGCCCGTAACAGGTTTTCTTTTATGTGGTAGAAGTGGACGCGGACAATGGTGTCTCTTGGTATAGCGTCAGGAAGATGTGTAGGTTTTGGTAGTCGATGGATCCGGTCTATTATCAGCTCACTAGGATGTGTTCCAGGCAGGAAGGTCGCCATCAGTTGAGTAAAGTAGTCCTTCAGGGCGGAAGTTTGAATGGATTCAGGTATGCCTCTTATGTTTAAATTGTTCCTTCTGGAACGGTCTTCTAAGTCTGCAATTTTCGCTTTCATCCATTCAATATCTTCTGCCTCATCATTTTGCGCGTCCACCATTTCGTTGAAGGAAGTTGTGACCTCTCCCATCTTGTTTTCTATAGTGGTAACCCTGTCTCCAAGGAGGGATACTTCAGAGGTGAAGTGTCTTAACATATTAGTAATGTCAGAATGAATGGAGCTCTGGAGTGTCATTAACATATCTCTCAATGTGGTGTCAAGCACAGGCTGGTTAGAGGTAGGATATGTAGCAATAGAATTAGAAAACGCTATCTGCTCCTGGGGAGGTCGCGGTTGAGGGTTTCCCTCATTTTGTATTTCAGCTTCTGGTGTCAATTTCATCTTTGATTTGGCAGGACTGAATGAGGGTGTGGATGTTGCCAAGCTAGTTTCGGTGAACTGTTGTCCCCCGGTTGCTCCGCCTTGCCCCGAAACATCCTGGTGAGGCTGTCTGAGGTTTATATATGTTGCCTCTGCATGGCCTTTAGCGCCGTCCCGGAATGACTGTCGGTGTGGCATCGGAAAGAACTCTGTAAGTTTACGCGGTACCGATCTCTCCTGTCTTCTTTTTGACATTTTTGAGAGTTGGAAGTTTGTTTGAATTTTGTTTGAATTAGTGACAACTGATTCCATCGTTGCTTCTGCCCTGGATCTCCGCTATAGCCTGGAGTGGGTTCAGCAAGCAATTATATCTGATGTCTTCAATCTCTGTCCCGGGTTAGGGACCATTGGTTAGTTGGAGCCGAGTTGGGGCTTGAGTGGGGTTGCGTTTCTCGATTCTTATTTGTTTAGTATCAGATATGTCGTCTAGAGAAAATGGTGGCTGTGCTGGCAGGTGAATCTGAGAGACACTTGTTTCACGTTGGGATCTACATATATGGTCTCAAGGTGTATGCTCTGTGATTCCCAGGCAATCAGATACTAGTTTACAACCTTTTGGTCTGACCTATTTTAAGTTTCAATTTAGAGCCAGGTGGATATATGGATTCTAGGCTTCACCGGGTGTACCAAGATGGCCGCTGGTCTCGGATTGCCGAGTACCTAGAAGTGATTCAGAGAGGTTGGTGAGCTTTAATTTGATGGTGGGGTAGTCTTGTAGGGAGGGGGAGCCCTGGGGTGTCCGGATCTTGTCCCCTCTAGATAGGATGGCTGATATTGTGGTGGAAAATTGCTGCGGCCTAGTCCGATTTAACCGCGCGGAGCCGCGGCCTAAATTTCTGCACTGAGCGGGACTCAATCCAGACAATACTGAGTGAATGCTGTGGCTTAGGGTATGCAGATGATGCCCTGATTGTTGTTTCAAGGTATCTGCCTGATGATGGGCGGATGATGCTTGATTATGCGGCGCCGGCCCAAGCAGATGGGACGGAGCCGCGGCTGAGATTCCTGTGTTTCCTCCCGCTGGAAGTCTGCAGTATTTTTATCACTGTCAATCCTGAGATGTGGGGGACAGATGAAAGTGTTGTCGCTACTCGATGGTCCGTGAACACCTCGATCCGGGATGATAATGATCCAGGAGAGTCTGGTGTTGAACTAGGCCTCAAGATGGGGGCGGCCGCCGCCAGTGCTTCTGAGGGAACCGGTCCGGGGGCTGTATCTTCACTAGTGGTGGTCTGTTCTGTTTAATATGGGGCTTCCTAGATAGTCCTGGGTCTGGGGAGTCCAATGGGGGGGTCAATGTCACTCACCCCACTTCACTTTTGGAGGATGGAGGCTGATTGTGAATGATGATCCGGCAGTTGTCAGCTGTCTCCACTGCTCTCTTTACTTAGCTTCTCCTCAGGGTTTGTGTTTTTTTTCCCCTCTTTCTGGTTGCCACCTTGTTGCTGGCTGGATCAGGTATGTTTGGAGGTAAAATTCTGATATTATGCTCCTTTTGGATGGTGAAGTGATGACTTTTCTCTTTCAAGCCGCTCAGAGCTAAGCAGTTAAGCAGCCATCTTCTGCTGTAGCCGGTCACGCCCCTAATCCTGGTATATTTTGAGTGTAAGTGAACGTAGTATGTGTAGTTCCTGCCAATAGCGTTTTAATGTGTGCCAGGTATCTAGCAGGGTATTTTTTGCTAATTAGGTTGTGATAGATTTGAGAGCTCAGTAAGAGAGAAACAAATGATAATCGGAAGTGTTTGAAGTCCCCTCCCAAAATAATCATGCCCTGTTAGAAATCATTCAACCTGCCATCTAGACCACGTATAAAAAAAGGCTTGTCCACTTTTAGGAATAATAAATGTTTGCAATTGCGATGGGGATTGCTGCTAGGGTTCCCTTGATAAAAATATATATCAGTCCACTAATAGGTCAGTTAGCTTAAAGGAAAGTGATTAATTTATGAGTATGGAAACTGCTTTGTTCTTGTTGGAAGGGGAGGGTACATGATAAGCCTCTGGACAGTAGGTGTTATGCAGTTTTGGAATATTTGTGCATTTAAAGTGTGTATCTTGGAGTAGGGCTATGTGAGCATTATTGTTTTTAACTTCCATTAAAATCTCAACCCTTTTCTCATGGGAATTTAGTCCTTTCACATTCAGTGAGAGGATAGTTATCTTGGGAGATTTTTTTTTTTCAAGTGTGATATAGATGGAGTTTGGGTAGGCTACAAGTGTGTGTGTTGGGAACTTGTGGAAAAAAAGGACCCATATCGCCTTTTTACAGGGGGCCTTCATGGGACAATCAGACTTCTTGCAGAGTGCTACAGTGGTAAAACCACTCACCAAAAATACAAAAAAATCTGTAAATAAAAGATTATACCAAATGTATCATTTAGTATCTTACTACCGACCCCAAATTAGCTTACAATAGCAATCTTATAAGAATGAAGTATCCCTTTTTTAAACATATTTATAATGACGAGTAACAAAGGCATCATATATGATTAACCACTTCCGTACCGCCGGACGTCATATGACGTCCTTGGGTTTGAGTGGTGATATCTGAATGGTGCCTGCAGCTGCAGGCACCATTCAGATACCGTTTTTTTCAGCAGGCGATTCCCTGCAAGATAAAAGTGATCTTAGCGGCGGATTCACAGCAAGATCACTTTTATCAGCGGCGGGAGAGGTGCCCCCCCCCGCCGCTTTCCGGTCATCTCCGCCGCTTACCGGACCCGCCGGCAGCAGCGGAGATGATCCGATGCTCTCCCCCCAGTGTCTGTGAGCCGACTGAGTGGCTGAAGCCGCTCACTCGGCTCCATAACACGGCCGGCGGAAATGACGTCAGAAATGACGTCTTCCCAACGGTCTTAAAGGGCCCGATTTTTTTTTTCTTCTGTCACTTTTTTCAGATTTTTTTTTTTTTTTTTGCATTTGAGTGTAAGTATGAGATCTGAGGACTTTTTGACCCCGGATCTCATATTTAAGAGGACCTGTCATGCTTTTTTCTATTACAAGGAATGTTTACATTTCTTGTAATAGGAATAAAAGTGATCAAGAATTTTTTTTTCTAAAGAACAGTGTAAAAATAAAAAGTAAAAAGCAAAATAAATAATTAAAAAAAAAAAAAAATTTAAAGCGCTCCGTCCCGCCGAGCTCGCACGCAGAAGCAAACGCATACGTAAGTCCCGCCCACATATGAAAACGGTGTTCAAACCACACATGTGAGGTATCGCCGCGATCGTTAGAGCGAGAGCAACAATTCTAGCTCTAGACCTCCTTTGTAACGCAAAACTGCTAACCTGTAGAATTTTTTAAATGTCGCCAATGGAGATTTTTAATTTGCAAAGTTTATCGCCATTCCGCGAGCGGACGCAATTTTGAAGCATGACATGTTGGGTATCATTTTACTCGGCGTAACATTATCTTTCACAATATGGAAAAAAATTTGCCTAACTTTACTGTTTTCTTATTTTTTAACTAAAAAAACTGAATTTTTTCAAAAAAAAGCACGCTTGTAAGACCGCTGCGCAAATACGGTGTGACATACATTTTTTCAATGACCGCCATTTTATTCTCTAGGGTGTTAGAAAAAAATATATATATAATGTTTGGGGGTTCTAAGTAATTTTATAGCAAAAAAAACTGTTTTTAACTGGTAAGCACCGAACTCAAGAAACAGGCCTGGTATTGAAGTGGTTAACAACCATGGCATCATTCTGGACCAGATATAAGTACACTCTTATCCATATTAACTACCCTTTGGGTGATAGCATAGTGTCCCAATAAGCAATTCACTTATAATATAGTGAGAAATAATTGTAGTATCTGTACTTTTTGAAACCTGAGAGTCTTTCAAACTGTCCACCAGGCGTCACCTGGGTACTGTGGGAGGGGACATTACCTCATTCCCTTTAAATTCCCTACCAAATTCTTATAAGATGGTGTGGGCTTAACAGCATCCTCAAAATGAATTTCTAGGACAAACAATATCCATCCCACTACTATTGGCAGTTCTTTAAATTTAGCAACTTGATTAGGGCTAAAAAAGCTCATAGACTACATTTACATCATACTACATACTGCATATTACATCATATAATGCTTGGACAAACTAGATCAGAGCTGCTCTTCCATTTCTCCTAGCAACCTTCCCTGGATAAAGAAGGATATCCTAGGAAAACTCAAATCTTGCCCACTTATTGGCCCTATAAGTCATTAAATCAGCTCTCACAGTCTACCTGAAAATTACCTTCAAAATTGTATCAGCTGTTCATATTTTAAATCAATTCAAGACATACAATTGATAACCTCTCCCCCTTGCAATTATGGAGTGCCCTTCAATGTTGACACTTTCTTACTAACCACTTTTGAAATTTTCCCATGAACTGCCACATTTCTGCATTTTAAAAATTCTGTCTGGAATCAGTTCCTATGAGACACAGATTATTGATGTCATACTCTTTTCTTGTAACCCCACCAGAGATATTCATTCCTGCCTACCTTAGGAAGTGGAAGCAAGATGGCCTTCTCACAGAAACAAAGACAAAATTTTATTTTTGCGCACACGGCCTTCACATTGAGTAATGCTCCTTCCTGGTGGTACAGAGTGCCCACCCTCCTCCACAAGATTTACCTAAATTGTTCTGCACTCTGCTGGCACTGTAATCTGCACACTGGTATCTTACTTAAATATCTTCTGGGAATAATCTGCTCTTAGGCAGTTTTGGGGTACTGTTATTTCCTTCTTCACTTGACTCAAATACCACAAAAATGATATAAACCTCCTCTACATGTTCACTCGATCAATGCAACAAGGTACTGCATTCTTTTTCTGGGGAAGTCACTCCTCTAAGTGGCTATCTAAGGTTCAAGAAATCAAGACTATGGAAGACCTCATAGCTTCTCTATCACAGGTAAGGAAAATTCTGTCATACTTATTGGCTTGCCTTCCATCCTCCTCTGAATACACTTAAGCTTTTACCACCCGAGGTCACTTTGAAATGTAGGACTAGAGCCCTTCCCACCCACATGCCCTACCCTATACCCCTCTCCCTAATCATTCCATATCTTCCCTAACCTTTTCCCCATCCCCTCTCTTCTTCCATTCTCTCCTTTGTGCCCTGATTAAAATAAGGCCTGCCCTATATATACCCTTAAACCCATATGACGTTTACTGTATATTTGCCCTGCCCCCATTTTGCTAATATTGACATACAGTATTTGCAGGAGTAATATGCTCCCACTAGACACCCCTTTAACAAATATATTGGAAGACCAGCATGGTCACACAGGACTAATGTACGATTGATCATTTTATTGCTGCTATGTTAGAATGCATGTAACAACAGGGCTTTATCTTTAAAAACAAGTCAATCAATAGTAAAGTTTTTGTACATGTATTCTACCTCCCATTATTTTCTCATGTTTCCCATTCCCTTGATCTTACAATATTTTTCTGGGTTCCCTAAGTGCCCGTTCACACAGGGGCGACTTGCGATCCGACTTGAGTTGCCTCAAGTCACCCCAAGTCGCTTGACATTTGAAATCCCATTGAAATGAATGGGAGCCGTCTTAATATACATGACTGAAGTCGCTCCGACTTCAAGGCAACTTCTGAAAAGGTTCCTATACTACTTCTAGGCGACTTCTATCCGACTTGTGCCCATAGGATTCAATAGAAGTCGCCTCCAAGTCGGATCCCCATCTACATGGAAGCGACTTTACAGTTAAAAGAATAGAATTTATTTTTAGGTAGCCCCCTCCCTCCCTTCTCTGATTGGTCGATGCAAAGTCGCCCTGGCAAAAGTCATGTTGTAAAGTCGCCTGAGGTCCTTGAAGTCGCGCTGGAAGTCACGCTGAAGTCACCCTGAAAGTCACGCTGAAATCGCCTAACGAAGTTGCGCCGAAGTCGGGTCGCCCCTGTGTGAATGCAGGCTAAAGAGTTAGTTTATGTTTAGAAAAAACCTAAAACGAAAACTGCCTATGCAAGTAAGAAATTTAGCTCTAACTAAAGTTGAATAATGCCCTTGCTATAAGTGTAGGCCATTTACATTCCTCTAAAACTCTGACCGGAATATTCCCAGGACATTGCTAAGTGAGGTCTAATTGTTACTGCTCACCTCCACCATCACAGGAGTGAGCTGTTTTTTTCTGATTAAACTTCCTCACGTGTTTTTTTCTACCCTGATGCAGTAGCTCTGAGCTCAGCATTTGAGAGCTCACTTCTGTGATGGAGGAGGTGAACAGTAATGCCTAGGCCTCATTTAACAACATCCTATCAATGTCCTTGGAGTATTCCAGTCAGGCTTCGGGAGGTATATAAATGGCCTACACCTATTACAAGGGTATTATTCAACTTTAGTTAAACTGCACAGGTTGTTTTTATCTACAGATGCCACATATCTACATAGGCAGTCTTTTTGGTAAAGATGAACTAACCCTTAAAGATTAAAGAATTTATAAAAATACTTACATAAATCCTCCTTGGTACATGAAAAATGTTACTGAATAAATCACAAAATTTACATGGAAAGCAGGCTTATACCTTGTAATGCAGGTGCTGGTCATATAATTAGAATATCATCAAAAAGTTGATTTATTTCACTAATTCCATTCAAAAAGTGAAACTTGTATATTATATAAATTCATATTACACAAATTGATATATTTCAAATGTTTATTTCTTTTAATTTTGATGATTATAACTGACGACTAAGGAAAATCCCAAACTCTGTATCTCAGAAAATTAGAATATTGTGAAAAAGTTCAATATTGAAGACATCTGTTGCCACACTCTGATCAGCTAATTAACTCAAAACACCTGCAAAGGCCTTTAAATGGTCTCTCAGTCTAATTGACCATTGACACCTTGCACGAGGAGGGCAACACACAAAAGGTCATTGTAAAAGAGGCTTGCTGTTCACAGAGCTCTGTGTGCAAGCACATAATTAGAGAGGTGAAGGGAAGGAAAAGATGTGTTAGAAAAAAAGTGTACAAGCAATAGGGATAACAGCACCCTGGAGAGGATTGTGAAACAAAACCCATTCAAAAATGTGGGGGAGATTCACAAAGAGTGGACTGCAGCTGGAGTCAGTGCTTCAAGAACCACTACGCACAGACGTATGCAAGACATGGGTTTCAGCTGTTGCTCTCCTTGTGCCAAGCCACTCTTGAACAACAGACAGTGTCAGAAGTGTCTCGCATGGGCTAAAGACAAAAAGGACTGGATTGCTGCTGAGTGGTCCAAAGTTATGTTCTCTGATGAAAGTAAATTTAGCATTTCCTTTGGAAATCAGGGTCCCAGAGTCTGGGGGAAGAGAGGAGAGGCACACAATCCACATTGCTTGAGGTCCAGTGTAAAGTTTCCACAGTCAGTGATGGTTTGGGGTGTCATGCCATCTGCTGGTGTTCGTCCACTGTGTTTTTTGAGGTCCAAGGTCAACGCAGCCATATACCAGGAAGTTTTAGAGCACTTCATGCTTCCTGCTGCTGACCAACTTTATGGAGATGCAGATTTCATTTTCCAACAGGACTTGGCACCTGCACACAGTGCCAAAGCTACCAGTACCTGGTTTAAGGACCATGATATACCTGTTCTTAATTGGCCAGCAAACTCGCCTGACCTTAACCCCATAGAAAATCTTTGGGGTATTGTGAAGAGGAAGATGCGATATGCCAGACCCAACATGGCAGGAAAGTTGAAGGCCACTATCAGAGCAACCTGGGCTCTCATAACACCTGAGCAGTGTAACAGACTGATCGACTCCATGCCACGCCGCATTGCTTCAGTATATCAGGCAAAAGGAGCCCCAACTAAGTATTGAGTGCTGTACATGCTCATAATTTTCATGTTCATACTTTTCAGTTGGCCAAGATTTCTAAAAATCCTTTTTTTTGTATTGGTCTTAAGTAATATTTTAATTTTCTGAATTTGGGATTTTGCTTAGTTGTCAGTTATAATCATCAAAATTAAAGGAAATAAACATTTGAAATATATCAGTCTGTGTGTAATGAATGAATATAATATACAAGTTTCACTTTTTGAATGGAATTAGTGAAATAAATCAACTTTTTGATGATATTCTAATTATATGACCAGCACTAGAGTTGAGTGGACACCTGGATGTTCGGGTTCGTCGGGTTCGGGACCGAACGTGACCCGAACTTGACCCCGAACCCCATTGAAGTCAACGGTGACCCGAACTTTTGGGCACAAAAATGGCTGTAAAAAAGTCCTGGAAATGGCTAGAGGGCTGCAAAAGGAAGCAAAATGGGGGTAAGCGTAGGACAAGTGCCCTGCAAACAAATGTGGATAGGGAAATAACTTAAAATCACATAAAAAAAAAATTGGAGGAGGAGATGGATGTGGAGTAGGAGCCTAGAGGTTGAGGAGGCGGTGACCGTGGTGATGTAGGTGGAAGTGGCGGTGGAGGAGGAGGTAACCAACACTGTTTTTTGTTTCTTTGTTTTTTTTTTCTAATTGGGGTAGACCCCAAAATATTGAGACATATTAAAAAAAAAAAGAAGTATACCAATGGCTGTGTGAGGCCGGTCTAAATGTCTATTCTGCACAAGGTACAGACAAGTCTTGTGGGATCCATGCCTGGTTCATTTTAATAAACGTTAGCTTGTCCATGTTGGCTGTGGACAGGCGGCTGTGCTGGTCTGTGATAACGCCCCTTGTCGTGCTAAACACACGTTCAGACAATACACTGGCTGCAGGGCAGGCCAGCACCTCCAAGGCACAAAGGGCAAGCTCAGGCCATGTGCCCAATTTGGAGACCCAGAAGTTGAATGGGGCAGACCCATCAGTCAGTACGTGTAGGCGTGTGCACACATACTGCTCTACCATGTTGCTGAAATGATGCCTCCTGCTAAAACGTTGAATATCAGCTGGTGGTGCTGTTTGTGGTAGCGTGCTGCTGACAAAGCTTTTCCACATTTTGGCCATGCTAACCCTGCCTTCTGAGGTGCTGGCTATGCCACGGCTGCGTTGGCGAACTCTTCCTCCTCCTCTGCCTTCGCCTTGTGCTTCCACTGAGCCCCCGGTGTCTTTTGGGAATGCCCCCAGCAGTGCGTCTACCAGCGTGCTCTTGTAGTTGCGCATTTTCCGATCACACAGTGAGGGAATTAAGGATGGCATGTTGTCCTTGTAACGGGGATCCAGCAGGGTGGCCACCCAGTAATCAGCACAAGTTAAAATGTGGGCAACTCGACTGTCGTTGAGCAGGCACTGCAACATGTAGTCGCTCATGTGTGCCAGGCTGCCCAGAGGCACAGACAAGCTGTCCTCTGTGAGAGCTGCATCATCTGTGTCCTCTGTATCCCCCCAGCCATGCTCCAGTGATGCCCACAAGCTGCGTTGGGTACCACCCTGCTGTAAACACAGTTCCTCCTCCTCATCATCATCATCCTTGTCCTCCTCATCCTCTAGAACTGTGCCCTGGCCTGAACATTTTTTACCTGGCCTATGCTGGTGCAGTAACCCACCCTCCGCGCCACTTGTCAATGACTGGCCTGATAACCGTGGAAATGACCCCTCTTCCTCCTCCTCCTGTGCCACATCCTCT
Source organism: Glandirana rugosa (assembly GCA_018402905.1). Classification (NCBI taxonomy): domain Eukaryota; kingdom Metazoa; phylum Chordata; class Amphibia; order Anura; family Ranidae; genus Glandirana; species Glandirana rugosa. The sequence goes on from BLSH010361674.1 coordinate 101,913, forward strand.
TCCATCATAGCTCGAATTGTTTTTTCAAGGAGACATAGAAGTGGGACAGTAACGCTGAGGACAGCGTCATCAGCACTGGCCATGTTGGTGGAGTACTCGAAACACCACAATATGGTACACAGGTCTCACATGGAGGGCCACTCGTTGGTGGTGAAGTGGTGCTGTTCCGCAGAGCAACTGACCCGTGCGTGCTGCAACTGAAACTCAACTATTTCCTGCTGCTGCTTGCACAGTCTCTCCAGCATGTGCAAGGTGGAGTTCCACCTTGTGGGCACGTCGCATAGGAGGCGGTGAGCGGGAAGGCCGAAGTTCCGCTGCAGCACAGACAGGCGAGCACCAGCAGGGTGAAAATGCTGAAAGCAAGCACAGACGGCCTGCACTTTGTGCAGCAGCTCTGACATATCAGGGTAGTTTTTAGAAATTTCTGCACCATCAAATTCAGTACATGTGCCAGGCAAGGGATGTGCATCAAACCGGCAAGGCCCAGAGCTGCTACGAGATTTTGCCCATTATCGCACACCACCAGGCTGGGCTTGAGGCTCATTGGCAACAACCAGTCATCGGTCTGTTGTTCAATGCCCGTCCACAGCTGCTGTGCAGTGTGGGGTTTATCCCCCAAACATATCAGTTTTAAAACAGCCTGCTATCGTTTCCCCCTGGATGTGCTGAAGTTGGTGGTGAAGGTGTTACGCTGAGTGGATGAGGAGGTGGTAGAGGAGAAGGAAGCGGAGTAGGAGGAGGAGGCAACAGGAGGCCTGCCTCCCTGCAATCCTCGGTGGCGGAAGGACATACGCCAAACGGCTAGCCACCTCAGGCCCACCCACCACTACATTTGCCCAGTTTGCAGTTAGCAAGATATAGCGTCTCTGCCCGTGTTTACTGGTCCACATATCAGTGGTTATGTGGACCTTGCCACAGATGGTGTTGCGCAGTGCACACTTGATCTTGTCCCCGACTTGTTTGTGCAGGGAAGGGATGGCTCGCCTGGAAAAGTAGTGGCGGCTGGGAACTACGTACTGTGGGACAGACACCGACATCAGGTTTTTAAATCTGTCCGTGTCCACCAAACGGAATGACAGCATTTCAAAGGCCAGGAATTTTGAAATGCTGGCATTCAGGGCCAGGGATCACGGTTGGTTAGGGGGGGTACTTCTTTCTCTCCAGTGTTTGGGAGATGGAGAGCTGTAAGCTTCCATGGGACCGTGTGGAAATGCTTGGGGACGGTGGCGGACATGGTGGCGTTGCTGTCACATCATTTGTTTGCTGGGTGGCAAGTGACCCTGGCACTGTAGAGATGGAGGAAGTAGCAGAAGAGGAAGCAGGAGGAGGCCGAGATCTTTCTTGGATTTTGAGGTGCTTATTCCACTGCAGCTCTTGCTTTGCATGTAGATGCCTGGTCATGCAGGTTGTGGTCAGGTTTAGAACATTTATGCCTCACTTCAGGCTCTGATTGCACAGTGTGCAAACCACTCGTTTCTTGTCGTCAGCACATTGTCTGAAGTACTGCCATGCCGGGTAACTCCTTTGGTGTGCTAGGTCCCTGGGTGTGGTGGGTAGTAGCAGGCATACTGTCTAAGGGACAGTTGCTCCGCTTTTGCAACCTGTTTCCTCTTTTGCTGTGCTGGTGCCTCTGTGCGACCACCATCACTTCCTCCAAATTGCACACGTCATTCGCATGACCTTCAATCCATGTGGGGTCTAGGACCTCATCATCCTTCACATCATCTTCCACCTACCCTTCACCACTGCCCTCCTTGTCAGTCTGCAAACTGTGGAAAGACGCAGCAGTTGGCACGTGTGTTTTGTCATCATCAGAGACGTGCTGAGGTGGTGTTTCCATGTCCTCATCCTCAAACAGAAGTGGTTGGGCATCGGTGCACTCAATGTCTTCCACTTCTGAGGCAGGGATATGTGGATGGCCCATGGAAAGCACACCATCAGAGTCATCAAAAAGCTTAAGAGACTGCTGCATGACTTGGAGCTCAGACTGCTTGGTTGATTTACAAGGGGCTGAGGTGAAAGACAGATCGCCATGGGGTTCAGGTGCCAACTCTGAGCTTTCATCAAGGGACCGGGTGGGAGACAATGTGAAGGAACTGGAGGCATTGTCAGCAACCCAATCTACTATCGCCTGTACTTGTTCTGGCCTCACCATTCGCTGAGCGGCATTCGGGCCTACCATATAACGTTGAAGGTTCTGTCGGCTACTCGCACCTGAGGAAGGTGTTTCCCTTGTGCATGTAGCTGGCACAAATTGTCCTCTCGTTTGACAGAGCTTCAAATACGGGTCATGGTGCTGCTGGTGTTGGTGGTGTTGGTGAAGTTCCTGTTCCTCATTCTGGACAAAAATGTACTATGTAGCACTATTTATTAATAATAAAAAAAAGAATAATAAATTATTATTCTTTTTTTTTTTAAACCAGCAATGTAGATGCACTTTTTATTTTTTTGCAAGAAATGCACCGCTGGCTGCAAATGTAGTATTTAGAATATTTTGGTTTTTTTTTAACCAGCAATGTAGACGCACTTTTTATTTTTGCGCAAGAAATGCACAGCAAGGTGAAGATTTACTATGTAGAACTATTTATTAATACTATAAAAAAAGAATAATAAATTATTATTCTTTTTTTTTTAAAACAGCAACGTTGATGCACTTTTTATTTTTGTGCAAGAAATGCACCACTCACACCAGCAGCAGGAACCTCTCCCTACACCAGTATGAGATGATTTTAGAATGCTAATCATTTCCCCACAGTACCGACAGATACCTGTCCCTACTGTAGTATAGATGTTTTTAGAATGATAATATGTCCCTCACAGCACCGACAGGAACCTCTCCTTACACCAGTATGAGATGATTTTAGAATGATAATCTGTCCCTCACAGCACTGACAGGAACCTCTCCCTACACCAGTATGAGATGATTTTAGAACACTAATCTGTCCCTCACAGCACCAACAGGAACCTGTCCCTACTGAAGTATGAGATGTTTTTAAAACAATAATCTGTCCCTCACAGCACAGACAGGAACCTGTCTCTATTGCAGTATGAGATGATTTTAGAATTATAATCTGTCCCTCACAGCACCGACAGGAACCTCTGCCTACACCAGTATGAGATGATTTTAGAACGCTAATCTGTCCCTCACAGCACCGACAGGAACCAGTCCCTACTGCAGTATAAGATAATTTTAGAATGATAATCTGTCCCTCACAGCACCGACAGGAACCTCTCCGTACTCCAGTATGAGATGATTTTAGAATGATAATCTGTCCCTCACAGCACCGACAGGAACCTCTCCCTACTCCAGTATGAGATGATTTTGGAATGATAATCTGTCCCTCACAACACAGACAGGAACCTCTCCCTAACCAGTATGAGATGATTTTAGAATGTAATCTGTCCCTCACAGCACAGACAGGAACCTGTCCCTATTGCAGTATGAGATGATTTTAGTACGATAATCTGTCCCTCACAGCACCGACAGGAACCTCTCCCTATTCAAGTATGAGATGATTTTAGAACGATAATCTGTCCCTCACAGCACCGACAGGAACCTCTCCCTACTCCAGTATGAGATGATTTTAGAACGATAATCTGTCCCTCACAGCAACAACAGGAACCTGTCCTTACTGCAGTATGAGATGATTTTAGAACAATAATCTGTCCCCCACAGCACCGCCAGGAACCTGTCCTTACTCCAGTATGAGATGATTTTTTTTTTTTTTTTTAATTTGCTTTTTATTGAGTTTCAGTTTTAGATACAAAACAGAGCCTATCGGGCATACCCAGGCTCAGATTATTGTTTTAAACATTTTACGGACTTTCACATAAGCACTTCTAAATCAGGTTCATAGTAAGTGTTTCATATATCACAATAAGGCATTGTGGCGCTGGTGAGACCACCAGCAGAACACTATGACATCATTTTGGAACAGGAGTAGGGATGACAGAGAGATGGTAGATATTCTCAACCGGTGTATAGAGAGATGTAGTTATCAGAGACTTCTGTGGTATCCTCTTGCAGAGTCCGCTAGAGGTGAGTGGTGGCGGGGGGGCTCTAGGAGACTTTACGTTGTGGTATAGGGGTGGGCCCATAAAGGATTACTGGAGTAGTGGGGTTGTTGGGTTAATCTAGAGTGGTGGAACGTCAGGGGGGGGGGAAAGAGCAGGGTTCCATGCGCCAGCTGTAGGCCGAGGTTGTTTCGGGTTAAATTTTGAGTTTTCCTAGGTTGTTGTTAACATCTTCCTTCAAGTACCATTCTGTAAGTTTGAAGGGGGTCATAAAGCAAGAGATTTCCTCCTTGGTAAACGAGTACTCAATGAATTGCCTCCATCTCGTGAAGAATTTGTTTGTAGTTTTTAAATTCGAGTTAATAGCGTCTTGTTTCTCAAAATACAGTAAGGTGAGCAGTCCTTGTTTGACTTGAGATAGCCCCGGAGGGGAGGAGAGGATCCAGGCTTGCATAATGGCCCTTCTAGCCGAAAGTAGGCATAGATGACTCCAGCTGGATATTTTTGATGTTGAGCTAGCAGCTGGTTGGGCTCCGGACGGAGTTCCGCTGAACAGGCATAACGTGGCGTCTTTGGGGGGTAACTGCCCGGTGACCAGCCTAATGTACTCCAAGATAGTGTCCCAGAAGAGAGAAGTATGTTGGCACGTCCATAGCCTATGGTATAGACTGGGTCTTGGGGATCTGCACCATGGGCATAGACCTCGGGATTGAGAGCCTGGGGTGAAACACGCAGGGAGGTAGGCTCTGTGTGCTATTTTGTATTGCGTTTCCCTCCAAGTTTCAGTGGTGATGAGGGAGCAAATTTTCTTGTATCCCACAAGAATGTCTTCTGGTGCGTTTGGGTTGTCCAGGATAGAGCTCCATGGGTGAAAAGGGACTAAGGAATATTTGGAGGCTTGAAAGCTGGCTAACTCTCCATATATGTGGGAGATAGAGTAATTTCCATTGGCCAGCAGGGTGTCTATAAACGAAGTTTTGCATGGGTCGGGGCCGTGTCCTTGGCATGATGTCAGGAAAGACTTGATCTGGAGATAATGGAACAGGTGGGTCGGAGGAAGGGAGAACTCTTGCATGACCTCTGAGAACTCCTTTAAGGTGTTCGTCCCTTTCTTGTATAGCTGGGAGTCCTTCAGGAGTCCCTTGGTCGACCAGCTGACAAAAGCTTGAGAGTCCATTGATGCTGGGAACATGGGGTTGCCCAATATAGGTAGACTCGGGGATATTGCTGAGGGAAGGTTTATGAGCTTTCGTATCTCTCTCCATGCTATGACCGTGTCTCTAAACACCAGACTGGCCTTCAGGTGGGGTGGTAGGGAGCTGAATTTGGTATGAAGTATAGCCGTTAGGTCGTGCGGAGTTGCATGAGCTTTTTCTAAGTGGAAGTTGGAGTATGTAGAGTGACCAGTAATCCAGTCCAAGGCATTCTTCAGAAAACATGCAAGGTTATAATATCTAAGGCTGGGGAGGCCCATCCCTCCCTCACTCCTCGGGAGAGAAAGTTTTCGTAGTGATATCCTTGATCGTTTGCCCTTCCACAGGAAGGTGGAAATCGCACTGTGTAATTTTTGAACATCGCTATGTTTTAGTAGTAAGGGTAACGTTTGTCAGGACCTCTAGCAGAAGCGGGAAGAATTAACGGCTCCTTATGGAATGGATGAATCCGTATTCCCAGCCATCCCTTGGTAGGAGGGATATGAGCAATTTGATGGGGGGTGAGTACCCCTTTTAATAATTCGTTGACCTTTCGACCCCCCGGGAGGGAGAGAGTGAGAAACCCTCTACAGTAAACCAGTTTTACCAGTGTAAACGTTTTGATGATATAGGTGATGTTTGCAATGGGAATGATGATTTTGTATCGCTACAAGTTTTTAATGTGTCACGCTAAAGGTGGAAGGACACCTTCCCGTTTGCTAGTTCCTATAGTGATGCTTTTGAAAG
>BLSH010361674.1:123532-148241 GCA_018402905.1 Glandirana rugosa
CTCAACAGGGAAATCCAACGGAGGGGACCTCTGCGATCCCCAATTTAGGGGCTCGGGGAGTTCCCCCCCCCCGGGCATCTTGGAGAGCCTTCCGAAGGGACCCGTGCTCATGTTTATTGATGGTGCGGTCCCTCTTGCCGGGTTACCCCTCCTCCACAGGTTTGATCCCATAGGGGTGGACGGGGGGTCACTCGAAAGGGGAAGACTGCATTGGGCGTTTCTTGATTGGGACGACCCGAAGGGACTCCCTATACAGGGAGCTTAAACATTCTGTACACAAAAAGTTTGCTTGCTCCAGCGAGCCCGGACTCCTGAATCTACTTAACTTGATAGATTATCGCTGTATTCATTATATGTTATACAGAACTTTATTTCTCTAATTAGGACACAGTACTAACCATGACTCATATTCGGTGTTTTCTCCAAAGCTCCCACTATAATGGTTGTTATGTCCTCATGCCTTGTTGAAAAAGTAACTTTTATGTACTGTACAATCGATATTCCACATTGTTGTTGCTCCTCTATAAAACTACAATAAAAACTATTGAAAGGGAAAAATTTAGTCTTGTGGCTAGTATTTTTGTCATGATTTTCAGGTCCACATTTATCAACGAAATTGGACGGTAATTTGCACAATCGCTGTGATCTTTCCCTGGTTTTGCAATAACATGTATATAAGCCGTATTTTCATGAATCGGGATCTGATTGCCCCGTCTCAAATCATTGAAATATAGGCATAATTGTGGGATCAAAATTTCTTGATATTTTCTATGATAGTGGCCAATAAAACCATCAGGGCCCGGTGCCTTTGAGGGGTGTAGTGACTTGATGGGTTTCCTAACTTCCACCTCTGTAAAATCATCGTCCATACTTTCTATATGTTCCGGCTCTAGCCTAGGTAAAGGGATATCCCGTATAAAGTCAGATGCTGCTATTTGTGAAAATTGTGTGGATTTGGAGTACAGATTTGTGTAAAAGCTATGGAATTCCTGTAGAATCAGCTCTGGGTTTTGTGTCAGTTGTCCATTAGGGCCCCGTCATTTTGGTAAGGCTGAGGTGAACGTCCTGGGCACTAGCTTCCTAGCCAATAATGTGGAGGGTTTATCTCCCATAGTGTAATATCTATGTTTGGACCATCTAATGCTTTTGTCTGCCTGGGTTGTTAGGCTGAGGTTAAGGGCTAGACGGGCTGCATCTATCTTGTGTCTAATATCAACCCGCTGGTTTCGCCGCTGTTCGACCAATAAGGCTTCAAGTTCTGTCTCCTGTTCCCTAATAACCGTTTCCCGAACCCGTTTGGACCGGGCCGCTAATTGCAAAAGCTTACCCCGAATTACTGATTTATGCGCTGCCCAATTCGTCGTCGGCGATGTGTCAGCAGGTAAATTCTCTCTGAAAAATGTTTTTAACTCTTTTTCGATTTTGGCAACTATGATCGGATCATTCAGGAGCGATGCATTAAGTCTCCACGGGGATGGACTTGCTTTGATCCATAGATCAGTCAGGGATGGTTTAATTAGGGAATGATCCGACCATGGAACCGAGCAAATTTTTGCCTTTTGTATATGAGGAGGCAACGACGAGTGGACAAAAAAGTGATCTATGCGTGAATACGTGGAATGAGCTGAAGAGTAGAATGTATAATCTCGCATTAGGGGGTTTGCATCTCTCCACGCATCCACCAGGTCGTGGAGACGCAATAAGTGAGCCAGTTTGGTGCTGTTCCAAGGGACATTTTTATATTTTGCCCGGAGAGGGTCCGTTTTGTCTAAAACCCGGTCTAATGAAATATTGCTGTCTCCTCCAAAGATCACCGGGCCCTGAACCTTAGGCATCAATACTGTCAACATGTCCCTAAAAAACTCCACTTGGCCTATATTGGGGGCATAATAAGACACAAAAGAAGCTAATCTGTCGTGTATCTTACATGTAGCCATCAGATACCTGCCTTTCTTTTCTTTCACTACCGCGGTTGGAGTGAATGGGGTCTTTTTGGAAAAGCATATGGCCACCCCCCTTCTTTTCTGGGCCCGAGGCTAAGTAAAATTGAGGGTATTTAGCAGAAAGGTACCTGGGGGCAGAGGACTTAGAAAAGTGTGTCTCCTGCAATAGTAAAATGTCCACACCCACCCTGTGAAAGTGTTGATATGCTTTAGTGCATTTTGGTGGAGAGTTAAACCCATGCACATTATGTGTGGCAGCTATATATTTTGAAGGGTATAAGTTAGCCATCGCGGTCCGGCAGAGTGCACTCACCTTTAAAATTGTCTTCTATGAGAGCTCCACCTAGCTCCGGCTCCATAGTCCCTGACCTGGTCCTGCAGAATTACACCTCGTCTAGGCTTGTTCGACGGCATCCGGGAAGCAACAAGAAAAAGGGAGAGAAAACGGGAGAGAAAACAATATAGATCAGTAAGAGAAATAGAAAGATAGAGAGAAAAAACATTGGCCAATGGCCAGGTAGGCGAAAATCAATATACTGAACCAAAATGCTTCTAATATGGGTCCAAACCCATACCCGAGGGGGCCCTCGGGACCTCCGTAGTGTGGGCGCTCCCACCAAACTTCTGAGAGCACTCACACTGGTAGAGGCATGCTTAAACACCCCTGACCCAAAGTCAGAACGATAACATGGAGGTTACTACGTGACATACTCAAAGAGGGCCCGTAGCCCTATAGGTAGCTCTGGGCGGAGGTTTCTGTAAGACTCCGCTGTAATATACTATGTGACCCTTTGTCTCTAGAAAATCTAGAGAAACTTAAGAGGTACTCAAAGTCAGTTTTCAGTTTTCAGTTCTCAACTGCATCCCCCCAAAATAAAAGGAGGGAGGGAAAAATCATAAACAAGAAAAAAAACAAGAGAAGAACATCAAACTGGAACAAGGAAAGTGTCTGGAGGGGGGGAGGCAGCTCGGAACCCCCCATGTCCGGAGACACGCTATATTAATTTCTTCCCGTCTCCCTCTTGCAGGAGACCTTGATCTCTAATTTCAGGTGAAGAGAGATGGTCTTCTGGCTTTCTGTAATCTTTGTTCCCACCAGAGAGGCGAAAGAGGGCGGGTCGTTGAGGCATCTGAAGTAGATGGCTGGGAATTTGGGTAGGGGTCCCGAGTGATAAGGCCTAATTCCAGCAGTAATTTCTCTCCTTCGTGAAATGTCACAAAAGAGTGGGATTTCCCCTGATAAGTGAAGGACAGTCTGAAAGGAAACGCCCACTTATATTTTATCTGTTTGTTGATCAGATGTTGTAAGAGGGGTTTCATTGTTCTCCGCTTCTGCACTGTAGAGGGCGCCAAATCTGTATACAACTGAATAGGGGCTCCAAATAATACCAAATCTTGACAATTTCTGGCCTCCTTCATCAGTCTTTCTTTGATGCGAAAATAATGCGGTTTCACCAACACATCACATGGTAAACCGTCAGATCTGGGAGCTGTAAGAGCCCTATGGACTCTGTCGATTTCCATTTCCCGTGGTGTAATATTAGGGATCAGCGTTGTCATTAATTCTCGCACCGCATTTTCCAGGTCTGTTTGGGATTCCGGAAGGAATCTAATTCTTAGATTATACCGGCGGGACCGGTTTTCCAAATCTTGAATTTCAGAGTATGCTTCTTCCAGTCTCTCATGTAAGGTTGAAATCATATTGGAGTTTTGGTTAATTTGAGAAACTGCACTGTCCACCTTAGTCTCTATAGCCTCAAATCTCTCTCCTATCCCCTGTATATCCCGCTTCAGATCTGTAGTTATTATAGAGCAGGCCTTTGCTAATTCCTGCTGAAGCATGGTGGAGAAGAGTGCTAAAAGCACTGAGTCCCCCTGATAGGGGATCATAGGTATTGGTGTGGGAATCTGAGAAGATTGTGTGGGCTGTATTACAGGGGAAGCCACTACCACTTCAGCCTGGCTGTGCTGGCTAAAGAGAATGTCCGCTAGTTCCGCCATATTTCTGTCCATAGAGGACGCTGGGGAAGCTGAAGGGGCCTGTGTACCCGCTGATCCTGGGGAGCTGGGTAGAGATAGGCACTCACCCCCTATCGATCGGCCATTTGCTCCTCTGATGATTGAGAGGAGAACGGGTCCCTTATCCGTTCGGCTAGTGGACTTGCCGCCGCCGCCTCCTTCTGTGCTCTAGCGGTGTCCTGGCCGCGTGTCGCCGCCATCTTAGGGTCTGGTTGCTGCCTGGGAGACACGTGGGACTGTTTCCCTGTGTTGTTCCGCTTATAGGGTCTTTTTTTGGGCTGGTCTGCCGCCCGTCGCTGCATCTCCCCTCCGGGAGAGTGTTCCGCCTGAATGCGGGCTGATCTGCTGTTTTACTGCTGATTTTCGCTGATGTCGGCCTGGGGTGTGCGGAGCTCACTCAGATGACGTTCGTCTCCTTGGCCGCGCACATGCGCTCCCCTTATGAAAGTTTCTTCCAGCCGCATAGAGAGCCATATTATTGTTCTAAAATCATCTCCAAGTTCTATAAGGAAAGTTTCTTCCAGCCGCATAGAGAGCCATATTATTGTTCTAAAATCATCTCCAAGTTCTATAGGGAAAGTTTCATCCAGCCGCATAGAGAGTCATATTATTGTTCTAAAATCATCTCCAAGTTCTATAAGGAAAGTTTCTTCCAGCGACATAGAGAGCCATATTATTGTTCTAAAATCATCTCCAAGTTCTATAGGGAAAGTATCAATGATTTTAGAACAATAATATGGCTCTCTATGCGGCTGGAAGAAACTTTCCTTATAGAACTTGGAGATGATTTTAGAACAATAATATGGCTCTCTATGTGACTGGAAGAAACTTTCCTTATAGAACTTGCAGATGATTTTAGAACAATAATATGGCTCTCTATGCGGCTGGATGAAACTTTCCCTATAGAACTTGGAGATGATTTTAGAACAATAATATGGCTCTCTATGCGGCTGGAAGAAACTTTCCTTATAGAACTTGGAGATGATTTTAGAACAATAATATGGCTCTCTATGCGGCTGTATGAAACTTTCCCTATAGAACTTGGAGATGATTTTAAATCATTATTTCTTGCACAAAAATAAAAAAAAAAACTGTGTTGGCTACCTCCTCCACCGCCACTTTCACCGCCTCCTCAACCTCCAACTCCACATCCACCTCCATTTTTGATTTTTTTATGTGATTTTAGCTTAAAAAATATTTTAAGTTATTTCCCTATCCCCATTTCTTTGTAGGGCACTTGTCCCACTCTTACCCCCCATTTTCCTTCATTTTGCAGACCTCTAGGACTTGCCAGGACTTTGTTACAGCCATTGTTGTTCCTAAAAGTTCGGGTCCCCATTGATTTCAATGAGCTTCGGGGTCCGGGACAAAGTTCGGCACTGACAAGAACCTGTCCCTACTGCAGTATGAGATGATTTTAGAACAATAATCTGTCCCTCACAGCACCGCCAGGAACCTGTCCCTACTCCAGTATGAGATGATTTTAGAACGACAATCTGTCCCTCACAGCACCGACAGGAACCTGTCCCTACTGCAGTATGAGATGATAATAGAATGCTAATTTTTCTCTCACAGCACTAGGAACCTGTCCCTAATGCTGTATCAGATGATATTAGAACACTAATCTTTCCCTCACAGCACCAGGAAACTGTCCCTAGTGCAGTATCAGATGATATTAGAATGCTAATCTTTCCCTCACAGCACCAGGAAACTGTCCCTAGTGCAGTATCAGATGATGTTAGAGCGCTAATCTTTCCTTCACAGCACCGCCAGGAACCTGTCTCTAATGCAGAATGAGATATTAGAACGCTAATCTTTCCCTCACAGCACCAGGAACCTGTACCTACTCCAGTATCAGATGGTTTTAGAACACTAATCTTTCCTTCACTGCACCGCCAGGAACCTGTCTCTAATGCAGGATGGGATATTAGAACGCTAATCTCTCCTTCACAGCGGTGGCAGCATTCTCTCCCTACAAGACAATGTGACACGCGGCACTACGCGACTCCAGCTCATATAGAGGCTGGGTCACATGATGCACTAGCCAATCACAGCCATGCCATTAGTATGCATTGCTGTGATAGCTTCTAAGGGCAAACTAGTGAAACGCTTGTTGATTGGCTGCCCTGCAGCTATTCAACAGGCTCCAAAAATAGTCTGGGTCACATGATGCACTGGCCAATCACAGCCATGCCATTAGTAAGCATGACTGTGATGGCTTCTAAGGGCAAACAAGTGAAACGCTTGTTGATTGGCTGCCCTGCAGCTATTCAACAGGCGCCAAAAAATACCCGAATACCGAACCCGATCCCAGAATTTTTTTAAAATCGGGTTTGGGGGAACGGGCACCCTAAAGTCCGGTATGGACCCAAACTTTACAGTCCGGGTTCGCTCAACTCTAACCAGCACCTGTATATCAGAGGAAAACTGAAGAATCAGAGTCAGAACAATAGTTTAGCAGCAGATGACAGCACCAAAGATCCACTGTGCAAATACAGTATAACATAGCAAATACATGATGGTAATATGATCAATGAATACTGGAAAAAATGTAAGAAGTCTAAAAATCACAGAGCATGGAAAAATTGCAGAATACAAGGATCAGGGCAAATACAGGAGAAACAGGATAAAGTATTGGAAATGGCATCAGTGCACATGTGATGGGATGCGGAGTATAATGATCTGAAAGCAGACATCTGTTGGTATGAGGTGGCTCAACATTCCAAACAGTTTCAAACCAGATTACAACAGTCAAAACTGAGTAAATTCAGACCCCCTACACTGTCTTTAGGTCTTAATAATATTTGGAGTTAATTAGTTAATTTTCTTCCAACTTTAGTGGTGTTAAATAGTACATATTCAATGTAGCACAATAAAATTGAAACCTAATTTTGCTAGCTTATGTACCCTTAACATGTTTACTGACATATTATCTATACACCAACTAAAAGTATACATGCATTCATTAAATATTCTAATGGTTTATAAAACTACACTTTTGCTAGTCCAGTTTGCTTTTCCCTTTCAGCGAAAATTTTATGATGAAGCCATTTTGTTCTTTACACTGATGCGACTCCTACAAATCTGCTTATCTCCATTTTATTGGAGTTAACTATTCAGTTCTGTGAAAGCACATTGGGCTTGAAAAACAACATTTTTCTCATACATGCCTTCTAAATAATCAGCAGGTCAAAGTCAAAAATGATTTTTGCCATACATTGCACATCTTTGCTGGTGTACTTCTGTTATTTTCACTTATTTCTTTCCACATTGTTCTTTTCAATAAAAAGAAAACCGGTTTGCAATATCTTATAATAAACCAGATGGCTACAGCATTATATATTGCTATGAAAAAGGACTGAAAAGAAAATGTACAGTAATTGCCTTACTTAGAAAAATAACATCACCAGTTGTTGCTCATTTCATTCGCATAGATTACCATAAAAACTATAATTATATTTTTTTCAAAGTGGTGGCTACAGCAATTTTTGCAGGATGAAATTTAGAAATGTGATAATATATTTTCAAAAGGTAGAACTTAGATCATTTCCCCAGCCGTGCCTACCAAAATGTTGTAAAATGCCAGCCATCAATCATGTGTTTCTATAGGCATGAAACGTAATATATCTTGACTGACTGGCATGCTTTTTACATTTAATGCTTAGAGAACATCATTAATCCATGAACATATCCATCATGTTGTATGAAACTGATTCACACTGCATTACTTGCTAAATATCAAGCAATTACCTCACTGATCACAATCTGTTTAAATGGAGTTCATATAACTTTTTCTAGTCACATATGAGGGTGGTCCACTGGGTATAACTAGTTAAGTTGAAAGCTCCAGTAGATTTATATGAAAGCTTCAGGGATAATATTTTCTGGATGAATAAAAATATATTGGTGGTTGGTAAACTCTCATTTAGAATAAGGTTTTGGTTAAAGAGGAACTACACTAGTTTGTACAAAATGTAAAAGTCAGCAGCTACAAATACTATAGCTGCTGACTTTTAAAAAACAGACACCTCCCAGGCTAGTAGTCCAGTGCTGTCTTCATCTGGGCTGGTTCTTTGCCAGTCTTTGGATCCCAGGTGCCGCCACCTTTGCTGCCAGCTGTGTCTTCCTGCTGCTTCACAGCTTGCTTCCCACTGCACATATGCAAGATCATGCTCTGCTTTTAGACCAGTCCCACAACCTTCTGGTCATTTGGCATGTCCCAGGAGTTTGAGGGAGGCGGGTTGAACTTCAACAATTTTTGCCTAGGCGAGAAATCAGGAAATGGGAGCAGGCAACTGTCTGAAAATATACCCAGAAAAAAATCAACTGCCAGTAATGTTATGGTAGGGGGAGGAGGAGAATGAGAGGAACTTTCACTTTGAAGTGAAGTTCTGCTTTAAGTTTATTAAATGCTGTATGAGCTTGTTCACTATGTAAATATGCCAGCATCTACTGTAGCAAGGGTGGGGGGGAAATTAACTAGTTACATTTCATTTTTTAGCAGGTTCTAAGGTAAAATGCAAGTCCATATTTATTATCTAAAAGTAAAATAGGTGTGAGTTAGCATATCAAATACTTGATTTATCTGTGCTTTTACTGCAAAATTTTTAGGTTGGTAGCAGGGTATCTTTAAGATGTGTTGTATTTAAGAGCCCATTCATTTTAAATGGCCTGTCAACACACCTCAGTGCTTGAAAAAATGCACCTGCACTACTTCTGATAATGCAGCACACCACAACTGTTCCAGGCTGCTGTTTCGCTATGTAGTGAAGAAAAAAATAAGCTAAAATAGCAGCTTTCATAATTTTATTCTGATGGGTTACTTTTAGGGATCTTTTTTAACTGTGCTGGAAAATGTAAGATGGATGTTGCATCATGTTTGAATCATCAAAGTGCTCCATAGTTCATTTATAACAGCTATACACCTTACTTTCTGGTAAATCTGGTCATGTGTCGGGGGAAAAGAGAGGTGTTTCTGTGGGGGAGTTTAGAAAGTGACAAAAAAAATCCTATACCATTAACAGTCATGATTCATGAACTTTGAGTAACAAAATCAATTATGTGGGTTTTTTGTCCAAAGATACTGGGCACATTCTTTTTTGAGCTGAAGAGGGTGGTAGCTAATCGAAAATTAATTGCCAATTGAGTCAGTTCGGATAGCATATACAGATTTCCCAAAATCTGTTTCTTTGCTAATCCAACTGGAAAGGAGGCCCAATGCAAACCCTGAGCATACTGGCTCCAAGAAGACCTGAAAATACCTTGAACCCCCCCCCCCCCCCAAAGAATATGAGTCTGTGGCCAACCAAAAAGGAGTTTGGCCTCAGCTTGGTTTACCCACTATTTTTGCAGAAATCAGTCTGAAAATGATAAAATAATTGTGTAAATACACACATCTTCTGCTTCCAACACCGCTGAACACAGCTCTGTAAATAAGAAATTGTGGCCAACATTTCAATGGGAAATTGATTTATTTGGTCCCCTACAGCTCTCAATGATTTCTCATGCTGACCTTAACATTATTAAGGGCACAATAATGATTTTCAGCAGTGTGGGCAGCAGGTGAGGTAAGTATTTACATTCATTAATGGGTAAGCCTTTACTGAGTGCCTTTAAACCTCACTAGTATAGCAACAGGGTCTCTTTAATACACCAAAAATTAAGCTAAGTTTAGTTTTTGGCTCCACTTTACTCAGTGGAGTAGTGATTTGTTTTTCTGGTCTGGTTATGTTTCCTTATGGTCAGTGGTTGATTGCTCCTGTCTGTTTCCGGAGGAAACTTTCAGATAATAAAATAGAAGGGTCAGCCAGTGATTTATGAATATTTACTAGATACTGGCCAATTCCTGGAAATAAGGGTGCCCAGAAGGTGTCTGGGGAGGTGATAAACATTTGAGAGGCCTGGGCTGATGGTCTTTTCCTCCCCAGGGAGGGTTCTAGCTCTATTGGGGAGGCTGCCTTTGGAGGTAGCTAGTGTGTGACAAGAGCGGCAGTTTAGGCTTCAGAAGGTGCAGGGCTGAGGGCCAAAGAGAAGATAAGATTAACAGATTTTTGCTAGGGCGTGGCCTGAAGCTGCATGGAGTAGGGAGTCAGATCTGAGAGCTCCGCAGCATTGATATCCTTACCAACAAAATCCTGGGGAAATACCTCCTAATCTTGCTTCCCACCTAGCACCAAAGCTCCTCCACACTCCACTGACTGCGATGTCCCCTCCTAAAAGGGCCTCCGAGGCGGTCAGCAAACTCGACAAATATCGCCATGAGGAGCGCGGACAGGACAGAGAAAATGGCGCCTTGGCCTCTGTGGAGCCAGAGCACACGTCCGGAGACACGAGCAAAATACTTGATGCTATAACTCACTGCCAGACTGCTCTCACGTCCCAGATCGAGGAAGTCAAGGTGGACATCTCCCTGCTCCGTCAGGACCTCCAGAAGGTACGTGAGCGGGTGTCCGAAACCGAACGCCGCATAGGCCGCATGGAGGACGACATCCCGCCATTACAGGCCTCCACAGAACAGCTCCACCATCAGCTACAGATGATGCTAGCGAAACAAGACGATATGGAGAATCGCATAAGGAGATGTAACCTCCTCTTTGTGGGTCTGCCTGAGGGCTCGGAGAGTAACGACCCTCAAACCTATTTTGTTGTAGAAATTTAGGATGTGTATTATGTATTGTCACAGTGTCTCCCAGTGTTGGTTTACCGGTATTCGCTGTGTACAGCGAATATGGCTTTAACCGATACTGAGGAAAGGCCACATACAATGAAAATCTTCCATCAATTGATAATTACACGCTACCACCCGATCATCCCGGCCAGCAGGCGCCCTGAGCGGTTATCGCTGGAGCAAACGCTGGTCCGGATCTTTGAGGTGCAATGCACGTTCTGTGGCGCGGGTGTATTACCGTCAATCAGGGGGCCCCTGTCTTCTGTACAGATCGATCTGCTTGGCGGCAGTTTACTTGCCTTATGGAATTAGTATTGCCTTTTATGTAAGGATAATGATCTGTAGGCTTTCTGTGGCATCTGATCAATGTGACAGAAATCTACAGCTATATTCCTTTGTGTTGTAATTTACCCTTTAATGGAACAGTAGCATAATCGCTATGTAATATAAGTTCAGAGAGCTGTATTGGGTAGCGATTCATTGTAATTGGCAGGTTAGTGCATGTGTGGGGTGATTGTTGTGTGGCCTTTGTCAGAAAGCACATGGCTTCCCTGCCGGTCAGCTCCCCCCCCATACATGCATGCCTTTCCTATTGTATAGTTTGAATGTAAACAAGTGTGTCATTGATTGGTGATATTGTATTGAGCTCATGTCATGTGACTGTGCCTTGGAGGCTGATTGGCTGATTGTGAAGCCATCAGTCCCTTTTGTTAAACCTGTCTGACCAGTATAAATAAACACAGCAGCCATGGAAAAAGCAGGACAGTCCCTGCGAACGGCCATGTGAGATGAAGCAATCTGTGTCTGTGTGTCTGTCTGCTTCAACACAGGTCGATCAAATGCATTATGCAAAAGAGCTGAAAAATGCGCTTATTAGCGCAGGCAAATTATAATGCATACAAGGTATTATAATTTCCAATACAATTTGGAGTCCCTGCTAGTTACTACATACGGCAGGGAGGCCTTCTCCACCTCCTTTGTAGTGGAGAGGGCCCACCGCCTGGCCGCTAAACCTCCACCCGTCGGGGCGCCCCCCCGGACATTCATAGCAAAACTCCTGAACTTCAGAGACAGGGACGCAGTTCTTCGTCTATCCCGTGAAAAGGGAAACATACCCTGTGGAAACGTTCGTGTGGCCGTCTACCCGGACTTCTCCGCTGATCTCCAGCGCCGTCGCGCTCAATTCACGGAGGCCAAACGCCGACTGCGATTTAAGAACCTGAAGTACGCTATGCTATACCCCGCCAGATTGCGAGTGGTGGGAGACGACAGAGTTCACTTTTTTGAGGATCCTGAGGCGGTATTATCCTGGCTTGAGAGGCGAGACGCGGCCTCTTAAGGCCCCTGCTACGATTACTACACGCTGCCATTTTCCCCCCTACATATACTGGAACCTCACGTCCTGATACCCTCATCGCTGCATTGTGTAACCTCCAGGCGTTCTAGCCATCCTAGAAGTACCTTGTCGCCTCTCTATGGAGGCCCCTTACCTTTGCATATCCTACTGTTTTTTGTCATCCAGTGCTAGGATTTATTCCTCATGGACTATTTCCCACATGCATCCCTGTTTAAAGTGCTGATACCAGCCGAAGCATCCCACGCGCATTGCAGAGGACCCCAGTTTTGGTTGTTGGGCCCCTCTGCGGTACTACTGAACTTGGCGCTGGTTACACCCCCTGCTCCACATACAGCTTTCCAGTGAACAGTCGCCATTCTATCGTTGGTTGGACACTCCATGCACTACCATTTGAGTGGTGGTGTACGACTAAGCTAAGTTTCCCTGGTCGGCCACTGTTCTGAGGTTGCATCCTGCCAGGCTGTGCCTTGTTGACAGTCGCTGCTCCAGTGCTTGTTATGCATTTTGTTTACCTATGTGTACCGATTCAAAGATTTGGTTATGTTGTTTTTTTTACTTTCTCCCCCCTTTTTTTCCCCCTCCCCCTTCCCCTCCCCGTTTTCCCTTCTTTTTCTGTGTTGTTTTTTCCCCTTTCTTGTTACTGCATTGTTCTATATTATCCAGGCTGAATGGGGCTAGCCAGAGACTGTGTCATACGATTTACTTGCTAATCACCACCACAATAGACACTGCAATGCCATTACTGCTGCTGTACCATTGTACATTTTGGGCACCTGTAGCTCAGGGTCGAGCCGCTTATGGCACGTATAATAACCCACCGTCACTAAATCAGGCTAACATCCTACTGGATCAATTCCTATACCGCACACAATGGCTCTCACTAAGTTGATGGTATGGAACGTGAGGGGATTGCGGGATAGGGCGAAACGCCTGGTGGTCCTTGCCCACATTAAAGCCATGAAAGCGGAGATTATGGTGTTACTGGAGACGCACCTCACTGGCTCCCTTCAGCTTGCCCTCAAGAAACCCTGGCTGGGCTGGGTGTACCAGGCTCCCCACACCCCTCACTCTCGGGTGGTGGCGATCCTGGTGGCCAGGCACGTCAGATTTCAACTGCTGAATCTGCAAACAGACCCACAGGGCAGATATGTATTTTTATATGCAATGTTAAACGGGCACGAAATTCTTATACTCGCATATTATGTTCCTCCCCCATTTCAGTTTACAATATTGCAAGATGGGGTGGCCTTTATGACAAAATACCCGACAGTCCCAGCCGTATGGCTTGGCGACTTCAATATGGTAATAGACCCTTCACTCGACAGAATGGGACGCGACTCGACTGCTGGGAGCCCCCCTACTCTGACCAGATTTGGCCGTATGCTGCAGGAGCTATGCTTGATAGATTCCTGGCACTTCAGGTACCCCACTACTCGCAATTATTCCTGTCATTCGCAGACCCACTCCACTATGTCACGCATAGACCTCATACTCATTTCCTCACCTTTAACGCCTCACTTACATGACGTGGGCTTTGAACCCCGGGTACTATCTGACCATTCCCCTTACTGGGTGACTTTGGACCTGCAGTCCCCCCCCCAACCCGCTCGTGGAAACTCAACCCCTTCTGGCTGACTATCCTACCTGACGTTGACTCTATGCAGAGGGAATGGATCTTCTTTTTCAATGCTAACTCGGGTACTGCGAACGGAGCCGCGGTGTGGGAATCCTTCAAGCTGCATGCTAGAGCTGTATTAACCTCCCGCATCTCCAGGTACAAAAGATCATCCAAGCTGGTCTTAACCCAGGCGGAGGCCCATTTGGGGACCCTGGAACAGAATTTCCAGTCAGACCCCTCTCCTCATAATGCAAATCTTCTCAGAGCGCAGGCCCGAACTGTCAATCACCTCCTCCTAGGAGGCCCGCGCAATTTCGAACATGGGGAGCGGGCAGGCAGACTGCTGGCATACCTGGCCCATCTGGACCACCAGTGATAGCATCCCTACAAGATGATGTGGGAAATGTTGTCTCGGACCCAGACCAGATAGTTGCTACATTCCATGCATTTTTCTCATCCCTATACACTTCCCATGCCCGATATACCCAAAACGAATTAACGGACCTCCTAGGACAAATAGAGTTCACTAAGCTGTCCCAATCCCAAATAGTTCAATTAGAGGCCCCTATCACGACGGAACGACATCGACGAAGCTATAACCAAAGTAGCTACGGGCAAAGCTCCCGGAACTGATGGGCTTCCCCTAGAGTTTTACGTCCAATACAGAGAGGTAATTGTACCCCAACTCCAAAAATTATACCATTATATGTTTGATTCTGCCACGATCCCAGACTCCATGAAAGAAGCGCTCATTGTATTGATACCCAAGCCCGGCAAAAATCCCTCCCTCCCGGAATCTTATAGACCAATCTCCCTCCTCCAATTAGATATCAAGATACTTGCCAAGGTCCTCGCCCTTAGATTGAACAAAGTGATCCTATCCTTAATCCATCCCGACCAAGTGGGATTTATGCCCCACAAGTACACAACTTTTAACCAACGCCGCCTCTTTCTTAAAATTTACGGCCACTAACAACGCAATGGGCAACAGGGTGGTGCTGAGTCTGGACGCTGCTAAGGCGTTCGACCCGGTCGAATGGACATACCTATGGGAATGCCTTCGCAGCTACGGGTTCGGACCGAAATTTCTGACTTGGGTTCAGCTCCTATACCAGGCCCCTGTGGCCAGGGTATTGATCAATGGGAGGACGTCCGACCCTTTCTCACTACATAGGGGCACACGCCAGGGTTGCCCACTGTCCCCGCTACTGTATGCGCTGGCGGTGGAGCCCCTGGCAATTGCCATCAGAGCACACCTGGAGATCAAGGGCCTCAGCTCTGGACAGCTGGTTGAGACTATCAGCCTATATGCAGACGATATGCTGCTGTATCTGGACGATGCGGGCCCATCACTCACTGCAGTCCTGAACGAAATCGAACGATTCGGCCGCTGCTCGGGCCTCCAGATAAACTGGGACAAATCCCAGATACTCCCACTGGACGTGTCCGTCCCAACATCTGAGCAGGCAGGGCTTCCGCTACAGAGAGCCAGCCAGCTCAAATATCTAGGGATACAGATTACCCGATCTATAGCGGATTACACCAGGTTAAATGTAGAACCCCTATATACGTTACTCAAGACCAAGACGCAGGTATGGGCGCGACTCCCCCTTGGAGTTACGGGACGTGTCAACTTAGTAAAGATGATATTGCTGCCTAAACTCTTATACATCTTTTGGCATTCCCCAATCTACCTACCTCTTAGGGTCTTCAAAACCATGGACTCTATCCTTAACTCCTTTGTCTGGGGCACCTCCAGACATAAGCTGTCGTGGCGGACCCTGCAGAGACCGACCGACCTAGGTGGGCTAGCCCTGCCAGACCTACACCTATATTACCTAGCGGCTCAACTCTCCCACTTTTACTACTTTAACAAAGAGGATCAATACAGATACCTTATCCTGGCCTGTTCTCGACTCCCCGCTCCGGTATCGCACCTCTTCCAGGTCTTGTTATGTGGGGGGACCGCCTCCCTTGGAGCTGGGGGTCGGAATGGTATGCTCTCCCACCACTGTAGGGTCTGGGACCTGACCGTCAGGCGCTTGGGGATTCCCTCTTTAAATGCTTATACACCTCTCTGGAACAGCAATAACCTCCCAGAGCTCCTTGCTCTACCAAACATCGACAGGTGGGCCGAGCGAGGAGTATTGTATCTGCATCAAGTG
This sequence comes from Glandirana rugosa, assembly GCA_018402905.1. Taxonomy (NCBI): domain Eukaryota; kingdom Metazoa; phylum Chordata; class Amphibia; order Anura; family Ranidae; genus Glandirana; species Glandirana rugosa. The sequence continues at coordinate 139,302 of BLSH010361674.1, forward strand.
ATGGATGATGCTGGAGTCAAATCCTTTCAGGACCTAAAGACTGCCCATAACCTACCTAATGCTATGTTCTTTTGCTTCCTCCAACTCCGGCATGCACTACAATGCCAATTTAATGCATCCCCTCCAGACCTGACCCCCATAGACCTGATGAATGTCCTGGGTGCAAATGAACCTGAGCGCCTAATTTCCTCCTGTTATGCCGCTCTTCTTGCCCCCTCTGCCTCGAAACTGGCATACGGATTCAAGCTGAGGTGGGCAATAGATGTGGGTGAGCTGGAGGATGAGGAGTGGTCGGACGTGCTATCCTCCTGCAAACTTGTGTCCCCCAAATTGTCTGATAGACTCACACAAATCTACATTGTGCACAGAGCTTACCTCACTCCTGCCCGCATAGCTAACTACAGACCTGACCAAGACCCACGCTGCCCAAGATGTGCCACCACTGACAGCTCCTTTTTTCATCTCATATGGACCTGCCCGGGTATTCAGGGACATTGGAAGCAGATAATCGATTTCCTACATGATGTCATGGGGTCCCCACTAACGCTCTGCCCAAAGCAATGCCTACTTGGCCTAGTGCCTGAACAGGAGCAAAATAGATGCCTCCACATTTTCATGCAAGAGACACTATTCACCGCTAGACTAATGATAGCCAGGAAATGGCTCAGGGCTGAACCACCAACCTTTCAAGAATGGAGGGCAACAGTGAACCAGTCCCTTCCATATAAAAAGCTCCTCTACCAACATAGGAAATGCCCTAATAAATATCATAAAATATGGGATAAATGGCTTCAGTTGACGTCTACACCTGATGATGTCCCTGATACATAACTGTAAGAATGACTATATGCACTGCTTAATTGTGAAAAGTGAATACGAAGTACAGTGTCACTTCATCTATGGCCCCCCCACGGCCGACCCCCCTTTCCACGTTAGAACTGCAGAGTTCCCCTACACTACGATGTTTAATTCAATTGTGGTAATTTCGCGGATCTATATAACCTGATATGCAACTGTATAATATGCAAGCCACAAACTTGTATGATATCTATACTGTATATGTGACACAGTCTGCACCTATATGCCTCAATTCATCAATAAAAGTTTATTTTGGACTAAAAAAAAAAGATTTTTGCTAAAGGGCATCATCTTGCAGTCTGGCTAAAAGATGAATGGTTGTCTCCCTCATTGAAGAGTGTCAAGCTGGGTGGCAGACACTTGTCCTAGGACATTGTAAGACCCGGTCTTGGACTCTCAGGTGTGTATGCGCTAGAGGGAAATGAGTGCCAGAGGTTACTGGATGGACTGAGATTGCTCTTTTGCAGACCTGAAATAATTGGTCATTCTCTATTACCTCCAGCCAAGACTATTTGAAGAGGACTTTATAAGAATTTTGTCCTCCTGTTGATTTTTGCTGTCCTTTTAGAGTATTCTGAACCCTAAATCCCCTCCTGCTAGAGTATCTGCAAAAAAAAATACACAAAAAGTCATCCCCTAGACTGAGTCTGTGTTGTCGATGTACTTAAAACTGTGTTTGTGGCAGGCAGCCTGTAGTAGCAAGAAAGACCTGGGCATATCCTCAGTGCCCCTTGTGGGGGTGAGTGTTTCACGAGCATGGAAATCTAGAATGTCAGAGAAAATTCACAGGTCCCAATCTGCATAATTCTGAGTCATTGTTCCAAAATATTCAAGTTTCTGCATGGCAGCCAGGCAACATTTTTTTCAGAAAAACAAAAAGTTTACAATTGCAACACATTTACTATAGATGAAAGAAAGTTATTTATAAGTTATTTCATTTAAAAAGACTAGTTTATTTGAAAAAAATATGAAACTTAGCCTCACTTAACAAACTTCTCAGGCACTTACCACATTCTGACAGCCCCCACCTAAAATGACAAGAAAAAAATACATGTTTTCATTTGACATACCTATAATTTTAGTACACAGTAAAACTCTACTTATTCATACACTTTACTCATTCTGAAAATTGCTTTTTCCCACTTTAACTATTAGTTTGTCACTAGCTCATTTATTCAGCTAATCCATATCCTGATGGGAAGTTATAATTTCAACCAATATAATTTTATATGGTCTTATGGGACTACATAAAAACATAATGTATCTGGCAAACTTGTACAAACGTTACCAATCCTTCCTATTAAGCACACAGTTCTGAGATATTTCCTCACACAGCATTTTAAATGTTGTTATAAATTAACGGTCTTCCTATTATTGATTAAATATTACTGCATTGTAAATTCTCTAAGTGAAAAAGTATCTTTCACATGAGTGTAAAGCAGTTTTATAGAGAAATGAAGACTCAGCGAGGTTAGGAAAAGTTGAATCAAAGTGATGAAATATATGGATATCTTATATTATGTAAGTCCTGGTGGGCCTTCACATAGCCATATGCATGCCTGAACTGATTTAATAGAACAACCATAGTTTTAATGTCATTCATGTATTTTATGAGTAAAGCAAACAGATGTTTCCTATTTAGTATTACATTAAATGTAGCTCACAACCAAGTTGCAACTGAGCTATTCAGTTTAATACCCAGGTAAACTGGGGCTTATTGACATTTACAAGTAGTCCGATGTGACTATATATGTTAATAGTTTGTAAAACAGAATGGTTTAAGAATACTTTTCGGTGTCATTGGTAGGGATGGGCCGAACACCCTCCTGTTTGGTTGCAGCAGAACTCCCGAACAGGGGCACTGTTCTAACACGAACATCGAACCCCATTGAAGTCTATGCGAGCCGAACAGGAAAAATCAAAAGTTCCCATTTTGAAGGCTTATATGCACATAATTGGCCATAAAAGGGGTATGGGGGTCTGTGTACTGCCCTGGGGGACTTGAATCAATAAAAAAAAAAAGAATAGTTTTTTCAGAAGCAGTGATTTAAATTATGCTTAAAGTGCAATAATGAAAATGAAAAATTCCTTTAAATATCATGCCTGGGGGCCCCCTTAATGTGTCTGTAAAGTGACACATTTGTAGCATATACAGAATATGCTACAGAAAAACTGAAATTTCTAAATAAAATAATCCCATTTAAAATGTCTCATTATTGCACTTTAAGCATCATTAAAATCCCTTCTCCTGAAAAAACAATTGTTCTTTTTTATTATTATTATTGATTCAAGTCCCCCAGGGCAGTACACAGACCCCGATACCCCTTTTATGGCCAATTATTTGCAGAGAAGCCTTTAAATTGGGCACTTTAGACCTTTCCTGTACGACTCCCATAGACTTAAATTAGGTTTGCTGTTCGGGTTACAACATTTCCCCTGTTTGGGAGTTCTGCTGCGAAACAAACAGGGGGGTGTTCGGCCAATCCCAACCAATGACCCAGAAAAGAAAACAGATCAAGAAAGTCAGTGCTTGTAATCTGCATATGTCTGCTGGCTCACTGATTTAGAAAGTATTAGTGGATCACCATGACAGCCAGAGAACTCCTTTATTTTTTTAAGTCTGGGGTCTACTATTGTAACCTCCATTCTATTAATTTATAGGTTATCCTTAATCCAATCTTTAACATCTTCAGGACCGCCTGCCCTCAATGTACTGCAGATGATCGGCCCGTATACATACCTGTAAGTCGCTACCTGTTTCTGGGTTTAGGGCGCGAGCATGCGTGCCTCCCTGCCGACTATGGTATTTTGTCAGGAGGTCCAGGCCAATGATTCATGGCTGGGACCTGCTGATCAGCTGTATCTAACCCCAGCCCATAGCCCTCTGTTGCCAAACAACACAGAGCTCTGTACAGAGGGAACAAACAGATATTTAGTAAAAAGCAACACACATTATACATTGTTAGGCACACAGTTAACCTTTTGATTGCCCCTAGATGTTAACCCCTTCCCAGACAGTGTCATTAGTACAGTGACAGTGTATAGTATTTTCACTGATCATTGTATTAGAGTCACTGGTGATGTCAGTGTCAGGTAGTCAGTAAGTGTCAGGTTGCCCACTGCACTATCCCAGTCCCACTATATAAGTAACTGATCACTGCCATAACTAGTATTTAAAAAAAAAAATTACAGTGTATATGCAATAGTTTGCAGATGCTATAACTTTCACACAAAACCAATCAATATAAACTTATTGACGGCCTGGAAAACAGATTGCAAGCAATAACATTAGACTGTTTGGTCTCCTTAAGAAATTTAAGAGAATTTCAATAGTGATAACCTATCCCCCTGCTTCATTGTACAGCATGCCCACAGAGTTCTTACCAGTCCATCTTGAGGCTCTCCACCATGCTCAATAGTGATCCAGCTATAAAATGTAGTGACTAGAACTAAATCATATGCAAGGCCATAGACTAAAAAACCCTAAAGATTACCAATACTATGGTCTATTTAATTACTCCATGCAATAGAGGAAGGAAGGAACACCGTTCCAAGCAATTCAGCAAGATTTATGCTCTATGGATTTCCATTATGCCAAGATTTTTCCCACCAAACTGTATACTCAACACCAAGGCAAAGCACAGTTTTTGATGTCTTCGGACAACACCTTAAAGTGGGTCTGCTCCCTACCCTAAACTAATTTCTAGTATGTTTACCAGACAAGAAGTGAAGAGAAATCTCTCAAATGGGACATACACAGAAAAAAAGATCTGTTGGAGGTGCTAACAATTCATTACTAAAAATACACAAGGAGGTGAGATAGCTACAGTATATGAATGCTGAGCTCCTGCTGTAACTCCAAGGATTATTGAACTTTAGAACAGTTTGCCACCATTCTATGGTCCACATTGGACATGGGGGTAGAAGTTCTTCCTGTCATCCACCCTTCACTCCAAAGGTGAATCCCTAATGACATCTATTTTGTGTTCTACAGCAAGAGAGAACAAGCCTACCAACCACAGTCTGCATGCAGAGTGGCAGAGCTCTGATTTACCAATACCCAGCCTGTTCTATCTGCCCAGGATACTACCCTGGACCAATTTTTAAATTAATAAATAGTGTTTTTTATTTGGAGAGCACTATATTTCCCTCTTAATTTTGAATGCTTTACCAACATCCACCTAAGTGTTGCAGAAGATGGAGATGGATTAAGAAGCATCAGTGAGCTGGAGAAGAGTATTGCATCTGTGGCATAGGAGACCCCACTTAAAAGGACAAGCTGATGAGACCTACTTGTGAGGTCCTGACATAAGGTTACAGCATGCAAATGTCGGTGAAGGTATACATGCACATGGTGAAAGTATATTGCGAAGGATTATAAGGGCAGAGAAAATAAAAATGGTTGACATGGTTGGAAAAACATATAACACTAAAATGCATATTAAAATACATGTTTATAAGAATGGTTGAAAGAGCCTGAGAGTATAGTTAACTAAGTATTGTGGGTACCATCATCCTATTTAAATGTATAAGGGAGTGAGGGTATGGGATGTCCCATAGAAACCCAATACCAATTGAACAAACATGGACTATCTCGGCACCCAGGGAACACACATTGTATATAAAAAAATAACAATTTATTTAAGATAACAGACATACATTAACATTTTAATGATAGCATATTAAAAACATTGATTAAACAGCCCCTACTCTGGGTCACACGGTGCCGTTTATGGTCCTCTGATGGGGCCATAGGCCCAGATAATACCAATTTTGAACAGTTTCTGATGCTCTCTACCGGTTTTGCGGGAATTCTGCTTCTTCAGGAGAATAAACATCAAGAACATCTGTATCATTTGGAAACTATACGTTGACATAAAAATACAGTCAGAAAACATGAATCAAAATGATCAGCAATAAAAGTTGACAATAGTGATTATATAGCTGGGATAGGTTAGGAATTTGCTTACCGCAAAAACAGGTCATGTTCAAATCCAAGGGCCAAGGGCATGCCCAAATAGGGCTATCCCCCCAAGGCGGGCACCGTGTAACCCAGAGTAGGGGCTGTTTAATCAATGTATTTAATATGCTATCACTAAAATGTTAATGTATGTCTGTTATCCTAAATAAATTGTTATTTTTTTTTATATACAATGTGTGTTCCCTGGGTGCCATCCCATACCCTCACTCCCTTATCTTTGTTTATAAGAATGTATGGACACTAGGGAGTTATATGTTAATTATTTAATTTTTTTTCACATTGAATTGCATGTTTTATGAGAGTATGATTTAAGCTCACTATATGGTTAACAATGTACAGTATACTAAAAACAAATGTTTTTGGGGCGTGGCCAGGCGCATGGAGAGATAGGACGTCTCCTCTCTGAGCTCCCATCGCACCGGACGACAATCGACCCTAGGAGAGCACATACCAACGCCGCCGGCACGGTAATGGGGAGGAGAGGTGGGGGAGAGTGCCACAAGACTCCCGGTACACATAAAGAGGGAGAGATAGGGCGTTTTTTCGCCCGCTCTAGCCAGAACCAGCACGAACCCCCCGCAGCCAAGATGGCGCCGACACGCTCCTCGGCTGAACGAGCGGTCACACAGCACCAGGCCTCACAGCACAACACTCCCCATACAAGGAGCAGGCAGCGCACCCGATCACCACACGATTCAGACCGGGGATCCCACCACTCGGACTGTCACTCCCCTGAGTCTCAACGCTCCTATACTAGCTGGGACATGGAGGCCTACATAAAAGCCCTACCCACTAGACACGACTTTGAGGCCTATGTTAAACGCCTGGAGCATTCCTACAAGCAAGAAATCTCTGAATTGCGCAGAGATGTGACAGACAGGATCGAGGAAGTAGAGCACACTGTAGAGGATGTGATTTCTACACTTAACTCGCATGATGCCATCCTCCAGGAGCACACATCACAAATCCAGACGCTCATACTCCACCAAGATGACCAGGAGAACCGGGCCAGACGGAATAACATCCGAATCCGGGGCCTCCCGGAGTCTGTAGAGAATAAAGACCTGGCCTCAGCTGTTACAGCCATGTTTAACGAACTGCTCCAGAAGGCAAAATATTCCCCACTAGAACTGGACCGTGTGCACAGGGCCCTGGGTCCGAAGAACCCCAACCCGGACTACCCCAGAGACGTAATATGCAGGGTGCACTTCTATGCCATCAAAGCCTCCATCATGCAAGCTGCCCGCACACAAGACGCCATTTACTTTAATGATGCCCAAGTCAAGCTTCTCCCGGATCTCTCCAAGTTAACCCTTGACCTACGCCGCGCTCTAAAGCCGGTGACTGGGGCCTTGCAAGATAAACAGATCAAGTACCGCTGGGGCTTCCCATTTCACCTTTCTGCATCACATGAGGGTAAATCTGCTATTCTACGCACCTTGGGAGACCTCCCGAACTTCTTAGGTACTTTCTCGCTCCCTCAGATAGCGGTCCCAGACTGGCCCTTACATGCAGCTACCCCGGGTCTCCCACTGGCCTCCGGTTGGCGACAGCATCCCAAGAAACAGAAGCGGGCCAGATCAGAAGCTTCCAGATCCTTGGTTGGATGAAAGCGGACAGTTCGGGTTCCTGCACTACTTTTTCCCAGGTTGAGGGCACCATACGCCTTTCCCTCAGGCCACCCACTTGGTTGGACGGTTTCTAACTTTTGTTTTTCCTTACAATACAGGTCTTTGTAGTCACCAGACTACCCAGCTAAGAAAATGTTGTTTTAAATGTGTTTCATGTGTTGATTAGCCTTCCTCCCCCCCTTGCCCCCTGCTGGGCTGCAGACCACTGACAATGCCTCTTGAACCCCATAGGATGTGACCCAGAGGAGGAGCGGAGGTATTCTCCCTTGTTTTCATCTCCTCCTCTGCTCCATATCAGCAGGAACAACACCACGTCAGTTTACTGAAAGGGTCGATCAATATAGTTTAATTATGTTTTTCCACTTTAGTCCGGTGCGCCGGGACCACCTTCATGTTATGGTCCCATTCCCCACTCTAGGGTTGCTGGTGCCAATTAAAGCACTGGCTGAAATGTTGTTAGCCTACCCTCTCCCCTGGCATTCTTGGCCAGGATGTCTGTACATATGCTCTTCTTTCTTCTTACTAACGTCTTCTTCTGCCTCTTTTTCTTCCCCCCCTTCCCCCCCCCCACACTCTACTCTCTCCATGGACACAGCGGGTCCTGATTGGTTAGGTTCCACTTCCAACTCTTTGTCGTTCATGACATGGCAGAACCCATTTCGTTGAGGATATCCTCACTAAACTGCAGAGGGTTTAACACCCGGAGAAACGGCGGCGGATACTCCATCACGCCCACAAGCTCCGCACTCAAATCCTCCTATTGCAAGAGACCCATTTTAGATCAGATACGGTCCCACGTCTCCTCCGTAGGCAATATCCTTCCTGGTACCACAGTACCAACCCCTTAGCTAAATCTAAAGGGGTATCTATCGCATTACATGTTTCGTTCACCCCAGATGTGATTGACTCTTTAATTGATCCACTAGGCAGATTTATTTTTCTGAAAATCTCTTACAAAGGCCTCATTTATACCATTGCTAACATTTACTCTCCTAACCAGAATCAGCTGCGGTTCCTGTCTTCGGTGACTTCCCGACTGGTACAGTTCGGTGCGGTGAACGTGATCATGGGAGGGGACCTCAATGCTGCCTTGATTCCTCGACTCGACTCGTCCTCTGGTAAGTCCTCAATATCCCCAGCCTCACTGGCCAAAGTCCGTAGGCTCCTACAAGATCTGTCGCTGGTAGATGTGTGGCGTGTGCTCAACCCCACAGCTAGAGACTACACGTTTTACTCACCTGCACACTCCTCATACAGTCGCATAGATTACTTTCTGATATCTCAAAAACTTTTGGACTTCAATCCAGAAGCTACCATAGGCCTGTCACTTTGGTCAGACCACGCTCCGATTCACTTGACACTGGGACTTGGCGTCGACTAAGACCAATCCTCTCATTTACAATCGTTACCATATTTACTCCGGAAACATTCTCTAAAAGTCTTTTTATTTAGACGGATCACCTAGTTAAT
>BLSH010361674.1:148968-163228 GCA_018402905.1 Glandirana rugosa
TTTCCGGTTTGATTTAAAGTGATACACACATTTTGCAGAACAGTGATATGGGTACTCTGGGCTTATTTATACTTTTTGGACATAGTTTGAAGATGATTTTAGAACAGTTCTATGGCCTCTAATGTTAATTAATACTTTTCAGACCCATTTTGAAGATGATCTCCATTTTTGCATTTTTATGTTTTTATTTTTTTAAAAATATTTAAAGTTATTTCACTGTCCCCATTTCTTTGTAGGGCACTTGTCCCACCCTTACCCACATTTTCCTTCTTTTTGCAGACCTCTAGGACCTTCCTGGGCTTTTTTACAGCATTTTTAAAATTTTTCATTAAAATTACCAGAACACCGGACCCGAACCCGGACTTTTTTTGAAAAGTCCGGGTCCGGGTCCGGGTCCCGGACACCCCAAAGTTCGGTACGGACCCGAACTTTACAGTCCGGGTTCGCTCAACTCTACTCACAAATCCTCCATATCAAGTTACGTCCAGGAGAAAAATTTCAAAATTCTATCAAGGTGGTATCGAGTCCCGACTACAATAAAGCTCATGTTCCCATCAGCGATGGACGACTGTTGGCGATGTCAATCGGAAAGAGGCACGTATCTGCATATTTGGTGGGAGTGTGCTAGCATTCGTCCCTTTTGGGATAATATTTTCCAGGTTTACACTGACATTTATGAAGAGTCCCTCACTCCATCCCCGTTAGTAGCTGGACTCTCCATACTCCCAGGTACTCTCAAGTCACAAAAGAATGGTCTCCTTAAGTTCTTTCTATGTGCTGGGAGACAATTAATCTCCCGGCATTGGAAGTCCACCTCCCCACCATCCCTCACAGAATGGGTAGGAGAAATAAATGACCTAATGCTGATGGAGGAGATGCGGGCAAAGGAGTTAGATAAACTAGACAAATTTAAAGTTACCTGGGAGATTTGGAGACAATATGCCTCATCGGCGAAACTGAAGGATAGGGTCTCTCAATAAAGACTGATAGACCTCCGGGGAGGTCAACCCACCCTTCCCCAATGACAGTACCGTTGTTGTCCATCTTACTTACATTCTCCCCCTCCTTCTTCTCAAGATAAACATGGCTATCCCTTACTGATCTAAAAATACCCGCTGTGTCCATATCCCCCCCCCCCTCTTTAGCCCCCCCTTACCCCTTGCATCTTTTCCCCGTCTGTTGACTCTTATTCTACCACCCTTATATTCTTACAGATTATTTCCTCAGGTCTTATACTTTATCCTCCTTGTTACCATTTCTTCTACCTTACCTTTTATGGGAACGGACAGGTCCTGGTCTAGATAGACCTATAGCTACCATTGCAGAGTTCTCGTAATCAGATGGTTGTACCGCGGTGGTGGGCTGGAGCTCCCCCCGCACTCCCGGGCACAGTTATGCTCCCTCTGGGGTGCCTGGCGGGACGGTTGGCTTCGGTCCGCTGCGTGGAGGCCACTTCTCATGAGAATATAATATATAATAGCTTGGACTCACAGGACCTGGGTTCATATACAGATGGAACCTCCTGGTCACTACAAACTAGACTGTTCATTGTTAGGTTCATGACCTCCACAGGTTCCCGTGTTCTTCCTTTTTTCTTTCCCTAGTTTCTTTTTTTTTTTTTTTTCTTCCTCTTTCTTTTATCATATTATTACTATCTGTTATGTCTTGTGATAAATCTCCTTGTCATTTTTGTGAATGCACAGTGAGAAATTTGTTTGTTCATTGTTCAATGTAAAACAATAAACATATTCAACTATAAAAACAAATGTTTACAAGAATATATGGAGATTTGGGACATTTGTGTTGATTATTTAATTTCTTCAGTGAATTGCGTGCCCCTGCCTCTTGTGACATCACTGACCACATGCTGGGTCAGTGATGCCATGAGGATGTGGGGCCACTTGGTGATGCCACCAGGTGGCCAAGCCCCTTAAATATTCAACCACTTCCACACTGCATACCGTATATTCACGGCGGCAGTGTGGACGTGTCCCGCGAATCGCCGTAAATAAGCGGTGATCTGCGGGTGGCCTCTAGGGGGCGTGCACCTGCTGTACTCCCGAGGAGTGTGCCCGCAGCCGTCCGACATGTCTGCTGCAATATGGCAGCACCGCTAAAAATCGCAGATCGCCGCCATTACTAGTAAAAAATAAAAAAAATTAAAAAACCCCAGAAATTAATTCTCATCATCCGTAAACGCTGCCACTTTTGCGCAAACCAATCAACACACTCCAATTGCATTTTTTTTTTACCAAAAATATGAGGAAGAATATAAATTGGCCAAAACCGATGAAAAAAATGTTTTTTTATATATTTTTTTTTTGGATTTGTATTTTTGCCAAAAAGTAAGAAAAACTGTTTTTTTGCAAAATTGTCGCTCTTCTTTTGTTTATAGCGGTGATCAGAAATGACGCAGAGGCGATCAAATACCACCAAAAGAAAGCTCTATTTGTGGGAAAAAAGGGCGCAAATTTAGTTTGGGTACAAGCTCGCACGACTGCGCAATTGTCAGTTAAAGCAACGCAGTGCTGAATCACAAAAAGTGCTCTGGTCCTAACCTGGGAAATCCTTCTGGGGCTGAAGTAGTTAAGAACTGTCAGATGGAGGAGCGGGCTGTCGGCGGTTAGCTTTCAACAAGTGTGGAGCTCTTGTTTCTAGTGGTTTGACGGTGCGGCGAGCGGTGTGATTGACGATGGATCTAAATCGGGGGACATTATTTTTTGATTTTTAATAAAGGAATTGTCACGAACTGTGTTTGTGTTTCTTTTCTACGTGACACTTTTTTGTGAATGAGCAGGGTTACAGTGTACCCCATATTCATTCACATGTGGGAGCCAGGATCTAGGGAATTGTTAAAGGGGGCTTCCAGTTTCTGATAAGCCCCCTGCCCACAGACCCCCACAACCACAGCCCAGGAATGTGGGGAAGAGGATGTTGTCCCCAATGCACCCCCCGTGTTGAGGGCATGTGACCTGGTATGGTTCAGAAGGGGGGCACTCACTTGTCCCATTCCTTTCCTGACCTACAGGGCTGTATGCTCAGATAAGGGTCTGGTATTGATTGGGGGGCACGCTATTTTTTAAAAAATTTTGGCATGGGGTTCCCCTCCAAATCCATACCAGACCCAAAGGGCCTGGTATGGATTTGGGGGGGACCCCGCACCATTTTTTTTACAAATTTTGGAGCAAGCAAATCTTTTTTTTACGGGGAACCCTGCTGACAGCTGATGACTTATCAGTTGTTACGGACATGGCGGCCGGCTTCCCGGCCCACTCCTTAGCAGCCAGTTATATACAGTATTTTTAAAGGGGGGGAAAAAAGGCAAAATGCATGAAAACTGCATGTAAAAATGCATCAAAAACACAGGTTTAAAAATGCAAAATGTGCCTGAAAAACGCAGCAACCGCATAGATGTGAACTTTATGCCTTCTCTCTGTAGAAGCAGAAAAGGCAAATGATAGGGTTGACTGGCCTTTTCTCAAACATACTCTCATGAATTGGGGATCAGGCTCTAACCTTCTCCATAAAATGACCTTTATTCCCATCATCCACCACGGAATGGGTTAAGGGATCTCTATCTCAAGGCTAAGCTTTTGAAATGGCAACTGACAGGAATGTCCTCAGTCTCCCTTACTACACATACTGATCATGAAACACTTAGCTAACACTATTAGAAACAACCCAATAATTTCTGGAATCCAAACACACTCTTAACACATCAAACTCTCATTGTTCACATATGAGCTTTAATTAACTTTACCAATGTGACCATGCCTTCTATTATTTATAAATTAAAGGGATTTGGAAAGCTCAGTAACTATGAAATTAAGTACATTAATTCAGACATTTTAAATAATTCCTTACCTCCGTATCAGGATACTCTCCTACATCAAAACTTTCTCTAATTAAAAAAAAACGTACAAAGGTAACTATACTACTTGTTCACCAGGATTAATTTCCTAAATAAGGACATCACACTACAATTATTATATATGTTCCAAATTAGCCCCATCAATATCCCTCACTCTTTCAACCAGACACTCTTAAAAAAGTATTCACTCAATTTTTTCTCTCTATCATGGGAAACATCTAATTCCAATAATTTCAGGATTGGGCTTCTGCCCACAAACACTAGGACAGCATTCCTCAACCACGTCCAACCTCATCCCAATGCAGTTAGAAGTGGTTGCAATGCAATGCACATATACTGGGTGAAACACCACCGCTTTCTAACAGCTGAGGTAAACACAATTCAATGCATATGCTTGTACTTCAAAATGTACCCTCTGAGCTGTGTATTTGTTATCTCCAGGTGGTTATGTAAAGCTTGTTTTTCTGTGTTTTCTATGCAAGAATCAATACAACCAGATCAAAATATGCATATCAGAATAGGCAGAGTTTAGTCTGCTTAGGTCTAATATTCTGTTGAAAGATACATGCATTTGAAATAGCTGATGTAGTGGATTATGAAGGTGCTACTCTGTATATGTTTGGTAAATGGATATTTCAAGCAGTGGGAGGACCTTGTGCTCTACAGTGGGACTACAGTGTACTACAGTCTCAGTGGAACACATAAGCTCTGGGCACATAGGTAATATTCAGTAAATTGTATGCATTTTAAAAGTTGACAATATTTAACCTCTGAGGCTGGGTTCACACTTGCCCGACAAACGGACAAACATTGTGAGCACAAGTCGCATTATGTCACAAAATCAATGTTTCCCTATGAGAGCCGCCTTAACTGGTCCAACACAAGTCGGTCCGACTTTTGAAAAAGGTTCCTGTACTACTTTGGTCCGACTTTGGTCCTACTTCAGCCCTTGAATATCATTGAAGTAGGATCAAAGTCGGATCCTTGTTCTAATCATCCGACTTGGTGATTACAGCAGCAGTAAAATGAAATTATCTCACACTGGGATTGTTTTGATTGGTGAAAGGACAAGTCACTATCTCAAAGTTGGAGCAAAATCTTATCTTGTTCATTCAAGTCGGATGGAAGTAGGACCAAAGTAGGACAGAAGTAGTACTGATGTTGCAGGGCAAGGTAGGATCAAAAGTCTGAGTTTTTGTGTCGGATAGTGTGAACCCAGCCTAAGAAAATGTCAGTAAATACACACCTTTCTCAGAGTTCCATGCTGCCCTAAAAACTGCAGAGACACCCTGTGAAACCAGCTTTTCTGAAGGTTTTGATCTGCATAGTGCCCTGTATCTTTTACTTGTTCCTCTTTATGACCTTACACCACCACTCATCTGGAAGAGTGCTGAAAACTGAAGATTTTTGGCGGGCTTAAATCTTCGATGCAGCAAGGAAGGCAGGTAATAACTGCATTCTATGCAGGGATATCTTATTTTCACTTTTTAAAACACAACACTCACTTTAAGTTCACACCACAAAAACGTACTCCAGATCCGGATGGGCTTCTGCTTGCACATTTTTAATGGTTCTGTTGCATTTTTGATGCGTTCCAGTGTATTTTTGATGCATTTTACCACATTCCAGTACAGTTCTGTGCAGAAAAAAAGCAGCATGTTGTACCTTTTTTTCTAGCACTAAAAGGATGCACTGCACTGGTGTGAACTATGCCATTGGAACACATATAACCTGTTTTCCATGTGTTTTGATGCATAAAAAAGCACTGCATGTGGTGTGAACAGGCCCTAAAACGTTAGCAACAGCCAGAGCACTTTTACATTTTTTTGATTGTTTAGGTCCTTTTTGACTGTTTAGTTAATTTTGTCTCCATTGTTGCGCAATTTACAGTATGCTAGACTGAGTCTGGGACTTTTTGTCCCTTGGTACAGATTCTGTCATCAGGTTTTGTAATAATACATGATCCTGTTACAAGTTCTATATGGATATCTATATATTTGGGATTTTTTTCAGTTTAAGTTTTACTGTTTCTTTACTTTTGTTGTTTATTATGATGAGGAAACTTGTGCCATTTTCTATGTCAATATTTGTAAGTTCACTTATTTACCAATTATCCGGTTCCGGACCAGCTTGCGTACATTTACTGCTGCAATGTGGCAGCATCCCGCGAATCGACGTCTATAAGTGGCGCTCGCGGCCATGGCCAGGGGGTGCACGTGCCCCCAGCATGGCCACGGTGGTCCAATTCGCTAGAGGACCGATCAATCCACAGGAATAGACCAATGACTTTCGGTCTATACCTGCTGATCGGTCCTGACAAATGAAATGCCTTCCCTGTCTGTGGAATGTAAACACAGACAGGGGAAGTGATGGGGAAGTGGTGATCACTGTATAAGTGTCATGGGTGACGCTAGCTAGATAGATAGTTTTTTTAGCGTGCGTTAGGGTCAGCGTCCATCCCCGACAGGGTCAGATTAGTACAGGTACTCTGACACGCATACATACACTTAGATAGGTCAGTTAGTAGTATTTTATCTGAAAAGATCAATATCTGTGATCAGATCAGATCTAGATTAGCGTCCCCACTAGATTAGTGTTCTAAAAAATGTGACGTTATCGGGATCAGCCCAGATACCTGCTAGCACCTGCGTTTAGCCCCTCCGCCCAGCCCACTCAAGTGTAGGATCAATAGATCGCTGATACTTACCAAACACAATACACATAACTGCAACATTCGCAGAGATCACGCCCGATCCCTGCGAAATCTGACAGTGTATTTGGTAGCGACTTGAAACAGGCTCTGACAACCAGGTGCACTTTTTTGCCTACCTATGCCTATGCCTACCTGTACCTATAAATTTAGAGCCCACCATGTCCAATCTAAGGTACACTAGTGAATAGGTCTATGCGATGCTGAGCATGACAGACAAGAGCGATGGGGAAGCTCCACTGTCAGAATCAGGCTCAGTATACGAACCCATAGACAGCAGTGGCACCCTGTCAGATAGCTCTGATGACAGAGTTGTGGTCCCTGCTAAGGCCAGGTGTACCAGATCCCATTCTGCTGTCGCTGAGATGCTAGAACCGCAGGGCTCTCATATGGAGCAGAGAGCCATTACTAGGGCCGCTACTCCTTCTGGTGACCTGGCAAGCAACAGCTGCCTTGTACATCCTGGTCATAGACAAACCAGCACTGTAGTAACACTTGGTGATGTCCCATAAGTGCAATTCAAGCTCTTGTGGCTAGCACAAGTAGTGTTCCGCAGCCACGAAGACAAAGACAAACACAAGCCTGCAGAGCCCATAGTGCCCTTCTTGCCGCGTTTGCAAACCCTAATTGGCAACCCACCACTGATGCAGCGCCCATACTCCCCCCATTCACTGGCCAACCCGGAATTCAGGTGAATACAGTTGACTTTAGGACCATTGATTTTTATTCGCTGTTTTTCACTGAAGATCTTATAGATCTATAGTGGACCAAAGCAATTTGTATGCTGGTCAATACATCGCCGCTAATCCCCATTTGTCACTTGCCAGAGACTGGAAACCAATTATGGTTCCAGAATTTAAGTCCATTCTGGGCATTACCATCCTCATGGTCCACTGACACAATTCATCATATGCCTGTGTTCTCTGCTTCCATGGCCAGGACACGATACAAGCAGATTCTGCGGTTCATGCACTGTTTATTCCCGACCAGGTTGTCGGCATTGACGAGTCCCGAATTAAATTTTCTGGCCGTGTTGCTTTCAAACAGTACCTCCCCAGCAAGCATGCCAGATACGGGGTCAAGATATATAAGCTCTGTGACAGGGCCACAGGCTATACATATTTAAATAGGAGGCTGCGCTAAATAGGTGTAGATATCAAATCATACAATATCAACAATAAGATTGAGCATCGAGTTGAATTACACCAATAAGGTAATGAATATGTCATCAATAAAGGTCCAGAAAGATATGCTGAGTGGATATTGGAACCACCATAAATCCCAGTCTATTAGATAATGAGGTGCAGATCAAATCTTCCACATAGGTGATAGTCCATATAGTAGATTTAATAACACCCAAGTGTGGTAATTTCGTGCAATCCGCCACCAAATGTGAGGAGGCTTACCAGAGAGGAAACTGAAAAGCGCCTGTGGCTTTTCCCCAGCCAGGGGTACAAGATTGGTCGCTGCAAACCTCAGTGGCGATAGCCTCACACTTTTCCAGATAAGGATGATCTCAATCACGATCCCACATAAAGGATAAACTCAACATAGTGACGTACCATCAAAATCCATTTAGTAATAATTAAAATCCTACTTACAAACAATCAAAAGTACAGAGCAAAAACCGTCCAGCATTCCCATCTCACGGGCTGTAGATGGTAGCGGTGACGTCAGCGCGCCCTCCTATTTAAAAAAATATATAATGTTTGGGGGTTCAAAGTAATTTTCTAGCAAACAAAAAGTCTTTTTTCATGTAAACAAAAAGTGTCAGAAAAGACTTGGTGGTTCAAGTGGTTAGAAGAGTGGGTAATACGTTCACGCATCCACAAAAGCATGAGTAGCAATTGAGCAGACCTTTTCCTCAATCCCACTACATCTCATACCATGGCTACAAAATCTCTCCGTCTTGAAGGAATATACCCAACACCCACTCCTCCAGGTCACTTTACAATCCTTTAGAAGAAGTTGTCGCCTCTACGATATTTCTTCAGTGCCAAGCCCCCTTACGCCCCTTTCACATAATTCAGACTTCCCGTCCGGTCTAGAGACGCACCTACTACCTGAAATTAACCCTACTCATGACCTACGAGCTGAATTCTTCTTCCAAAGACAGAAATTCCTGTCTTTTGAAAAATTACTAGAGTTAACACCTAATAACCCCATTCGCTTCTGGACATATAGGCAACTGTCACATTTCCTAAACAACCCCAAACTGCGAACAAACTTCGCCAGATCACTTACGGTATTCGAAGAAATATGCTCACGCGCCTCCCCTCAAAGACACCTAATCTCTGACATTTACGCCCTGCTCTTCTCAAATATAGAAACCAAACATAATCTTGCTGTCAAAACATGGGAAAGGGACCTTAATATTGACCTCACCCCCAAAAATTGGGAGAATATCTTCTCCTGTATTCACAAAGGATCTATTAATGTGTCAGCCCAAGAAAATGGTTTTAAAATATTGTCGAGATGATACAAAACACCCCTCTTACTCCACACAATAAACCAGTCCATTCCTTCTACATGCTGGTGCTGTTCCAAAGAGAATCCTTCCTCTACATTTGGTGGACGTGTCTCAAAATAACTGCATATTGGACAGAGATACACCGCTTGATAACCCAGATTACAACATTCAAGCTAGACTTCACTCCAGAACAGATGCTTCTCCACCACACTTCAACTCCGCATACACGGTACAAGCGATCCCTTTCATTGCACCTTGTAAATGCAGCAAAAATGACTCTTCCTACTCATTGGACCATCCAGGAGTGGTTTAGAAGAATAAATGAAATAGAGGAATTAGAAGAGTGGTGATGTGTGGCATAGGCTTCTAATGTTGGGCATAAAATGCCAGGACAGTTCAACCCCCCCCCCCCCCCTCCCAAATGACTCAATTTTGGAAAGTAGACATCCAAACTATTTGCTGAGAGGTATGTTGAGTCCATGCAATAAGAGTCCTTGTGCCGTGCTTAATTCCAAATGGATAAAAGAGCACAGTCTCTCGGTTTCAATAATAGAAAAGACCGACACCAGTTCGTGTATAAAGATGCAGGGTGGCTGGTATTTTTCTCCTACCTGAAAAGAGTGTTCCTGATCTCTGGATAATCTGATTACAAAGGCTTATGTTACCCTGCTATCTGGTAAGAAGATTGAGAGGGCACTGGGTGTAGTGTGTCATTCCATCTTTATACACAAACTGGTGTCGGCCTTTTCTATTATTGAAACCGAGAGACTGTGTTCTTTTATCCATTTGGAATCAAGCGCGGCACAAGGACTCTTATTGTATTGAATTTGGTGATCAACAAATGGTGCGCGCTGCTGATTGTATATTACGCATGTACTTTTATATAGCGCAAACTCGTTCTATGTGATGTTGAGTCCATGAAATATTTTATTTATTTGGCGCAAGTGATTGAAAAATGACAAAAAAAAAAATGATATATTGCTCACACATGCCATGGGTATATGTAGAATTACACCCAAAAATACATTCTGCTGCTTCTCCTGAGTACGGGGATACCCCATATGTGAGACTTTTTGGGAGCCAATCTGCATACGGGACCCCAAAAACCAATCACCACCTTCAGGATTTCTAAGGGCGAAAATGTATGCCTTCACCCCACACTTACTATCACAGTTGCGGAGGCCATGAAATGCCCAGATAGCAAAACCCCCCAAATTACCCCATTTTGAAAAGTAGACACCCCAAGCTATTTACTGAGAGGCATGTTGAGTCCATGGAATATTTTATATTTTGCCACAAGTTTCGGGGAAATGACTTTTTTTTTTCCACAAAGTTGTCACTGAATCATATATTGCTCAAACATGCCATAGGTATATGTAAAATTACACCCCAAAATACATTCTGCAGTTTCTCCTGAGTATGGGGATACCACATATGACTTTTTGGGAGCCTAGCCGCATACAGAACCCCAAAAGCCAATCACCAATCAGGCTTTCTAAGGGCATAAAATGGTGATTTTACTCTTCAGTACCTATCACGGTTTTGGAGGCCCTTAAGTGTCAAAGTAGCACAAAAGCCCCCCAAATGACCCTGTCATGTCCCATGACTGGACCCACTTTTGTATATTCCTAGTTGCCACTTTAAATGTTGTTTCCTCTTTAAGACATCTCCCTCCCTCTTTGTTGTGATGTAACCCCTCCTACTCTCCCCTTGTCAGGGGACATTTTGTGTAACTCCTGCTCTACTCACCACACTGCTTCTTTCATTGTGAGAATTGTTGTCTGTTACCTGCCTCAACTCTGCGTTAAACAGTTCTGTGAGAAAATGAACATCTCTGGATCTTCTAACATGTAATACTCTTCTGAACGTGCCAGGGTGAAATTACCTCATCTGTCATAGATATCACATTTCAGGCTTGCGTGCTGGACAGAATAGTAAAAGACAATTCTCAATTCTAAAACAATCTGCTGTGTGTCATGGACTAGATCTCAGTGAGGATTTACTGCCTAGCTAGAAGAAATCGCTGCCAGTTTGTTTGTCTCCAAAGTCAGCCCAGATCGCCACAAGCTATTTACACAGAGAGAAATCTCCTGCAGCATTCAGAAGCCAATGAGTCAGGAAGGCTCCATAATGTCTTTCTGTGAGGAACCACTGCTCTCAGCAACAGCGCACTGTAAAGCCCACCTGGAAGGTTAAAGAGAACTATGAATCTGACAGACATTAACTAACAGTTAGCTTAAAGCATCTCTGGGACAAAGTTCTCTCCTTTGTGTCTAAAACAACCTCTCCAGATTATGAGGTACTGCAACTAGAGGGTGCCATTAAGTAGTTGTCTGCTTCATACGTCTCATATCAAAATACAAGCAATAAATATGAAAACATTCTGCAGAGTATTAACACTGATGATTTACTAGAGGAATTGAAAAATGTCCAGCTGCTTAACCTGGAAAGAGACAGCTTTATTCTGCAAACTAAAGCAAAGGCAGAAACAAGACTTGCACAATTACAGGACCGCACATCCCACATCTCTGCATCTACAAGACATTCTAAAAAATATTCTAGATCTCAACATTCAAGGTACTCTATGCTTAGCGAGCAACTAATAAATGCCCATGCAGAAGCTGAAGCTACCAAAGTACAGGCTGCCTTTGCGCAAAAGAGCAGAAATGCAGGCAGAGGCAGCAGCAAGGAAAGCTCAAGCCCAAGCAGAAATGGCATGCAAGAAGGCAGAAATAGAAGCCTTAAAGGAACAGTAACTATGCTACGGTCATGGCGAGGCTAAAGGTCTTAGAAGAAGCTATGAGCGGAAGCGAAAAGGACAGCATCAGCTCAAGCATTGCAGAGGTGGATGATCCTCTTAAGCGCACAAAGGACTATGTCCTAAGCCACAGCAGTGTACGCTCAATTGCCTCCTATGCCCTTGACAACCCAGAAACTCCAACCTACCACACCAAATATGTTCCTGCTGCTTCTTACATGCAAGACTGCACGCTTCCAGCTCACTATCCTTTTTTTTTTTTTTTTCCCAATAAAGCTTTATTGAATATTTAAGAAAATACGATCATTTACATATGAAGTTTCGGAACAGATGTAGCAAAAATTATCACATGGCTATGTGTTCAATACAGAAATTGTTAATTAATACTTGATATTCATCTATCTTGTAACAATGCTAGTTTAATATTTCTTTATATCGGGGTGTCAAGGTCTGGGAAGTAATCCTCATATTTATCTGGTTGGGGAAAGGGAAATAAATTGGATTTAGTCGGTGATTGTCAGACGGTCTTATGAAAGGGTGGTGTAGTGGCAGCTATAGGTTTATTTCAGTAAGTTTGTATATTCTTCTGAAATTTTGAACAGGGCCCATTTGTTCCATAAGCTGTGGAATTGCTGTGTGTTTTCTTTTTTAATTGCTAATGTTTCTTCCATATCATAAATTGTGTTTATTTTTATTAACCATTCCTTGATGGTTGGAGTATGTGTTGATTTCCAATAAAGCGGTATCAAAGTTTTTGCTGCATTGAGCATGTGTCTTATTAGGGATTTTTTATATTTTCTATACGTGAGTCTGTGAACATGTAATAGACATAGGGCCGCATCAAAATTAATATTAGTTTCAGTGATTTTTACTATCCAATTAATGACTTCTGTCCAAAATTTTTGGATCTCACTGCAAGACCACCAAACGTGTACAAAGGTGCCAACCTCACCTAAGCATCTCCAGCATTTGTCCGATTCTACTGGGTTCCATCCTTTTATTTTCACAGGTGTAATATACCATTGATTGTGAATTTTGAAGGATGTTTCTTGCATTTGAGTGCTTAGTGAGCATTTGTGGGTGAAGATGCACGCTTTCTCCCATTGTGCCTCTGAAATTTGAATGTTCAGATCTTTTTCCCATGTAGATTTATATCTGTCTATGAAATCAGTGCTTGGTTGCGAGATCCATTTATATGCTAGTGATGTGGCACCTTTAAGATGTTTTTGGTCAAAACAGATCTTTTCGAGGGTTGTGAAAGGTCTCGCCATGAGGTCTTTATTTTTATTATTCCTGATGAAGTCATGAATTTGTAAGTATGTCCAAGTGTTTAAAGAATGATTTATTATCTTTTTCCTGAGTTGATGAAAAGATAGGATCTTGTTGTTGTGTAAGCAGTCATGTACTAATAAGGGTGTGTCTCTCTCTGATCTGAGATGGTTGATTTTTTCAGATCCTGGAGGGAATTCTGGGTTGCCTGCGATCGCAGTTAGTGGGCTAGTGATGGAGGAAAGATGATGGGCGTCTACAGTTTTTTGGATAATTTTTAAAGTGTACTAATTAGCAGGTGGTTTTTAATTATGTGGGGGTAGAATTTGGATTTGGTCCAGGGTAGGAATTTAGTGGAGATTTTGGGGTTTGAGTCCTCCAGACTAATCCAGTCTTTGTAGTCTGAGTGGCAATGCCAGTCAATCAGTCTGGTAATGTGCGATGCGTAGTAATATTTTTAAAGTCTGGTAAACCTAGTCCCCCTTTGTCTTTGGGTAGTGTGAGCAGTTTCAGCTGGATGCGGGGTTTTCTATGTGCCCATAAAAAGTTTCTTTTGGCGATAGTGAGTCTCTTAAAGAAATCATGGGGAATGTCAATGGGAAGGGCGTGGAACATATAGAGCAGTCTGGGTAGGACAGTCATTTTTAGTATGACGGCTCTTCCGAACCATGAGAATTGTTTAGAATTCCATTTTTTAAGGTCTTCTTCAATTTTTTTCAATAGTGGGTAAAAATTGTAGTGATATAGATCTTTGAAGTTACGTGTAGAGTTGAGCGAACTTCTAGAAGTCCGGGTTCTGCTGGTTCGGCCGAACTTCGGGACAAAGTCCGGGTTCGGGTCCGGACAGAACCCGAACTTTGTCCCGGACCCTGGGTGATAACTTTTTTTAACTTCTTCTGGAATTTTTTACCTTAAGATTTGTTAAGAGTACCAAGCCTTCTCGGCAGTATGATTTTTACTGACAGGATGGGTCTGACGAGATATACAAGGTGCGGGAAGGGTAACTGTAAGGGGTACTAAAGAAATTCTCTGAGTGATAGCGGTTTTCTTTGAAAAATACCCGTGTATCTTTTGGGGCGTAGGTCGACTTTGACGAGTGTGATGGGTTTCTGTTTCCCCCTGATCCAAATGGTCTGAAATTTTTATAATGATGCGTAGCGTGTAATGGTCTGACTAACTGAC
>BLSH010361674.1:170572-188417 GCA_018402905.1 Glandirana rugosa
CCGAACCCGGACTTTTTTTGAAAAGTCCGGGTCCGGGTCCGGGTCCCGGACACCCCAAAGTTCGGTACGGACCCGAACTTTACAGTCCGGGTTCGCTCAACTCTAGTTACGTGTTATTCTCACCCCTAAATATTTAAGAGAGGTTGATTCCCATTTGTATGGGCAGTTACGTTTGGTGAGTTCTTCTGTGTCTTTGGAAAGCGATATATTCATTGCTTCAGATTTACTGCTATTTTTTTTAAAATTAGAGATAAGCCTGAACTGTTTGAAGACTTCATTTACATTTGATATAGATATGTGTGGTTTAGATATGAAGAATAGTAAATCATCAGCATAAGCTGCTAGTTTGAACTCTCTTTGGTTCGTAATGAACCCTTTTATATTCTCGTTGTTGTTGATGGTTCTGATAAGAGGTTCCAGTGTCAAAATAAATAGCAGTGGAGAAAGGGGGCATCCTTGTCTGGTGCCATTTTTAATTTGGATGGGATCTGATAATTGATTGTTAATTTTGATTTTTGCTGTGGGGTTACTGTATATGGATTGTATCCAGGACATCATTTTCTTGCCAAGTCCCACATGCTCGCATGTTGCGAAAATGTAATCCCAAGCCACTCTGTCGAAGGCCTTCTCCGCGTCCGTCGACAGGAGAAGGCCCTCGACATTCTCGTTTCGTGATCTGTGTATTAAGTTCAGGGTTTTAATAATGTTATCCTTTGCTTCGCGGCCAGGCATGAAGCCTACCTGTTCTGTGCCTAATATTTTTGAGAGTAGGGGTCTTAGTCTGTTAGCTAGGATCTTTGTTAGGAGCTTGAGATCAAGATTCAGAAGTGATATAGGTATGTAATTGGCACATTTTTTGTGATCTTTGTCTTGTTTTGGAATTAAAGTAATCTGCGATGCGATAAATTCTGGCGAAGTTGTGGTTTTCTTATTCAGGTAGTTAAGAGCTTCTGCGAGTGGTTTGGCTAGTATGGAGTTGAAAGTCTTATAGTATTGAGATGTAAGGCCATCTGGGCTTTTCCCAGTTTTAAGTCCTGTAATGGTGTCTGTGATCTCTTTTATTGTGATATCTTTTTCTAGGGCCCCAATTTCACTATCTGGGATTTTGGGTAGTTTACTATGTTGTAGGAATTCTTTAATGTATGTTGCTCTTGGGACTATAGGGTTTGGGGCTTTGTCTTGTGGAGTGATATTGTATAGCTTTGTGTAATAGTCCTGGAAGATCTTTGCGATTTTATTTGTTTCGAAATGTTCTGCTCCTTTAGGGTCATGTATGCTGTGAATAACGTTTGCCAATTTCGTGTCTTTTAAGGCTCTTGCCAATAATTTACTGTTTTTGTCTCCATATTCGTAGTATATTGTTTATTTGAGGAAAAGGGATCTTCTGGTACTTTTGTCCAGAAGATTTTGAAGCTCCTTTCTTTTTGAAAATTGTTCTTTATTGATTTTAGAAAAATAATACATGAAATGAGCATTACATACATTCCTGTTTATCTTAGTACACCACATAATAATGTCATTTGTACAATACAGTGGGAATCACAACTAACTCTTTTTCTCTTATAACCTTGCTGAATCACATCGCACAGCTTGAACATCTCTAGTACAAGTAGAGTAGAATACCATGACCCCGGCGGTACTGGGGTCGCCTCCCCGGCACCCCTATTGGGAACTAACTGTGTCAGAGGAGGGACCCAGATCCCCTATGGGCCCAATACCCGTTTACGTTTGGAGCGTACATAGAGCTAGTTATGTTATTGAAATTATCGCTATTTCCTCAGATTCTTTTTGGTACTAAGGCTTAGGTAAGCGGTATTGTAGAGTCGTGCTCTGCTTAGGTATATAACTTAACTTGGTAAAGGGAGGAAAGTAGGAGAGGAAGACAGAAGGAGAAGAAACAAGTAACGTACAAATCATGTGTCTCTTTAGATGTAGACCCGGTATATCTGATTTTTATTTACAGACTATTTGCCAGGTTGTTCCTGGTAATCCAAATATCCCAGTTGCGGGTAAATGTCATTTTGTTATTTTGCGAGCATGCAAAGATGTGCTCATGAATGCAATTGTTGTTGACCCTCGAGATTACTTCTGATATAGCCGGTGCCTTATCCGATTTCCAATGACTCATGATGGTTATTCTAGCCGCAGTTAACAGGTGCGCTATTATAACTCTGCTTTTTTGTGGAAATGCATCAATTTTAAGACCTAAAAGCGCTAAGGCTGGGTTCGGTTCTGTTATCTTACCGGAGATTGTGGAAATCAACTGAAAGATAGATCTCCAGAAGCTAGATACTGATTTGCATTTCCAAAGTATGTGCATTAAGTTGCCTCTCTGCCCACAGTTACGCCACCTGCTTGGGTCTGTATTGTCATAAATTTTGGATAGTCTGACAGGAGTGAGATACCATCTGTAAATTAGCTTGTATGTATTTTCCCAGTGTGCAACATTATGTGTGGCTATCGTGCTATTTTTAATCGCTTGGATCCAGTCCCCTTCTGAGAAGGATATTCCTAGGTCCTGTTCCCATTTTTGGATAGCTGATTCCTGTTTAATCGGATCTTTGGGATGCAGTAATAGGTATATGTGGGAAACGCCCTTATTCTGGTTAGGATCTGAGTGAATAAAGTCCCATATCTGTGTATTGACCTCAACGGTTTGTGACCTAAGAGAACGAATAAAGTGATGGATTTGGTTTCTCCTGAAGCCCTCCGCTATGTCGGTAGACTCGAGGATCTCCTTGAAGGAGGAGTATCCCCTAGTCTCCCAAGATCTCACGGAGAGGTCAGGAATCAGGAATTTGAAGGTAGAGAGAGGTAAGTCCATTACATGGATTCCAAGTTTCTCTGAGCTACTTTTGTTAATATGACCCCATGCTTGAAGGGTGGCTAAAAGAGCTGGGTGTTTAGGAATAATGAGCGGGGCCTCAATTAGTTTCGCTAGCAGGAGACTCCTCAATTTCCTTCCTTGAATCACGTGACGTTCAATGCCCACCCACTGGACTGTAGGTGGTTGTTGGATCCACATTTTCAAGTTGTTAAGTAGAGTGGCATTGTAGTAGTCTTTAATCCTAGGGACCCCTATACCGCCTAATCTTTTGTGCCTAGTTAAGGCTGAGAAAGAAATCCTCGCCCTTTTCCCCTCCCAGATGTAATTTCTGAGTAACTGGTTGATCTTATGGAAGAAGTGAGATGGCAGCACTATGGGGATGGTTCTAAACAAATACAGAATTTTAGGCAGCGTGACCATCTTGAATGCCGCTATCCTGCCCATCCATGACAATTCTTGTTTCCCCATATGGATCAAGTCAATTTTAACTGTGTTTAGTAATTTTTTGAAGTTGGTTTCGTAGAGTTTGTTGGACTTTGCCGTTAGTGATATCCCTAGGTATTGTATAGATTCATTATCCCAATTACATGGCAATAATTTGTTGTATTCTTTTTTCCTTTTTTGGTTAATGTTACTCGTAAGTATTTGGCACTTGCTGACATTTATTTTATAATATGAAACGTTGCTGAAGTTCGTTATGATATTATTGATTTCGGGTAAGGACGAATCTACTTCCGTGACTGTCAGGATGACATCGTCTGCGAACAGTCCTATTTTATTTGATTTATCAGACGTCTGAATCCCCTTTATGTAGGGAGATTTGCGAATAGCTTCTGCAAATGGTTCCATGATTAAGGTGAAAATTAACGGGGAAAGAGGGCATCCTTGGCGAGTGCCATTTGAAATACCGAACGTGTCCGAGAGTGCACTGGAGGTATAAACCTGCGCGGAGGGATTAGAATATAAGGCCAGGATGGATGTAGAAATAAATCCACTGAATCCAAACTTAGATAAAACCGCACGCAGATACCCCCAGTGCACCCTGTCAAAAGCCTTCTCGGCGTCTAAAGCAATGAAGGCGGACGGTATTCTATGGGTTTCTGCTAATCTTAGGAGGTTGAGTATTCTTCGGGTGCCATCAGACGTTTGTCTGTTGGTCACGAACCCAACTTGATCTGAATTAATTAGGGATGGTGTTATTTTCGCTATCCTATTTGCGATGACCTTTGCATAAATTTTGAGATCTGTATTTAACAACGAGATCGGTCTAAAGTTTGGTGGTGAGGTTGGTTCCTTTCCTGGCTTGGGCAAAGTAACTATATATGCTTTCAGCATCTCTTCCGGAAGAGTGCCTGTGTGTGCTGCTGCATTAAGAATTTGGGATAAGTGGGGGGTTAATAGTTCCACATAAGCTTTATAATATTCTGCGGATAGTCCGTCTGGGCCTGGGGATTTATTCAATGGCAATTTGAGTATAACTAACTTGACCTCTTCCTCAGTAATGGGCTGATTGAGGTTATCTAATGTCTCCTTTGTTAGTGAGGGCAGATGGATCGCTTCCAGGAATGATTTAATACCTTCTGGAGAGGGTTGGGATGTATCTGGGTCTATGTTCAGGTTGTATAGTTTGCTGTAGTAGTCCCTGAATTTATTGGCTATCTCTTTGGGATGCGTCAGTTTGGCTCCTGATTTTGGATCTGTTAAGTAGTTTATCCTAGTTTTGGCCTGTTTTGATTTGATTTGCTGAGCTAATTTTTTCCCAGCCTTATTGCTGGAAGAGTAATAGTTTGCTTTGAGGTATTTAACGTTTTTTTCATATTTATCCATTAAAAGGGTCTTAAGTTCTCTCCTACTTTCTTGAAGGGCCTCCACAACCTGGGGGGTACCTCCCATCTTATTATTCTGTTCAAGTTTTTGGATTTTTTGTATGAGGTTATTTATAGCTAGCGTTTTGGACTTTTTTTCTCTGGCGGCTATTTGAAGTAGGATACCTCTGATGTATGCTTTGTGCGCACACCAAATAGTTGTTTTGGGTACACTGTCGGTATCATTAAGCTGGAAGAACTCCTCCAGGCGATCTTTGACTTTTCCCTATCTCTGCTTTCCTAATTCTGTTTAATAGAGTCAGGTTCACTAACATCATATCTATCCTGGAATAGGATCTATGGGGATTAGAAAAGAACGTGAAGTCCTTCTCTCCTGGGTGCAGACACCTCCACGCATCAAATAATTGTTCCGCGTGGAGGATGTGTTGAAGGGAAGTGGCGGGATGTCTTTTAGGAGGGTTACAGTCCTCAAAGCTGTCAGCCACCGTGTTAAAGTCTCCCACCAGAAGGAGTTCCCCCTTACAAACAGTTTTTACTTTAAGCAATAGTTTCTTAATAAATTTACATTGCCCCTGATTAGGGCCATAAACCGTAACTAGGGTATACTGCACATTATTTAACAAGCATATTAGTATGATATACCTTCCATTTGGGTCACATATCACCTCTTGTTGCACAAAGGCAATGGAGCTCTTAATAGCAATCATCACTCCGTTATGTTTGGAGCTTGTGTTAGCAAAAAAAATGTTCGGATATTGGGCGTGTGTGCATTTGGGGGCTTTGTTAGCCGCAAAATGAGTTTCTTGTGTGCAGACTATGTCCCCATTTAGTCTCCGCGCTTCCTGCCAAAGTAGTTGGCGTTTAAAGGGGCTATTGAGTCCTTTTACATTGATGGATACTATCTTAATGGTCATTTATTTCTCCTGATGCTGGAGTGTTATATATGAGGTAACTCACTGGGGTGAAGGTCTCGGAGGGAACATCTCTTAGGGGCTGAAGCCGGGTGTTGTGTGAAAACTTGGAGCCGTTGACCATCATCCGCGAATCATATATTGGGTCTTCACTGGACAGTAACAAGTTCTTGGTAAGCACATGTTGTACGTCAGAGCAGTTGAACAGGAACTTAAACTGTAAGGTAACAATAGGTACAAAAACAAGTAAAAATGAGAACAGAGCCTGCCCTGATTCTCTAGGGCAACAAATAATGCACATCACTGGGGGCTAACCTGCCCGGATAACAAGAGAGAAATGAGCCTGTTATCTGGGAAGGGAGGTCAAGAGTGTGGGCTCCTGTTACCACCTCATGGCTTATGAGCGAGCTTCTTCTTGGATGAGGAGTTAGATGGACGTTGTGAGCAGTCTTTCTTCAGTTTAGAGGGTTCAGCGTGCGAATCTTCGTTGTTGTCTTGGGGGAGGATTCCCCATTCTTTCAGGTAGCGTAGGCCTGTTTCCAGGGAATGTATGTTCACTGAGAGGTCTTTGTAGGTCACAATCAGCTTGGACGGGGTCCCCCACTTGTACCCGATGTTCTGATTCCGCAGGGTTTTGGTGATTGTGGTTAGTTTCTTGCGATGTTGTACCGTCGCCTGGGACAGGTCTGTGTACAGGGAGATCCCCGCAAATTTACCTGTAAGCTGTTGTCTGTGTCTCATGGCTTTCATGGCTGCTTCTTTCACATGGTAAAAGTGAATCTTAGACAGAACGTCTCTTGGTGTGGTGTCAGGGAGAAAAGATGGTTTTGGCAGTCTGTGAGCCCTGTCAATTAGCAACTCCATGTCACTTGCCTCTGGTACCAGCTCATGCAGGAGTTGTCTGATGAAATCATTCAGTTCTGCATTAGTTATTTTCTCTGATATGCCGCAGAATTTTATGTTGGATCTACGGCTGCGGTCTTCCATGTCCGCCAGCTTGGCTGAGATCCTCTGCAATTCTCGTTGCTGATCATGATATGCGTCTATTAGGCTGTTATGAGCGGAATAGGCATCTTCCAGGTTGTATTCTACATGATCCATCCTGTCTTGCAGATCAGAGACTGAGACATTAATGGGCTGAAGCAGCTTCATCATGTCAATATGCAGAGTGTCCCTTAAGGAGATCAACATCTCTTTCATACTGGTCATGGAGACTGGCTGGGATGAGGAGGGGAAGTTTTCTAATGGTGTCTGTGTGGGTAGCTCTGGAGTTGATTCATCCATGCTATCATCTGCATCCTGAGTATCCCCCTTGGCTTTTTTACATTTAGCAGGACTGCGGGTAGTAGGGCTGTCAGGGGGAGAGGGGTCACTTATACTTGTGTTCCTCCTGTGTATTACCGTGCTGATCATCGCCTCTGAGCTGCCGGAATCTGAGGCGCTGTCTCCTTCCTCTGTAGGCCGCAGTGGCGCGCCGGCGCCATCTTGGTACACCCTCCCCCCGGAGGTGCTGAAAAAATCGGTCAATTTCTGCGGGTTGGAGCGTTGGGAGCCTCTTTTCCTGACCGCCCCCGCTGCCGCTGCATCTAAGGAAGCCATCCGTATTGTCGGAGTCCCGCTGCTGCCGCTTCTGATGTCGCTTGGCGGATTACAGGAGCCGGAGCTCTTTCACTATGCTGCCGTCCTTCACGCCGGCCGGACACGCCCCCCCCTGAAGCTCCTTTCTTATGTTGATTAGGTTTTGTTACGTTTCTAAAGCTTGTGATTGCTTGTGTGATTTTTCTTGTTGGCCGATTTTTGTTAGTAGATTAGCGATATGTTTCTCATTTTCTTTTTTCTTTTGGGCTCCCCATTTAATGAAGTCGCCCCTGATTACACATTTATGTGCTTCCCAAATCGAGAATGGCAAAGTATCTTGATTGCAATTATTGAGGAAGTAGTTAGATAGGTTCGTTTTGATGTGTGCTAGGATTTCAGGGTCTGTTAGGAGTGAGGGGTTTAATCTCCAGTTAAATGTTTTTGGTTCTTGTTTCTTGGTAGTTAAGTGTATTGATATCGGTGCATGATCTGTTATTGTTATATGTCCTATTTTGGCCTTTTGAAGGATTGGGATGTCTCTTTGGGAAATGAAGAGATAGTCGATTCTGGTGTATCTCTTATGTGGATTTGAGAAGAATGTAAAATCTTTTTCGTTGGGGTTGAGTAGTCTCCACGTGTTTATAAGGGCAAGAGATTGTAGTAGTGTTTTCATTTTTTTAAGAACACGATAAGCAATGCTTGTTTTTCCGGTGGAGGTGTCTTGGATTGGATTTAGGGGAATTTTAAAGTCTCCCCCAAGTATTATACGTCCAGACGCAAAACTTTTTAATTCATCAATTATTTTTTGGCAAAAGGATGTGTGTGCTTTATTTGGGAAGTAGACATTTGCCAGGGTTGTCGGGGTGCCCAACATTGTCCCTTTTAAGAATATATATCTGCCCTCAGTGTCAGCGAGTATATGTTCCGTCTGAAATGTAGAGTCTTTACTCAGGAGTATTGACACTCCCTTTGTTTTGGCCTGTGGATTAGTGGCATGGTACGCTTTGTTGAAGAAGTTATTGGTTATTTTAGGGATTGCTGAGCCTTTAAAGTGTGTCTCTTGTAAGAATACTATTTGTGGTTGGATCTTTTTAAGTTCTTTTAGGAGTTTATGTCCAAGACCGTTGACATTATGAAAAATGATTGTAGGGTTCTTCCCTAGATTGGTGTATGCCATGTTTGTATTAAGTATTTGGTAAGAGTGTGGAAGGTGGAGGGGAAAGGGAGGGAGGAGTAGAAGGGGGGGGAGTAGAGTTTCCTCCGTATAACACTACCTCTGGTGTTGTCCGGCAACCTACAGAGGAGTGTTGAGGTTTTAGAAATAGATGTAAATATGAAAAATATATTTATGAAATGCTTTTTCTGTTTTTCTCTTGGGGGTCATGGAAGAGGTTTCTCGGTGAGGCTAGATCATTTTTATAATTGGCAAGGAGAATTTGATGTTGAATTGTAATTATAAGATTATGTCTCATAGAGGGGTCACCACACATCCCAGTTAGTAAGGTTAGGTTGATGTCTCAATTGTGCTGGGATGAGTTGAATTGGGTTGTATTGTATTCAGCACGTGGGCATCACCCGAGGTGTGCCACTCGTGCTGAAGTGTGGTTTTGTGTGTGTAAGATTGCTTAAACTTGATAGGTTGTGATTTATCACAATAAGTATGCAACCACTATCAACCGTGTTTAAACTGGTATCAACTGATGAAATTCAGAACTAATATTGTAACCATAACATCAAAATAATGTCGCCATAAGGGTCCCGTCTATCGTTTCTTTTCCCTTTTTTTTTTTTTTCCCTTTTTTTTCTTTTTTTTTTGCCAATGTCCAATTGATGTAAATGGAGGCTTTATTGTCTCCTGTTTTGTAAGGTTTAAAGATATCATATTTTCTGTGGACGAGACCCTTTTGGCGTTGAGCAATTCGACAGTTCTTAACAAAATTATTAATGTTAAACTATGTAAATAACAGGAAAACATGTATAAGGCTTCTACTATATGCCCCTGTTAGCAGTCAGCATTTTCTTCTGACTTATCTTTATGAACTTGTCTAGACATAAAAAAAAGGGGGGGGGGCAGGTCTGTTTTGTTCTCTTTAGTATCGTGAATTGTTTCTGTGGGTGTGGGGAGGGTGGGTTAGTCTGTGAGACCCGGCTGGGTTCAACTTGAGAATGGTTGTATACTTATCTCTCTTGGCCAGTTGTCCTCCATCTCCCCCCTTCTGCAAAAGGTGATTGATTATATATTTGTCCTTGTTCTTTACGAGGTTTCATTGTAAATAGTTCAATCGAATGTCCGCAAGTTCTAGGCCTTATACTGTAGCTATTAGGGGTTTGTAGTTGTTCTTTGTTGGCATGTTTAGGTGTTGTCCAGAATGTGTAGTTTAGTTTCAGTGTCTATTATCTCTGACTCTTGGGGTTTTGAATGCTGGGGTACTTGTACCTTGTCCCTCATTGTATTTCTGTTTTTTCCCTTTGGGGTAGGGAGAATTGTGGGGTGATTTTCCTGGTGAATTCCCTGCTGTTGGAACTTGTGGAGGGAGGCGAAATTCTTGATACCATTCTGGCAATTTGATTATTTCACTTTGAATTGCTTCACAAAAGAATGGTATGTCTTCAGGAGTGCGGAGGAGCACCTGTCTTCCTTCCACAGTTATTTGGACCGTGAAAGGGAATTTCCACCGATATGGGATTTTTTTCTCTTTCAAGATGTCAAGCAATGGTTTTATTGCTCTTCTATTTTTGAGAGTGATTGGTGATAAATCTTGAAAAAGTTGGATAGATGCGCCATTAAAGAGAATTTGGTCATTTTGTCTTGCTTTCATCAGTATCTCTTCTTTTAGGGGAAAGTTAGTGAGGCAACATATGATATCTCTGGGAGGTGCTGAATCTGGGCCTTTGGGACGAAGGGCTCTGTGAGCTCTTTCAAATTTGATTGTTGAGTCTATGGGTCTTTCCAGGACATTGTTAAAGATGGAGGTAAGGACAGGTTTTATTTCCTCGGGATTAATTGATTCTGGGATGCCTCTAAGTCTTATCTTTTTTCTCCTCCCTCTGTTATCCAAGTCTTCTACTTGTCTATTCAGGTTGATCAGGTGCATGGAATGGGTGGTAGTGACTTGATCTAATCTTTTTATGGCTTTATCTCTTTGTTTCCCCACTTTTTCATTGGCTGCTATTTGTTCCGTTAGTACAAGTATGTCCGCTTTGAGGTCTGTGATTGCAGACAAGAAGGATTTTTTAATATCTGCTGCTATTTCTGTCATATCCCCAAAGGTCAGAAGGTGGTCGTGGTTTGTTGTCGTTTTTATTGGTCTATCCGAGGCAGCTAATGATTCATCATCATAGTCCTCTTCATCTGTGTAGTCCTGTGGTGGGTTCTTAGATCCTGTCATGCTTCTATTTCTTTGCTTTTGGTTTTTGAAAATGTCCGCAATGTCAGGGCAAGAGGACCCAGTCAGAGAGCGTTGATATCGTGTCTGCGATCCTGATTCTGAGCTTGTTTTTTGAGATTTGCCCATCTTATAATTGATCCCAACTGTGTAATACCAACAGGGTGTGTGGTGGCCTATCTGGTAAAATTATAGCATTGCCATCACCCCTCTATCAGTGGGGCTGAGGAGTGTCCACTAAGCAAAATTCTTAACCTTTATCTCACGCGTTGAATTGAAGCGCGTTCTTACTAGGGTTACAGGATCAGGTTCAGGATATAGAATAGATTATTCTATATGTTTATTAAGTCCCTTCAGTCTTTGGGTTGGATGTTATTTCCTCTGTGTGTGTGGATTATTATGAGGATTGATGCTGGAAATTCTAAGATGACGTCCGCCCTATACTCAGCAATGGAGGGACTGGGTGTACCAAGATGGCCGCCTCTGTAATTTATCCAGTGTCCAGGTCTCTTTAGGGATTGTGTCCTTGTCAGCAGGTTGTGGATTCCCTCTGTGGTAGAGACCTGGAGTGTGGAAGGTCCTTTATCTAGTCGCTATGAGCCAGGTAAGGCCTTTGATCCCGTGCGGGTTAGGGTGCGACTGTAGAGGTGTGTATTGGTAGGCCTTAGTAGGCCACTAGTAAGCCTGGGCTCTCTCTCAATTCCCGCAGCCGTATAGCTAGCAGAGTGATCGCGGAACTTGGCCGGCGTGTTTAGGCAGTCTGCTGGTGTTCTGTGTGGCGTATGATGCGACCGGTACCGGTGTGTAAGTGTTCTCAGCTTACCGGTCCTTGTCTCGTGGTAGGCCGCTTCTGCGGGATTGCGATGTCTGATCCCTCCACTCAGCGATCCGGTATCCGAACGGCTTCAATTTGGGCTCGATAGCTCGGTGGTATTGCCGGGAGGCTAGCAGTGCCATAATTTTTCCTCGTACTGTGTCTCTCTGCACGAATCGGCCTGGATGGGGATCCGATTCTCCGGAGCACTTTCAGGACATGTCCGCCGCCGTGAGCCGCTAGCCACACCCCCTCACTATCCTAACTCTTCTGCATACATCACAGAGCATCAGTCCAAACTGCAAGAAAGTCACCAATCTCCTGTCAACTTCACAGTTCCGGATCAACGCGTCATCAAGACATCAAACTCTAAAGCAACTCCACCACTGAACACCATATTTCCCTGTATCTCTTAACAACAATGTGAGTGACAACGCGAACAGCACCATCCAGCTAGAAGCTCCCTTCACAAAGCCAGAGACTGCAGATACAGTAGAGTTTGTAAAGTACATACTCCATCATGAACTTACTAAGACAGGTCTCACAAGCTTTGATGACCGACCTGAGAGCTATAGAAGTTGTAAATGCTCCTTCAGAACTGCAGTCAACGACCTTGGAATTACTGCTGCTGAAGAACTAGACCTGCTCATCAGGTGGCTTGGCCCGCAATCTGCAGAGAGTGTCAAGAGACTTAGGTCAGTCTACGTTGACAACCCGACGGCAGGCCTCACCGCTGCTTGGGAAATATTAGAACAAGGTTTTGGCAGTCCAGAAGCCATAGAGAATGCTCTATTCAAACAACTGCAAGGTTTCCCAAAGATATCCTGTAAGGACAATCAAGAGTTTCAGAGACTGAGTGATCTCCTCCTTGAGCTCCAGTTGGCCAAGGCAGACCCCAAACTACCTGGCCTCAGCTACCTAGACACTTCCCATGGGGTTATCCAAATTGTCTCTAAGATGCCATATAATCTACAAGAAAGATGGGTTACACTCGTAGGTCTTGCTGGTTCAAATAGAGCCGCTTGGCGCCGTTTCCAGCGCGTGCACGCAGGCGCGCGCAGCACCGCGGAAATAACCGGAATTGATGTCTTTTCCTGACATTGCCCCCCCAAGGGGCAGCCTCCGGATGCCCAACTGGGCTCTTTTGGTCGGATTGTTTCTCCAAAAGGTCTTGACCGGTTCCTGGGAGTGCAAGTTGCTTTCCAGCTCCCACAAATTCTCCTCAGGACCATACCCTCTCCATTTCACAAGGAACTGTATGCCTCCCGCTCTTCTTCTGCAATCGAGGATGGATTCCACCTCAAACTCCTCCTCTCCGTCTATTACCACCGGTTCAGGAAACAAGTCCCTGGCTACTGGCTTGAGGAGGTGTACGTGAAATACCGGGTGGATTCTGAGTGTGGGTGGCAGGTCAAGTTCATAGGCCACTTTATTAATCCTCTTCTTTACTGGGAAAGGCCTAAGAATTTCGGTCCCAGCTTTTTCGATGGACAAGATAGTCTTAAGTTAGTGTTTGCCAACCAGATCCGATTACCAGTTTGGAGATCAAGCTTTCCACGTCTCTTCCTATCAAAGATCTCCTTATTGCATTCCTGGGTCTGGGCAAGGGTCTCCTGCAGCATTTTATTGTTGCTTTCCAAGAATTTAGTGATCTCCAATGTGGCTGGGATTTTACTTGTATGAAGTCAGGCAGGAATGTGGGGTGGTAGCCGAGATTCCCCCAAAAAGGAGACTGCTTGGTGGCAGAATGGACGGAGTTGTTGTAGGCAAACTCGGCTAGTGGTAACAAGGAGACCCAGTCAACTTGAGGGTAGGAGGAGTAGCATTGGAGATACTGCTCCAGAGTCCGGTTGGTCCTTTCTGTCTGGCCATTGGTAAGCTGAAAAGAAGGCCAATTTGATCCCTAGGATAGAGCACAAGGACCTCCAGACTCGGGATGTGAACTGCACCCCTCTATCCGATACCACACTTTTTGGAATGCCGTGTAGGCGGACAACTGCCCCTCATCGGGATGAAGTGCTCCATCTTCGTGAGGCGGTCGACCACCATGAAGATAGTTGTGTAGCCTGCAGATGGGGCAGTTCCACAATAAAATCCATTGAGATCTGCGCCCACGGGCGCTCAGGGATAGGTAATGGATTTAATAGACCTCAAGCCTTAGTTCTTTCCATCTTTTTCCTGGCGCAGACAGGGCAGGCGTTGACATAATTTTTACAGTCCTCCTTGAGTTGTGGCCACCAAAAGGTACGGGCAAGTAGTTCGGCTGTCTTTCAGTGGCCGAAGTGTCCGGCTAGGTGATGGTCATGGCAGAGTTCCAGGGCAGACAGGTGGAGTTCCTTTGGCACAAAAACTTGTGTACCCGACCACCATAACCCATCCTTGAGGAAGAGTCCAGAATCTGCGGGTATGGTGGAGTTGGCCAGCGTTTGCCTGATCTGGGTCAGAAAATCTTCCTGAATTATAAGAAAATGGTGAGCTGGTAAGATGGTTTCAGGAGGGGGTGCTTCTCCGGTTACATGAAACATCCTCGACAGCGCATCCGGCTTAACATCCTTGGATCCAGGCCGGTACGTAATATGTAGCTGGAACCGTGAAAAGAACAGGGCCCAGCACGCTTAGCGAGGCCTAAGTCTCTTGGCCGTTCTTAGGTATTCCAGATACTTGTGGTCTGTGAAGACCAAGACTGGATGAGCCGCTCCTTCCAAGAGATATCGCCATTCCTCCAGGGCAGACTTAATTGCCAGGAGCTCCCTGTCCCCAACATCGTAGTTCCTCTCAGAGGGAGAGAGCTTCCGTGAGGAGAAGGCGATAGGATGCAGAGAAGCCTTAAGTCCCTGCCTTTAGGACAAGACTGCCCCGACTGCGGTCTCCGATGCATCTACTTTCAAGACATAGGGCCGTGTGGAGTCAGGGTGTTTGAGCACAGGTGCCGAGGTAAACAGTCGCTTCAAGGTTTGGAAGGCACCTTGTGCTTCCGGGGTCCAGATGAAACGGGTATTCTGTTTTGTTAACTGTGTAATCGGAGAGATGACAGCAGAAAAACTCTGAATTAACTTTCTACAAAAGTTGGCGAAGCCAACGAAGCACTGTACTGCCTTTTTATCCGCTGGTGGTGGCCAATCCACAATAGCTGCAACTTTTTGGGGATCCATAGTCGTGCCCGTAGTAGAGATGTGGAACCCCAAGGAGGCGATCTCTGTGCGCTCAAAGTCACACTTTTCGGCCTTGGCATACAGGCCGTGCTGCCGTAGGTGGCTGAGTACACTCCTGACATGCTTCCTATGTTCCTCCAGGGAGGGGGAGAAAATAAGGATATCATTGAGGTATACTACCACGAACTGGTCAAGAAAGTCCCTGAAGATATCGTTGACCAGATGCTGGAGCGTGGCCGGGGCATTTCAAAGCCTGAAGGGCATGACCAGATACTCGAAATGGCCGAATCGGGTCCGGAATGCCGTTTTCCATTCGTCCCCCTCCCGTATACGAATCAAGTTGTAAGCCCCCCAGAGATCCAACTTGGTTAATATGGTTGCGGAGCCGAGGCGTTGGAACAGTTATGGAACCAGAGGCAAGGGGTACCTGTTCTTGACCATGATTTTATTAAGGTCCTGGTAGTTGATACACGGCCGGAGGGTGTGTTCTTTCTTCTCAACAAAAATGATCCACTGCCCCTGTAGGGGAAGTGGAAGGCCGAATGAAACACTTTTGCAGGTTTTCCTCCATATAGGCTTTGAGAGCCCCAAGCTCTACTTCAGAGAGAGGAAAGATCCTACCGAAAGGGACCTCGGCCCCCGGCAACAGGTCTATCGGGCAATCGTATGACCGATGTGGAGGTAAGGTGTCCGCCCCTTTCTTACTAAACACATCCAAGAAGTCTTGATACGCCTCTGGGACAGCAAGGCGGGACTCCTGGTCCGGATCAGGGTTGATGGAAAGCACCGCTGGAGATGCTCTCTGGGGCGGTTGGAAGCAATTGTTTAAGCAGTATGGGGACTGGAACCGGATTCTTCCCACATTCCAGTCAATGCGTGGACTGTGTGCTCGGAGCCATGGAAGGCCAAGGATTACCGGAAATAATGGGGAGGAGATGGCATCCAAAACTTGAAACTCCGAGTGGCCTTCAGCCGTCCGGGCTGGCAGAGCAAAGGTCTCTTGGGTCACTGTGCCTGACTTGATGACTGACCCATCAGCTAAGCGAATGGACATTGGGTGCTCCTTGAGTCTGAGAGGGATCCGATGTTGGGCAGCAAAAGACAAGTCGACGAAGCAACTACATGCTCTCGAATCCAGGATAGCCGAGACTTGAATGCTCCTGTTGGGGAGATGCAGACAGATGAGGAGGGTCAGATGAGGCTGTGAACTAGGCAGAGATAGCACCTCCCCTGGGACTGGCGTGGGGGCCTTGCCGGTTTTGGCGGGGCAACTCCTCACTATGTGCCCTGAACCGCCGCAATAGAGGCACAAGTTGTGGTCCATCCGCCGCTGGCGTTCCTCTAAGGAAAAGGGTAGATGGACGAACTCAGACTGTATAGGCTTGGGATGGTTTTGAGGAGAGGAGGAGGAGGTTGCCATTGGGCTTGGACCTGGAGGGATAGACACTCGGGACAACATCCAGGAAGGGCGCAAAGATTCTGTGGCCCTCTCTGCTCTGCACTCCCGCAGGCGACGGTCTATCTGGATGGCCAGACTGATCAGTGCTTCGAGGGTATGGGGGACCCCGACGCGCGCCAGCTCATCCTTAACAGACTCGGAAAGTCCCAGCCAGAACCGGTGACAGAGGGCAGCGTCATTCCAGGCTGTATCAGCGCTCCAGCGCCGGAATTCAGACACATAGTCCTCTACAGGGCGGCAGTCCTGCTGGAGGGCATGGAATGCAGCTTCCGCAGTGGTTGCCAGGTGTGGGTCCTCATATAGTTGACCCATAGCATGGAAAAACTTGTCCAGGGTAGTGGTCTCAGGGGCCTTTTGCTCCAATAGATGGTGAGCCCAGGCCTGTGGGTCGTCCTGAAGAAGAGAGGTCAGCAGGCCCACCTTGGTGGCTTCCAAAGAGAACGTGCGGGGCTGGAGAGCGAAATACAGCTCACAGGAACTGCGGAAGGCTCTAAATTTCCTGTGGTCCCCCGCAAGCCACTCGGGCATAGGCACCCTAGGCTCCGTGGGCAGAGTCACTATGGTGCGGGGAGGTGTGTGGCCCCTGCTGGAGGGGTTAGGAGTGGCCAGGTCCTGTACTCAGTTTTCCAAGCGTACATATCCTCCCTGCAGGGTTTTCACTGCTTGGGTTAATCCAGCAAGGTGTACACATACTTTCTCCATGGGAGAGGTCCCCGGCGCAGACTCTGACATCCGTCCGTTTCTGTCACGTACCTGGTGGTAGAGTCTGGCTTATGTGGGGGCAACCTCTCTTGCGGCCCTGGTTCAAGAACCCCTGATAGTGGGAACAGGGAGCTCAGGAGCACAGGGGGGCATGGGGGCTGGACAATCTTCAGATGGTAGGCAGAAGTCCACTGGAGCTCGTGCAAACAGGAGAATAGTGGTTCAGTCCGGGTCATCAACTGGTAGGTGGTGCGGTACAGCAGGATCAGGCAAACGGATGGTCGGGTACAGGCAGGGTCAGCAACGTGCTGGCAACAGAGGTACAAAGGGATCAGACAAGCGGATAGTCGTAAGCAGGCCGGGGTCAGATGCAGGCAGATAGCAACAAGTCCAGAGGGTAGCCAGGGTCACAGAAGCAGGAAGTCACTCAACAATAATCACCGGGGACACAGGTGCAGGAAACGCTATAGAACGGACAGCACCGGCCACTAGGTCTTGCTGGTTCAAATAGAGCAGTTTGGCACCATTTCCGGCGCGTGCACGCGAGCGTGCGGGTGGGCGCATGGGCCACCACGGAAACAACCGGAATTGCTGTCTTTTCCTGACAGCCGGGGATAATACAACTCAAGTGACTGAGATCCCTGCAATATTGTCTTCATGTACTGAAGTCTGAGGGGAAGACCTTTGTGGTAAGTCTTGTGCCAAACTATGCTTAGTGAACGTGTACTCCCACCTGTAGGGGAAAATTCAGTTCATCGAGTTTGTCAAGACTGGAACGATCGCTAGCTAATGAAACTAGTAGATTCTACCGCATGTAAAATTGTCACAAAACACCTACCAGAAACACCATGTGCAAGTGATTCGTATCAAACCGTGTTCTGAATGGTGTTTCCAGAAGGGGAGTCTGAAGTCATGTACTTCTGTTATAACGTCCCTAGAGTCAGTGAACTCAACATAATAGGGGCCGACAGTCCTTTTCTGTCGTTAAGGCCAACAAAGGCACCACCGGGTACGCGGGTGGGCGTGCGAGCGCACGTGCGCGGCCTTTACCACGGTTTGACGAGATAAACTTGGTCGTTCTGGATCACCGGCCACGACAGGCAAGATATCGCAAAGGACGTGGACACAGGGGCCACTAATAACAACTCACTGAAGGACGAAGACACTGGGACCGATGGGAGACCTGAACA
>BLSH010361674.1:190368-214451 GCA_018402905.1 Glandirana rugosa
TGGAGGAAGATTATAAGTCTTGCTAAGGTCTTGGAATGGTATCGGCTTGCCATATTTCTCATCATAGAGTGATGCCATGTGAGATAGTCCATGTGATGACCATAGCTGGAAGGCCATGCTTTCCTGAGAGGCCGGGAACTGAGGGTTACCCCTTATGGGTAGCTGCCGTGAGATGTGAGGTGACAAAACTTTTGCAGTTTCCGGGATTCCCTCCATGCAATTGCAGTATCCCTCAGCAGCAGATTCTGTCAGAAATGGGTCAGGAGGTGACACCATTGTGAGTGTAGAAGGCCAGGTAGCATGTAGGGCTTGGCCATAGCCGACTCCAGTAAGGTGTTGGAGTACCGCAAAGTATTTGCTATCCAGTCCAACCCTGCACGAAGAAGGCAAGCAATATTATATAACCTAATATGCGGTAGACCAAACCCACCATTGCCCCTGGGAGAGTATAGCTTTGCTTGTGAGATGCGTCATAGAAATTTCACAACCGCCGAGTTTAGATTCTGTATATCCTTATGTTTTAGGAGTAAGGGTAAAGTTTGTAGTGGGTACAACAGTTTGGCAAAGCTCACCATCTTGAAAAGACGGCATCTCCCCAAGAGCTATAATGGAAGGTCTGCCCACCGAGACAGCTCCTGTGATATTTTCATGAATAGTGGAGGATAGTTTAGGGTGTATAGGGAAGAGGGAGTGGGAAGAGGGAGTTTTGCCAATTTGTATATCTAAATAGGTGATATGAGTGTGCGCTATGGGGAAGGAGGAGAGTGGAGCCCATGAGAGGTGTTTAGTGGTGCCTAAGGGGAGGATCTCACTTTTGGAATAGTTAATGCGTAAACATGAGAGATTACGGAAGGGGTCAAAGGTGTTTTTGACCACCTGAATATCCTTGGCCGGGTCTGATGTAACGATGAGTACATCATCTGCAAATAAGGCCGTACGTATCTCCTGGTCACTGAGAGTAATACCATGTAAGGGGCTTTGGCAATAAGGAATCTAGACAGCGGTTCCAGGGCTAAGTTGAACAATAGGGGAGACAGGGGGCATCCCTGTCTTGTGCCCTTTTGTAACCGAAACTCTGGGCTCAGTATTCCAGCCGCTACTATCCAAGCCGTGGGGCATGCGTATATTTGCTGTATCGTATGGAGGAAGGGACCCTGGAAATTTAAAGCACCTAGGACTGAGAAAAGCCATTCGAAACTTACGTTATCGAATGCCTTTTCGGCGTCCAATGTTATGATAGCTGTGTCTTGAGTAGGATGTTTTTTTGCGTGTTCTCTTACCGCTATTACTTTCAGGATGTTCAGGGTCGCTGTGCGTCCCCAGACAAATCCCAATTGGGCAGGGTGTATTATGGAGGGAATAATGTCTGCCAGCCTAGCTGCTATTATTTTAGATAAAAACTTGGCGTCCAAATTTAAAAGTGATATGGGGCGATATGATCCGGGGGCTAGGGTGTCTTTACCTTTCTTACTGAGGAGTTTGATTATCGCCTGATTTCCAGTAGGCAAGTAATGGCCTCCTGACCAGATGTGATCATATACTCTGGACAAGGTTGGGACAAGGATGTCCTTCAGTGATTTATTAAAATCCCCCATAAACCCATCCGGTCCAGGTGCTTTGTTTGGAGA
The DNA here is from genome assembly GCA_018402905.1 of Glandirana rugosa. Lineage (NCBI taxonomy): Eukaryota > Metazoa > Chordata > Amphibia > Anura > Ranidae > Glandirana > Glandirana rugosa. Next base: position 191,997 of record BLSH010361674.1, read on the forward strand.
CGTGGTTTGTATAGCATGCAAGATTTCGGTCGGAGTGATAGGGGAGTTCAGTGTTTGCAATTGGTCTTATGTGATCAAGAGGATATTTCTTTGGCTTAGGAATTGGTTAGCTTTTTGTATGTCAGGTGAGTAGAGGGAGGTGTAAAAATCAAGCATAACTTGAGCTATTTCCGAAGGATCGGTGTTCGTGCGGCCCAGTTTATTTGTTAGAGCTGAGATATGTGTCGGAGTGAAGGTGCCCTTGCAAAGTCTGGCTAACAATTTTCCGGACTTATTGCCATGTTGGTAGAACTTAGCGTCTGATTGGGCTCTACGGGATAACTCTATTGTATCTGCCCAGAGGTCAAAGGCTCACTTGGCAGCCTGCCATTTATCTCTGTTGGACTGGTTGTTGTTGGTGGCTAGTGCTATTTGGGCTGTTTGGAGTTGCAGGCTAGCTGCGCGGTACTTGGCTAGTGATCTGCGTTTATGGGATGCTGCATAAGAGATCACCCTTCCTCTCAGAAAGGCTTTCCCCGCCTCCCTGAAGAGGTTGGGGTCGGACTGATGAGCCTGGTTTGTGAGGTAGTATTCTTCCCAGGCCGCTCGGATGTAGGATTGAAAGTCTGAGTTGCCTGCGAGGTGAGCTGGGAATCTCCACAAATTCGGGTTAGGTGTGGTAATGTGGTCAGACAGTGTGATCGAAATAGGCGTATGATCAGAAATGGCCATCGCGTGTATTGTTGAGTATGCTAGTAAGGGTAGTAAAGATTCTGTGATGAAGAAATAGTCTATCCTGGATAGAATTTTGTGCGGGAGCGAGAAATATGTAAAGTCTCGATCAACTGGGTGCTGGAGTCTCCAAGTATCAAGTAGGTGTAGAGACTCTATAGTATCCGCTAGGGGGGTCTTAGCTTGCATGCGTTGGGGGGTGTTCGGGAGGAGGGAGGGGTAAGATTTGACCCCCAGTGTGTCCATAAGGGAGTTGAAGTCTCCCTCCATCACTTGAGGAGTAAGAGGGTGCCTCAGGAGGTGGGCGGAGAGGTCAGTGAAAAAAGAGGGCCCTGGGCTGTTTGGGACATAGATGTTAGTAATGTTTAGGTCTTTATCGCCCCACTTGATGTGAATCATAGCTATTCTGCCTTGGGTGTCGGTGTCCGTGGCTATGACCTGGCCTGTGAAATTTTTATGTAGCAGAATTAGGACTCCAGCCTTTCTTCCTACTGCTTCTGACCCTAGCACCGTGCCCACCCATAGCTTTTTCATACGCCAAAAATCAGCAGATGGTAAATGTGATTCCTGGAGTAATGCTATATCCGCGCGTAGTCACTGGAGGTGTCGCAATACCTTTTGCGTTTGTTGGGGGATCTAAGCCCCTTAACATTCCACGAAATTATTTTCATGAAAGGTTAAGAGGTATTGAGTTAGTGTTAAGCATATTGGATAAACTAGATGATGGATGGTCTAAGACCCCAGGGAGCTGGAGGCTATTTCGAAAGAATGTGCAAGGACTATTTTGGATAAAAATGCCGTCTGGGAGACAAGGAGAGCTGGGGAGGGTATGCAGCAGGGTGGGAGGTGTGATGATAAAGGTGTAAAAAACAGTTATAAACTCAAAGCAATTCCAATGTGGTAAACACTTCACTTTCTTCCACATGGTCGTACTGCAGGTAATGCGACTCCCTAGAAGCATAGCCTCATCAAGATTGAAATTGTCGTGACACCGTCATAATGGTTTGTGGTCGGGTCACCTTGGGCCTTATGATGCGGCCAAGAGATCTTTGAGTCAGCTTGCATGCCTGGGAGGCAGTCCGTGTGAAAGGAGGCAAAGGGACAAAACAAACAGCAAGAACAGTAACAAATGATAGACAGTTGATCATAATACATACAGTTCAGTTGTCTGGCCAGCCACCTATAGTAATAGGGGGGGACAAGCAAAGCTGGATTTGCCATTTGGGAGGTATCTAGACATCCCATCCAAGAAGAGAGGGTCTCCGTTCGAAGGGGCAAACACCAGTTAATGGTATAGATGGATCAATGAGCCGGGGGGGTAATGTAACAGACAATGATATGGTCAGGATGTAGCATGCCTTAAGGGAGACAGTGGTATACTCATCTGATCTGTCCCCGAAGGAGAGAGGATGCAGAAAAGAAGGTCAGACAAAGCAGCAGGTTTAAGTAGATATTTCCATGGTGTTGTTACCCAAGCCGTTAGTTTTCAGCCTTTTGGCCGAGTCTTTCCTAGGGCTCCTTTGGTCCAGGGCATGTTGGGCTTGCAGGTCTTTGGACGCCGCAGCTGCGTATGTAGGAGTAGCTAGGGAGCGTAGGAAGTGATCGGCTTCGGAGGGATCAGTGAAAGTTAGCTGCTCCCCGGATGGGGCCTTAAGGCGAAGTGTAGCTGGGAAGGCCAACGTGAATCTTATATCTCTTTTAAAAAGTTCAACACAAACAGTTTGGAAGGATTTCCTTTTCTTCGCCACCTCGGCAGAGTAATCGGCAAAGATGAGGATTCTTGCTCCATCAATTATGAGGGATTTTGTTTGACGGAATTTCTGTAAAATGCCATGTTTATCCGCATAATTCAGATATTTGGCAATGGCAGGTCTCGGCGTGCTTCGGTCAGACCCCGGAGGGCCCAGCCTGTGTGCTCGTTCCACCTGGAGGGGGCCCGGTAGGTCTAGAGCCTCTGGAATTTTGACCGCGCAAAAGTGGGATAGCGTCGTGTGGGAGATCGACTCGGGGACCCCGATGAACCTCAGGTTACTCCTTCTTGACTTGTTCTCGAGGTCTTCGAGTTTTTCTACTATGAGGCGAATCTGGGTGTCCTGTGCATGGTCTGAGTCTTGTGTGTGGTATAGCTCCTCTTCCACATGCGAGATTCTCTGCTCAGCCTCAGTGAGTCTGGCTGCTTGTTTCCTCAGATCTTTGTGTAGCTGAGCCATTCCTGCCTGAACCGCTCTTTCTACTGTGGATGCGATCGTGGGGGCCAGGATAGCCGCTACAGCATGGGCTATTAGTTCAGTATTATACATGCCCATGTTCATTGCAAGATCCGAAGGTACAGAAACGATCGTAGAAGCGATCGCACCCCCCGGCGCAGTCGCCATGACAGGCGCCACGGCCTGGTTTGAGTCTTCGGTTCCCCTTTGTTGTACGGGCGGTCGAGGCATACCTTTGTCGAGGTAACGCTCCATCTTGCGCTCAGGGACTCCTTCGGTGCAGACCCATGCTGTTTAGGGATGTATTGTGCGGCTTTATAAGCTGATTTTGGAGGCTTGCTGCGGGAGCTGAGCGAGCGTGCAGCTAAGCCATGGAGCGCCGGAACCGGAAGTCATGATCTGTTTTAGACAAGAACCTGTAGCAGTGATGGCCGACATCCAACAAAAGTTCCACTGCTTCATCGTCAAGGAAGATACAGCAGAAATTACCTCTGATTCCTGTGGCACAAAGGCAAAGACATCACTAAAAAAGTAATAGATTACCAAATGAAGGTTCATGTTTTCGGTAACAGTCCTTCCCCTGCTGTAGCAACCTACAAGTTGAGGAGAACAGCCCAGTTGGGACAAGAAGAGTATGGATCCAATGCTCGTCAATTTGTGGAACGGAACTTCTATGTGGACGATGGACTGAAATCCTTCCCCACAGCAGAAGAAGCATTTGATCTCTTTACCAGAACACAGGAGATGCTGTCTGTGACAAACCTTAGACTTCACAAGATCATATTTAATAGTCGTGAGCTAATGAATGCCTTTCATTCTGAGGACAATGCAGCCAGTCTTAAGAACCTTGATCTTGGATCAGACACAACTCCAATGCAAAGAAGCTTAGGTCTGCTTTGGAACATAAAACTGGGCACCTTTACTTTCCAAGTGTCCACCTACGATAAACCCTTCACCAAGAGAGGAGTTTTGTCTGTGGTGAACAGCATCTATGATCCACTGGGATTCATAGCCCCAGTCACCATCCAAGGCAAGATGCTTCGGAGGCAGCTTTCTACCGACAACGTAGACTGGGACACTCCTTTTCCTAGTAGAAAACAGCAAAGGTGGGAAAAATGGAAGTATTCCCTGCTGTCATTAGATAAACTTAAAATCCCACGCTGTCATGCCCCTGTCTGCATTTCAACGGCTGACCGGAGAGAGATCCACACTTTCTCTGATGCTTCCATTGAAACCATAGCTGCAGTGGCCTATTTGAAGATCTCTGGTATCAACGGAGGCCCATACTGTAGTTTTGTTCTGGGCAAGACGAAAATCACACCTAAGCCTGCACATACCATACCTAGACTCGAACTTTGAGCAGCTGTGTTAGTGGTGGAATTTGCCGAAGTCATAGAAGGTGAAATGGACATTAAGATTGAGTCCTTTACATTTTACACGGACAGCAAGATAGTACTTGGTTACATTTACAACCAGACAAGGCAATTTCACGTGTATGTCAGCAACAGGGTAGAATGTATCAAGAAGTTCTCTTCGCCAGAACAATGGCATTACATCTCTACTGAATTGAACCTGGCTGATTGTGGGACCAGAGCCGTACCTTCAGCAGCTCTCCACGATAGTTTGTGGCTGACATCTCTGCCATTCCTATATGAGGAATCACACCTCATTCCTTCTGAGGATTCCTACAAACTGATCAATCCTGAAGACGACAAAGAAATCAAGACTATGAATATTACGCTTCATACCATTTCAAGTACAAAACTAAATTAAAGTCACACCGCTTTGAACACTTTTCAAGCTCGACATCTGCAGTTAGAGCCATGGCTCGTTTGATGCATATTGCCAGTTGTTTCAAAAGGAACTCATCCTCAAAGTGTCACGGTTGGCATATCTGTTCAGAATGCCTTACAGCTGCAGATATTTTACACACTGAAGAGGTCATCCTCCGTTGTGTGCAACAAAAAGTAAAAGTGACCAAAGGAGGTACAGCACGGACTTTCTTCCCACCAGTCACAGAGCTGGTACTTCTCCTGCCTAATGAGTTACTTGTGTATCAGGAACAACTACTTACAAGTCATGGCGGGGAAAATATTGCCATGAACCGCTAAGTAAGTACGCTGGAACTTACATTTTTGAAATGCCTTACGACTATGGACAATGTTTAACCAAGCCATGGGACTCTTGTTGAATTGTTGGTTTGCATGTTTTCTTGTTTTAGGTTTCGGACCAACTGCTTACAGTTGCTTGGACTTATCATTTAATATTTATTGTTGTTTGCGTTATGAAATCTAAAGATTTCGTGCGGGGAGTGTGATGTCTCATGACTGGACCCACTTTTGTATATTACTAGTTGCCACTTTAAATGTTGTTTCCTCTTCAACACATCTCCATCCCTCTTTGTTATGATGTAACCCCTCCTACTCTCCCCTTGTCAGGGGCCAATTTGTGTAACTCCTGCTCTACTCACCACACTGCTTCTTTCGTTGTGAGAATTATTGACTTTTACCTGTCTCAACTCTGCATTAAACAGTTCTGTGAGAAAACGAACATCTCTGGAACTTCTAACATGTAAGTTATGGCTGAGTAAATACTCTTCTGAATGTGCCAGGGTGAAATGACCTCATCTGTCATAGATATCACATTTTAAGCCTGCGTGCTGGACAGAATATACCCCATTTTGGAAATTAGACACCCCAAGGTATTTGCTAAGAGGCATGATGTGTATTTTGCAGCTCTCATTAAGAAATAAACAGGAAATTTATTTTTTTTTCTTTTTTCAAATTTCAAAACTTTGTGACAAAAAGCAAGACCTGCAAAATACACAATGTGTCTCTCAGCACATAGCTTGGAGTGTCTACTTTCCAAAATAGGGTCATTTGGGGGGGGGGGGGGTGGTTGTGCTATTTGGGCATTTCATGGCCTCTGAAACTGTGATAGGGAGTGATGAGTAAAATCACCATTTTATGCCCTTAGAAAGCATGAAGGCGGTGATTGGTTTTCAGGGTCCTGTAAGTGGCTAGACTGCCAAAAAGTCTCATACATGTGATATCCCTGTATTCAGAAGAAGCAGCAGAATGTATTTTGGGGTGTAATTTCACATATACCCATGGCATGTTCGAGCAACATATCATTTAGTGACAACTTTGTGAAAAAAAAATTAAATTCTCATTCCCCAAAACTTGTGGCAAAATATAAATATTCCATAGACTAAACATGCATCTGATCAAATAGCTTGGGGTATCTACTTTCTAAAATGGGGTCATTTGTTTTTTTTTTGCTATCTGGGCATTTCATGGCCTCCGCAACTGTGATAGGTACTGTGGGGTGAAGGCATAAGTTTTCGCCCTTCGAAATCCTGAAGGAGTAGATTGGTTTTCGGGGTCCCGTACGTGGATAGCCTCCCAAAAAGTCTCACACATGGGGTTTCCCTGTACTCGGGAGAAGCAGAAAAATGAATTTTGGGGTGTTATTCCACATATACTCATGGCATGTGTGAGCAATATATCATTTCATTGACAAATTTTTTTTTTTTTTTTGTCCTTTTTCAATCACTTGCGCCAAATAAATAAAATATTCCATGGACTCAACATGCCTCTCAGCAAATAGCTTGGGGTGTCTAATTTCCAAAATGGGGTCATTTGGGGGGAGGGGGTTGCTATCTGGGCATTTCATGGCCTCCTCCACTGTGATAGGTAGTGTGGGGTGAAGGCATACATTTTCGCCTTTAGAAATCCTGAAGGCGATGATTGTTTTTTGGGGTCCTATATGCGGATAGGCTCCCAAAAAGTCTCCCACATGTGTTATCCTCATACTCAGGAGAAGCAGCAGAATGTTTTTTGGGGTGTAATTCCACATATACCCATGGTGTGTATGAGCAATATATAATTTCAGTGACAACTTTGTGTAATTTTTTTTTTTTGTCATTTTTCAATCACTTGTGACAAGAAAATACAATATTCAATGGGTTCAACATGTCTCTCGGCTAATTCCTTGGGGTGTCTACTTTCCAAAATGGGGTTATTTTGGGGAGATTGTACTGCCCTTCCATTTTAGCACCTCAGGAAATAAGATAGGCAGTCATAAAATAAAAGCTGCGTAAATTCCAGAAAATGTACCCTAGTTTGTAGACGCTATAACTTTTGCGCAAACCAATAAATATACACTAATTGACTTTTTTTTTACCCAAGACATGTGGCTGAATGCATTTTGGTAAAAATATATGACTACAATTTAGTTTATTGTATTATTTTCAAAATGTTTGCTTTTTTTTTTTGCTTATATCACAAAAAATAAAAAGCACAGAAGTGAACAAATACCACTAAAAGAAAGCTCTATTTGTGGGACAAAAAGGACACAAATTTCGTTTGGGTACAGCATTGCATGACCGCGGTATTACCAGTTAAAGCAGCACAGTGCCAAATCGAAAAAAGTGTTCTGGTCCTAACGAGGGAAATCCTTCTGGTCCAAGTGGTTATGGTTACAGATGTACAGTATGTATGTAGATATGAATGGCCAATCCTTTTATTACACTAAATTGGACAACACCTGTGGATACTTTCTTTCCGTATTTGAAGTCCAAAACAATTGAGTGTTCAGTATCTCACGCAATGTACAGGAATTTAATTCCCTATGTAAGCGTAAAAAAGCCTTCCTGCAATATAAACAATTGGGCTCTAAAATTAAATTATTGCAGGAGACATATTTCTTACATTCTAGTTACCCAAAATTCTTCCATAAAGTCCTATAACAAAGAGCTTCACACACTCCATACAACTTAAACCAGAGGAGTTGCAATATTTCTACATAACTCTTTTACTTTAGAAGTTCAACATGTCTACAAAGAACCTGAGAGTAGATATTTAATCCTCAAGGGATATTTTGTTGGTTGTGAGGTAACTATTGCCTATGTTAATGCACTGAATGAGTCTCAAGCCACTTTCTTTACCCAATTTTTTGATATCTTAAATAGATATCATTCCCCACATATGTATCTGGGTGAATATTTTAAACTCATAGCCCCCGGATCTTTGACTGAGGTAGGATAACCCCATACTCTAGAGCTTTTTCTAAGTCCATCTCTAAACACCTCAACTCCCTCCAGCTGATAGATACTTAGCTTGCTCGTAATGTTGGTGTATGGGAATATGCGTTTTACTCATATCCACATATATTTATGCCAGACTGAATTACAATTTTTTTACTCCTATAATTGTATCTAACTCTATGGCTGAGGCTATTCTAACGTGCTTGTGGTAAGATCACCTCTAGAGTTGAGCAAACCCCAACTGTAAAGTTCGGGTTCGTACCGGACTTTAGCGTGTCCCAAACCCGAACCCATGCATTTGAGAAAAAGTCCGGGTTCGGGTATTTTTTCGTGCCTTTTGAATAGCTGCAGGGCAGCCAATCAACAAGTGTTTCACTCATTTGCCCTTGAAAGCCATCACAGCCATGCCTACTAATGGCACGGCTGTGATTGGCCAGTGCATCATGTGACCCAGCCTCGATATGAGCTGGAGTCACGTAGCGCTACATGTCACATGCTCTCAGGCTGTTGTAGGGAGAGGATGCTGCCGCTGCTGTGAGGGACAGATTACCGTTATAAAATAATCTCATACTGGTATAGGGAAAGGTTCCTGCACTTTGAGCAGCTGTGTTAGCGGTGGAAATTGCCAAAGTCATAAAAGGTGAAATGGACATTAAGATTGAGTCCTTTACATTTTACACGGACTGCAAGATAGTACTTGGTTACATTTACAACCAGAGAAGGCAATTTCACGTGTATGTCAGCAACAGGGTAGAATGTATCAAGAAGTTCTCTTCGCCAGAACAATGGCATTACTGAATTGAACCCGGCTGATTGTGGGACCAGAGCCGTACCTTCAGCAGCTCTCCAGGATAGTTTGTGGCTGACATCTCCGGCATTCCTATATGAGGAATCACACCTCATTCCTTCTGAGGATTCCTACAAACTGATCAATCCTGAAGACGACAAAGAAATCAAGACTATGCGTATTACGCTTCATACCATTTCAAGTACAAAATTAAAACTAAAGTCACACCGCTTTGAATACTTTTCAAGCTGGACATCTGCAGTTAGAGCCATGGCTCATTTGATGCATATTGCTAGAGTTGATCAAACCTCTGGAAGTTCGGGTTCTGCAGGTTCGGCTGAACTTCGGGACAAAGTCCGGGTTCGGGTCCGGACTTGACCCGAACTTTGACCCGGACCCCGAACCCCATTGAAATCAATGGGGACCCGAACTTTTAGGCACAAAAATGGCTGTGAAAAAAAAAATTGGAATTTGCTTTATATGACCCCGGCCAAGTCAAGCTTCTTATTTTATATATTTTCCTATTATACCAGGCATTCTGGCTTCATCCCAACGTTTCTATGTTTTTAAAAACTTTTCTCTTAAACCGTCCTCCATTTTAATTGTCTCCTCCATACAGCGCAACTCGCCCATCTCACACACCCACTCCGTAATTGATGGAGCCATCTCTTTCCGCCATTTCCGAGCTATTACTGTTCTCGCTGCTGTCAGCATATGCCGTAGAATTCCTTCTTTAATCTTTTTTATTGACCCCGGGATTATTGAGAAACCTGAAACCTGAAAATCTAATTGTATGGTAGAGCCAGTAATTTCTCTATATATGTCAAATATCTCTGACCAAAATTGCCAAATCTTCGGACAGAAATACCACATATGTGCCATTGTTCCTTTCATATTTTTACATTTCCAACAATTATCTGAGTAATTTTCACTTATTTTATGTAAATCAACTGGACATCGATACCATCTCGCTATAATTTTATAATTTCTCTCCTGATATCTAGTAGAAGGGGATAGTTTGTGTGTTAATATCAGGGATCGTTCTCGGTCTGATAATTATATTTTTGTTCCCAGGTCTGTTTCCCATTTATTTAAGTATGTTACTGGAAGAACAGTAATATGGCTCTATACCCCTGCAATAGGCTTTTCCCACACACTTTGAAGAAAATTTTAGAACACTAATATGGCTCTATGAGGCTGAAACAGGCTTTTCCCACACACTTTGAAGATGATTTTAGAACACTAATATGGCTCTATGCGGCTGAAACAGGCTTTTCCCACACACTGTAAAGATGATTTTAGAACACTAATATGGCTCTATACGGCTGAAACAGGCTTTTCCCACACACTTTGAAGATGATTTTAGAACACTAATATGGCTCTACGCGGCTGAAACAGGCTTTTCCCACACACTTTGAAGTTGATTTTAGAACACTAATATGGCTCTATGTGGCTGAAACAGGCTTTTCCCACACACTTTTAAGATGATTTTAGAACACTAATATGGCTCTATGCGGCTGAAACAGGCTTTCCCCACACACTTTGAAGATGATTTTTGAACACTAATATGGCTCTATGCGGCTGAAACAGGCTTTTCCCACACTTTGAAGATGATTTTAGAACACTAATATGGCTCTATGTCCCTGCAATAGGCTTTTCCCACACACTTTGAAGATGATTTTAGAACACTAATCATTCCCTTAAAGCAACAGCTGGAACCTTTCCCTCTACAACTTGATGATGATTTTAGAAGAATAATCTTTCCCTTAAAGCAACAGCTGGAACCTTTCCCTGTACAACTTGATGATGATTTTAGAACACTAATCTTTCCCTTAAAGCAACAGCTGGAACCTTTCCCTGTACAACTTGATGATGATTTTAGAAGAATAATTTTTCCCTTAAAGCAACAGACTCTACCTAGTCCAGTCAGATCGTTCTGTGCAGCAGGTTGAGGTGTGCAATCTGTCCATCAAAGCACCAGTACTAGTATCTCTCCCTAGTCCACAATCAGATCGTTCAGTAATGCAGGATGAGATGTTCTGCAATCTGTCCCTCACAGAGCCAGCAGCATCCTCTCCCTAAACTATCCTGAGAGCATATGACATGCAGCACGGTGACTCCAGCCCCATATAGAGGCTGGGTCACATGGTGCACTGGCCAATCACAGCCATGCCATTAGTAGGCATGGCTGTGATGGCTTCTGGGGAAAACCAGTGAAACACTTGTTGATTGGCTGCCCTTGGCAGCTTTTCAACACTTGGAATAAAACACCAGAACCCAGAAAAGTCCAGGTTCGGGTCCCGGACACCCAAAAGTTCGGTACGGACTCGAACTTTACAGTTCGGGTTCGCTCAACACTACATATTGCCAGTTGTTTTAAAGGGATTTCATCCTCAAAGTGTCACGGTTGGCATATCTGTTCAGAATGCCCTACAGCTGCAGATATTTTACACACTGAAGAGGTCATCATCCGTTGTGTGCAACAAAAAGTATAAGTGACCAAATGAGGTACAGCACGGACTTTCTTCCCACCAGTCACAGAGCTGGTAATTATCCTTCCTAATGAGGGACTTGTGTATCAGGAACAACTACTTACAAGTCATGGCGGGGAGAATATTGCCATGAACCGCTAAGTACGCTGGAACTTACATTTTTGAAATGCCCTATGACTATGGACAATGTTTAACCAAGCCTTGGGGCCCTTGTTGAATTGTTGGTTTGCATGTTTTCTTGTTTTAGGTTTCGGACCAACTGCTTACAATTGCTTGGACTTATCATTTAATATTTATTGTGTATCTCATGCATTATATTTTAATATGGATTGTATTCAATCGGATTGGTGTTTACTAAAAACTATTTTTTAATGGATATTAATTAAAAATATGATTTTAATAAATTGTCAGTTGTGAATTGAATCATAAGCACCGTTATAATCCCAATAGCAATTCCCCCTGATTCCCTAGCTCCCTCTTTTGTAAACTTAACATAAAAGGGATGAGGTGCTGACATACATTGTGTCGCTATATTGCCTAAACCACTACTACTACTATAATAAGCCAGTGATTCAATTCACACTGTTGGTAATAGTGGCAACACCACTCTATTCTAAAGTGATTGTTGTTCTTGTGAAAATTATTGATTCATTTCTGTTGTTTTTTTTTAGTTTTTTTCTTTGCATTTTGCTTTCCAGTAATATAGTTTATCCTATTCATTTAAGTGTACAGTTTCCTACACCCAATATGACTGATTTTTGTGGGGAGGCGTGGGATACTCTCATGTCTGAGGCACATAGGTCTAGAGATGAACAAGAAATTTCGGAGACTGAACTCTCTAGAGCCTTTGGGCGATTACAAAGAATATTAGAGAAAAAAGTTCGCTTACACTGGCACAAAAGCTATTTTGAGAAATATTCTAATAATTTCATAATCCCGTGGGGATTGAGAATACAAATTTTCCCCAACATTAAAAAAGTGGATGATGTTTTGAAAACAGCATGGGAGAAAAATCTTACCTCATGTTCTCAAGGTATGATTACACTTCAATGCAAACAGTATGATGAGGAGTTAGATCTCCTTGATACTCAAATAAAGAAGTGGAATAGTGAGTATGTTCTCTCAGCTGGCACTCCCTTTTTTAAAAGGAGGGAGGGTGAGCTCAGAGAACATATTCAGAAATATACTGTAGATCTTATTAGCAAAAAGGAAGCCAAGATCCAAAAAAGACAAATTGGCACATGAAAATGGCTATGCATATAAGTAGACTCATGCCAATACCTTCAAATCCACCAGACATCAACATGCATCACCTACCAGACACACAACGAAAACCACATCTAACTTGGCTTCTGCTTCCTCACTCTCCTCTAGCCAATCCACGATTTATCAGGAGTTATCGGATACTAGACTCCCCAAAAGGAGGAAGGGAGATTCGGACACTCGATCCTCTGACTCCGCACAACGTACGCACCAATTAGCACCAAAACGACAACCACCGAACCCTCGTTTAGCACAAAGCACTTCACGGTTATTCCCTACATCTACCACTGTTTCTAATCTTTCCACTACTACTATGAGCACATCCACTGTGGGTATGGGCTCTTCCTCTACTTCAACTTCTTCTATTACACATGAGTCTGAATCTGCCTCTATCGCTATACCCAAGGTGAGGTGAGTTGACGATCCCAGCATGGCATCTAATCTTGTTAAGGACCCTAAGATAGCACCTATTTTTTTAGTCAACGCTCCAGATACCCCTCGGACAGTTGGTCCAAACATGATCAGCCAGCCGAATTTGACCTAGATGGAGAGGAGTGCCTCCCTAATCTGGATCAAAGAATGGCTGAACCTGAATGGTTAACTACACTTTATCTGGAAGACAAAATTGAATCTTCCCATGTAGGTTTCACCCATAGTCAAACATACATACCAAATATCGAGACGGATAGAGATTTATCTAGTCCTAACAATAAACTTGAAGTTGTCAATTTGTCCTCCTACCCCCTATCTTTTAGCGAGGTGGAGATACTTAAGCTAGGACTTTGGTTTTGTCCAGACAAGCCTCTGGACAAATTTGATCTTACTAAAGATATTCATTTTTTGCTCGTAGATTAATGTACAAATTAATTTTATACCATAAGCAATCATATCTAACATCTCAACAGATACATGAGGAACCACACGCTGATGGTCTTGACTCTATACTCGAGAACTAAGCAATAGCAGACTTGGCTGAGCTGTGGGAGGAGGGGGCTTGCATAGAGGAGCCCATGGAACATATGCCCTCGGGCATACGAGTTCCTGGGATCTCCTTCCCGCCCCCCTCCTCCTTCAGACAGAAATCTCATGCATTTCCACAATTACAACAAAATCCTAACATTTGGGCATTTGTTCAACAGGTTTGTAAAGAAATTGAAAAGCTTCCATTAGGGAAATCTCAGCCTAATAATCTGTCTAGACAACATACCAATGTCCTTCGTTCTCTTCAAAACAATTCTGCCCTTGTTATTAAGCCGGCTGGCAAGGGTGGGAATATTGTAGTTATGAATCAGAAACAATACGTGACTATGTGTGTTGACCTTCTGGCAAACACACAATGATATAAGCCTATAACTAAATCAGTGGTAGAGAATGCCCAACAAAGTTTTCGTACGCTAATCTTTGATGCTTACCAACAGGATATTATAGATAAAGATACCTGGCAATTCTTGAATATTAAGGATCCTAGGATCTCAACGTTTTATGCGTTGCCAAAGATTCATAAGTCAATGTCTTCACCACCCGGGAGACCTATCATCTCCGGATGTGGAAGCATAACAGAGAATGCAAGTAGGTTGGTAGATGAATACTTACAACCACATGTTGTCTCATTGTCATCATAAGTCCGAGACACTATTGACCTACTTAGGTCAATAGAAGGAATACATTTGCCTGAAAACACATGGTTGGTGGTAATAGACATTGAAGGCCTATATAACACAATACCACATGCACGTGGACTTGAAGTTATAGCCAAAACACTCAGGGACCGCGGACCTCAGGCGGCCAATTATAATCAGTTTGTGTTAGATCTTCTCAAGTCTATACTTACCCAAAATATTTTTATGTTTGGATCCTCCCACTACCTCCAGGTACAGGGTGTGGCAATGGGCACCCGATGTGCCCCTGCCTATGCTAATCTGTACCTGGGGAGGTGGGAGAAGGACATTTTTGCCGATGATTCAAAGGATAGACTACTAAGTCATGTTCTGACCTGGTACCAGTACATAGACGACGTGTTGTTGTTGTGGACCGGTACCAGGGACGAGCTCATGGAATTCATGAGCTGTATTTCAGAGAATGATTACAACTTGAGATTTACCATGAATTGTGATCAGAAAAGAATTATGTTTTTGGATGTTGAAATATATGTAGATGGCAATGGCTTAGTTGGTTCCACATTGTACAGGAAACCCACTGCCGGAAATACGATTTTGCATGCAAAAAGTTCACACCCTAAAGGGCTAATAAATAGCATACCATTTAGTCAATACTTGCGTATAAAAAGAAATTGTAGCTCAGATGCGAACTTTCAGCGGTCCGCTTCTGAGCTATATCAAAGACTCAGTGAACGGGCTATAGTCATAGCTGTTTAAAAAGAGCCTACAACAGAGTTAAAAAGTGGACCAATGTCCCCCGATAACTAGAGTAATCACAAGATACACAACACAATATCAAGAAGTTACAGACATTCTCAAAAAATTTTGGCCTCTTCTCACCTCCGATCCTACTGTCTGTCAATATATCAATAGGTATCCACAGGTCACCTATAGACGTGCTATTTCACTGAAAGATCGTTTAGTGCAAAATCCTTTTAGTGATGAAACAAAGTTTTCGAAAGTTAGTTGTACAGGCACTTATGCCTGTGGTAAATGTCAATTCTGTTCTTTTGTACATAATGGTGAGAGGTTCGTTCTCCCAAATGGTCCAATACACAAATTGAAAAAGTTATAACCTGCCAGACTGTTGGTGTGGTATATTTGGCCACATGTCGATGTGGTGCCTATTATTTAGGTAAAACGGTACGTATTAAAGATCACATTCAGCCTATATACAAGAAAAAAATAACCACAGCTGTGAATTTACATGTGGCGAGATGCCATAGATTTGACCCGTCCTGGATCGGGTTCATGGCTCTCGAGCATATTCCACAGCATCCGCGGGGGGGAAGTGTAGATCGTGCGCTCCTCCAGTTGGAGGCACGGTGGATACATACCCTCCAAGCTACTATTAGTCCTGGTCTCAATGAAAACTTGAGTTTTGCTTCCTTTCTATAGTTGATCTCTATTTTCTTATGAGGCCCCATATATGTAATCTGTCCCTCTGATAAAATCTGAAGCCTCCCCCTTCTCCCTCCCCCTCCCTTTTCCCTCCTTTTTTTTTTCTCTCAGCCATATTGAACAAATTGAAAATGTTGTTGTTTGTGTCACCAGATGGAATAAGATTGTATACATGGATTATCAAATCATATAAAATGATGTTACAAAATGTAATTGTTATACATAATGATTCAATGTACGGTATTTTTATTCTTATTTTTATTTTTTCCTTCTTTATTCATATTTGTCTTGTAGTTATATGGAGTATTGCGTTTGCCCAAAATATTGTGTCCTGTACTGGTTTTGGTCTTGTTTTTGTTGCCATGGTCATTTTGGGTTTCCATGTTTCACCGCTGGTGTTCCGGGGGTTGTAGGGGGCGTTTGCCTGCCCACGCGGGTAGGGGCGCCTCTGTCTTCCATTAGAGGCACCTTAGAGGCCGTCGGCTGGTGCCTCCCCCCTCCCGGCTGGTCGCAGTGTGACAGGCTCTTCCATGATCCCGGAGGTTGGGATTGGAGATGCATGTGATCCATCTATGCGCCTCTCCCTCCCCCTGAGATGCCCTCACAAGAGGGCTTATGGGAGTTGTGGTTCGCACCGTGGCTGTGCTGGATTGGCGCAGGCACGGTGGCCTCTATGGTATTCCCGGGCTTGCATCGGGGACATCACACACAGACACAGGCAGTAGGCCTTATAGGTCGGCCATTTCATTCAGTGTTCCAGCTTGGCTGCACTGGAACCATAGAAGGAGTCTGAGACGCTCAAAAACCAATGTGAAATATGGTCTTAATTTATTTGCTTTGATTTGTCTTTTTGGACTATGTAATTTGATGATAGGTTTCTACTTTGGCTGATAAACAGGTGATCTTCCTGCTCTCCTTTGCAAAAATTATATAGGGTAAATAAATGAATCCCAAATCGCAATTGCAGCTTTGTATATTAATTATAAAGTATGCACTTGGTATTGTGACTTTTTGCCTTTCTCCTTTTTTTTTGTGCCTTTTGACTTATTATGGAATTATTGATTTTGCTGCAAGCCGCTAGTGTTTGCTTTGTTAAAATTAAATGCTGTTTTTCCTCTTTAGTCTATACGGCTTCGGCCTTATCAACTATTGTGACTTTTGGTGGTTTACCTGTATGGAGCGACCTCTAGTGGTTCAATCAATACATGACAGCTATACTAGTAAGTGTTGTAATCAATATATGAAGGGGAAAACTGTGATTTCGTTCATCATGACTTGCGGAGTGCCATACATTGGCAACACATGAGCTAGTCATTAGTTGTGCACTTTCCTATTCAAACACTTATCATGCATCACTTCCTTAATATCTAGCTGGCCATATTTGGATGTCTGTGGGCATGCAGCACTCCCCCTCCCCGGTGTGACGTATGCTGTGGCGGGGAACCTGATCTGTACCTGGCTCTGACGGTAAAACCAAGTTGTGGGAGGTGAATGCAATTACTCTAAATTTTAAACTTTAAGAATTAGACCTTATTATGATCCTCTGCTTTGAATCATTATAAATCATTTATTTGTTTCTTTTTCTTATTTTGTATTTCTTGTCAATATATAGCATTGAGCACCAATATGATGGCCCACTAAAATCCCTGATGAAGCCATAACTGGGCGAAACATGTAGGATATGGACCATCATACCACATTGCCATCATTGGAATTGTGTATCTCATGCATTATATTTTAATATGGATTGTATTCAATCGGATTGGTGTCCGTGTTTACTAAAAACTGTTTTTTAATGGATATTAATTAAAAATATGATTTTAATAAATTGTCAGTTGTGAATTGAATCATAAGCACCGTTATAATCCCAATAGCAATTCCCCCTGATTCCCTAGCTCCCTCTTTTGTAAACATAATATTTATTGTTGTTTGGGTTATGAAATGTAAAGATTTCATGCGGGAAGTGTCATGTCCCATGACTGGACCCACTTTTGTATATTCCTAGTTGCCGCCTCTAATGTTGTTTCCTCTTTAAGACATCTCCCTCCTCTTTGTTGTAATGTAACCCCTCCTACTCTCCCCTTGTCAGGAGCAATTTTGTGTAACTCCTGCTCTACTCACCACACTGCTTCTTTCGTTGTGAGAATTATTGTCTTTTACCTGCCTCAACTCTGCATTAAACAGTTCTGTGAGAAAACAAACATCTCTGGATCTTCTAACATGTAAGTTATGGCTGAGTAAATACTCTTCTGAACGTGCCTGGGTGAAATGACCTCATCTGTAGAGTTGAGCGAACCCGGACTGTAAAGTTTGGGTCCGTACCGGACTTTGGGGTGTCCGTGCCCCGAACCCGGACATTTGCAAAAAAGTCTGGGTTCGGGTTTGGTATTAGGGTATTTTGCGTGCCTTTTCTATAGCTGCAGGGGTGCCAATCAACAGGTGTTTTACTACTTTGCCCTTAGAAGCCATCACAGCCATGCTTACTAATAGCATGGCTGTGATTGGCCAGTGCATCATGTGACCCAGACTATATTTGGCGCCTGTTGAATAGCTGCAAGGCAGCCAATCAACAAGCGTTTCACTCGTTTGCCCTTACAAGCCATCACAGCCATGCCTACAAATGGCATGGCTATGATAGGCTAGTGCATCATGTGACACAGCCTCTATATGAGCTGGAGTCACGTATGCCGCATGTCACATTGTCTCAGGCTAGTGTAGGGAGAGCATGCTGCCGGCGCTCTGAGGGACGGATTACCAATCTAATATGGTCTCATCCTGCATTACAGACAGATTCCTGGCAGTGTTGTGAGGGGAAAGCTTAGCATTCTAAAACCATCTGATACTGGACTAGGTAGAGTTTACTAGTGCTGTGAGGGATAGATTACTGATCTAATATCATCTCATCCTGCATTACAGACAGGTTCCTTGGGCTGCTGTGAGGGGAAAACTTAGCGTCCTAAAACGATCTGATACTGGACTAGGTACAGTTTACTAGTGCTGTGAGGGACAGATTACCGATCTAATATCATCTTATCCTGTATTACAGAAAGGTTCCTGGTGGTGCTGTGAGGGGAAAGCTTAGCATTCTAAAACCATTTGATACTGGATTAGGTACAGTTTATTAGTTCTGTGAGGGACAGATTATTGTTCTAAAATCATCTCCAAGTCCTGTAGGGAGAGGTTCCTGCTGGTGCTGTGAGGGACAGATTATTGTTCTAAAATCATCTCCTAGTGCTATAGGGAGAGGTTCCTGCTGGTGCTGTGAGGGAAAGATTATTGTTCTAAAATCATTTCCTACTGCTACAGGGAGAGGTTCCTGCTGGTGTTGTGAGGGACAGATTATTGTTCTAAAATCATCCCCTAGTGCGATAGGGAGAGGTTCTTGCTGGTGTTGTGAGGGACAGATTATTGTTCTAAAATCATCTCCTAGTGCTATAAGGAGAGGTTCCTGCTGGTGCTGTGAGGGACAGATTATTGTTCTAAAATCATCTCCTAGTGCTATAGCGAGAGGTACCTGCTGGTGCTGTGAGGGACAGATTATTGTTCTAAAATCATCTCCTAGTGCTATAGAGAGAGCTTCCTGCTGGTGCTGTGAAGGACAGATTATTGTTCTCAAATCATCTCCTAGTGCTATAGGGAGAGGTTCCTGCTGGTGTTGTGAGAGACAGATTATTGCTCTAAAATCATCTCCTAGTGCTATAAGGAGAGGTTCCTGCTGGTGCTGTGAGGGACAGATTATTGTTTTAAAATCATCTCCTACTGCTATAGGGAGAGGTTCCTGCTGGTGCTGTGAGGGACAGATTATTGTTCTAAAATCATCTCCTACTGCTACAGGGACAGGTTCCTGCTGGTGCTGTGAAGGACAGTTTATTGTTCTAAAGTAATCTGCTATTGCTATTGGGAGAGGTTCATGGTGCTACTGTGAGGGACAGATTATTGTTCTAAAATCATCTCCTACTGCTATAGGGAGAGGTTCCTGCTGCTCCTGTGAGTGACAGATTATTGTTCTGAAATCATCACATACTGCTAAAGGGAGAGGTTCCTTCTGCTCCTGTGAGGGACAGATTATTGTTCTAAAATCATCACATATTGTTAGAGGGAGAGGTTCCTGCTGGTGCTGCGAGGGACAGATTATTGTTCTAAAATCATCACATACTGCTAGAGGGAGAGGTTCCTGCTGCTCCTGTGAGGGACAGCTTATTATTCTAAAACCATCACATACTGCTAGAGGGTGAGGTTCCTGCCGCTCCTGTGAGGGACAGATTATTGTTCTAAAATCATCACATACTGCTAGAGGGAGAGGTTCCTGCTGCTCCTATGAGGGACAGATTATTGTTCTAAAATCATCACATACTGCTATAGGGAGAGGTTTCTGCTGGTCCTGTGAGGGACAGATTGTTGTTCTAAAATCATCTCCTACTGCTATAGGGAGAGGTTCCTGCTGCTCCTGTGAGGGATAGATTATTGTTCTAAAATCATCTCATCATAGTGCTATGGGGAGAGGTTCCTGCAGGTGCTGTGAGGGACAGGTTATTATTCTAAAATCATCTCATACTCCTATAGGGAGAGGTTCCTGCTGGTGCTGTGAGGGACAGATTATTGTTCTAAAATCATCACATACTGCTAGAGGGAGAGGTTTCTTCTGCTCCTGTGAGGGACAGATTATTGTTCTAAAATCATCACATACTGCTAGAGGGAGAGGTTCCTGCAGGTGCTTTGAGGGACAGATTAATGTTCTAAAATCATCTCCTAGTGCTATAGGGAGAGGTTCCTGCTGGTGCTGTGAGGGACAGATTATTGTTCTAAAATCATCACATGCTGCTAGAGGGAGAGTTTCCTGCTTCTCCTGTGAGGGACAGATTATTGTTCTAAAATCATCTCCTAGTGCTTTAGGGAGAGGTTTCTTCTGCTCCTGTGAGGGACAGATTATTGTTCTAAAATCATCACATACTGCTAGAGGGAGAGGTTCATGTAGGTGCTTTGAGGGACAGATTAATGTTCTAAAATCATCTCCTAGTGCTATAAGGAGAGGTTCCTGCTGGTGCTGTGAGGGACAGATTATTGTTCTAAAATCATCACATACTGCTAGAGGGAGAGTTTCCTGCTTCTCCTGTGAGGGACAGATTATTGTTCTAAAATCATCTCCTAGTGCTATAGGGAGAGGTTCCTGCTGGTGCTGTGAGGGACAAATTATTGTTCCATAATCATCACATACTGCTAGAGGGAGAGGTTCCTGCTGGTGCTGTGAGGGGCAGATTATTGTTCTAGAATCATCACATACTGCTAGAGGGAGAGGTTCCTGCTGCTCCTCTGAGGGACAGATTATTGTTCTAAAATCATCACATACTGCTAGATGGAGAGGTTCCTGCTGCTCCTGTGAGAGACATATTATTGTTCTAAAATCATCTCATCATAGTGCTACAGAGAGAGGTTCCTGCTGCTCCTGTGAGGGACAGATTATTGTCCTAAAATCATCTCATCATAGTGCTACAGGGAGAGGTTCCTGCTGCTTCTGTGAGGGACAAATTATTGTTCTAAAATCATCACATACTGCTAGAGGGAGAGGTTCCTGCTGGTGCTGTGAGGGACAGAATATTGTTCTAAAATCATCATATGCTGCTAGAGGGAGAGGTTCCTGCTGCTCCTGTGAGGGACAGATTATTGTTCTAAAATCATCACATACTGCTAGAGGGATAGGTTCCTGCTAATGCTGTGAGGGACAGATTATTGTTCTAAAATCATTACATACTGCTATAGTTAGAGCTTCCTGCTACTCCTGTGAGGGACAGATTATTGTTCTAAAATCATCTCATCATCGTGCTACAGGGAGAGGTTCCTGCTGCTCCTGTGAGGGACAGATTATTGTTCTAAAATCATCTCATAGTGCTACAGGAAGAGGTTTCTGCTGCTCCTGTGAGGGACAGATTATTGTTCTAAAATCATCTCATAGTGCTACAGGAAGAGGTTCCTGCTGCTCCTGTGAGGAACAGATTATTGTTCTAAAATCATCTCATCATAGTGCGACAGGGATAGGTTCCTGCTTCTCTTCTCAGGGACAGATTTTTGCTCTAAAATCATTACATACTGCTAGAGGGAAAGGTACCTGATGCTCCTGTGAGGGACAGATTATTGTTCTAAAATCATCACATACTGCTAGAGAGAGAGGTTCCTGCTGCTCCTGTGAGGGACAGATTATTGTTCTAAAATCATCACATACTGCTAGAGGGAGAGGTTCCTGCTGGTGCTGTGAGGGGCAGATTATTGTTCTAAAATCATCACATACTGCTAGAGAGAGAGGTTCCTGCTGCTCCTGTGAGATACATATTATTGTTCTAAAATCATCTCATCATAGTGCTACAGAGAGAGGTTCCTGCTGCTCCTGTGAGGGAAAGATTATTGTTCTAAAATCATCTCATACTGCTAGATGGAGAGGTTCCTGCTGCTCCTGTGAGATACATATAATTGTTCTAAAATCATCTCATCATAGTGCTACATAGAGAGGTTCCTGCTGCTCCTGTGAGGGACAGATTATTGCTCTAAAATCATCTCATCATAGTGCTACAGGGAGAGGTTCCTGCTGCTTCTGTGAGGGACAGATTATTGTTCTAAAATCATCACATACTGCTAGAGGGAGAGGTTCCTGCTGGTGCTGTGAGGGGCAGAATATTGTTCTAAAATCATCACATACTGCTAGAGGGATATGTTTCTGCCCTGCTCCTGTGAGGGACAGATTATTGTTCTAAAATCATCACATACTGCTATAAGGAGAGGTTCCTGCTGCTCCTGTGAGGGACAGATTATTGTTCTAAAATCATCTCATCATAGTGCTACAGGGAGAGGTTCCTGAGATCGGAAGAGCACACGTCTGAACTCCAGTCACGCCAATATC
>BLSH010361674.1:214461-239734 GCA_018402905.1 Glandirana rugosa
CTACATAGAGAGGTTCCTGCTGCTCCTGTGAGGGACAGATTATTGCTCTAAAATCATCTCATCATAGTGCTACAGGGAGAGGTTCCTGCTGCTTCTGTGAGGGACAGATTATTGTTCTAAAATCATCACATACTGCTAGAGGGAGAGGTTCCTGCTGGTGCTGTGAGGGGCAGAATATTGTTCTAAAATCATCACATACTGCTAGAGGGATATGTTTCTGCCCTGCTCCTGTGAGGGACAGATTATTGTTCTAAAATCATCACATACTGCTATAAGGAGAGGTTCCTGCTGCTCCTGTGAGGGACAGATTATTGTTCTAAAATCATCTCATCATAGTGCTACAGGGAGAGGTTCCTGCTGCTCCTGTGAGGGACAGATTATTGTTCTAAAATCATCTCATAGTGCTACAGGGAGAGGTTCCTGCTGCTCCTTTGAGGGACAGATTATTGTTCTAATATCATCTCATCATAGTGCTACAGGGATAGGTTCTTGCTTCTCTTGTGAGGGACAGATTTTTGTTCTAAAATCATTACATACTGCTAGAGGGAGAGGTTCCTGCTGCTCCTGTGAGGGACAGATTATTGTTCTAAAATCATCACATACTGCTAGAGAGAGAGGTTCCTGCTGCTCCTGTAAGGGACAGATTATTGTTCTAAAATCATCACATACTGCTAGAGGGAGAGGTTCCTGCTGGTGCTGTGACGGGCCGATTATTGTTCTAAAATCAACACATACTGGTAGAGGGAGAGGTTCCTGCTGCTCCTCTGAGGGACAGATTATTGTTCTAAAATCATCACATACTGCTAGAGGGAGAGGTTCCTGCTGCTCCTGTGAGCGACAGATTATTGTTCTAAAATCATCACATACTGCTAGAGGGAGATGTTCCTGCTGGTGCTGTGAGGGGCTGATTATTGTTCTAAAATCATCACATACTGCTAGAGGGAGAGGTTCCTGCTGCTCCTCTGAGGGACAGATTATTGTTCTAAAATCATCACATACTGCTCGAGGGAGAGGTATCTTCTGCTCCTGTGACTGACAGATTATTGTTGTAAAATCATCACATACTGCTAGAGGGAGCGGTTCCTGCTGGTGCTTTGAGGGACAGATTATTGTTCTAAAATCACCATATACTTCTAGAGGGAGAGGTTCTTGCTGCTCCTGTGAGGGTCGGATTATTGTTCTAAAATCATCATATACTGCTAGAGGGAGAGGTTCTTGCTGCTCCTGTGAGGGTCGGATTATTGTTCTAAAATCATCACATACTGCTAGTGGGAGAGTTTCCTGCTTCTCCTGTGAGGGACAGATTATTGTTCTAAAATCATCTCCTAGTGCTATAAGTAGAGGTCCCTGCTGGTGCTGTGAGGGACAGATTATTGTTCTAATATCATCACATGCTGCTAGAGGGAGAGGTTCCTGCTGCTCCTGTGAGGGACAGATTATTGTTCTAAAATCATCACATACTGCAAGAGGGAGAGGTTCCTGCTGATGCTGTGAGGGACAGATTATTGTTCTAAAATCATCACATACTGCTATAGGTAAAGGTTCCTGCTGCTCCTGTGAGGGACAGATTATTGTTCTAAAATCATCTCATCATAGTTCTACAGGGAGAGGTTCCTGCTGCTCCTGTGAGGGACAGATTATTGTTCTAAAATCATCTCATAGTGCTACAGGGAGAGGTTCCTGCAGCTCCTGTGAGGGACAGATTATTGTTCTAAAATCATCTCATCATAGTGCTACAGGGAGAGGTTCCTTCTGCTCATGTGAGGGACAGATTATTGTTCTAAAATCATCACATACTGCTAGAGGGAGAGGTTCCTGCTGCTCCTGTGAGGGACAGATTATTGTTCTAAAATCATCACATACTGCTATAGGGAGAGGTTCCTGCTGATGCTGTGAGGGACAGATTATTGTTCTAAAATCACCATATACTGCTAGAGGGAGAGGTTCTTGCTGCTCCTGTGAGGGTCGGATTATTGTTCTAAAATCATCACATACTGCTAGAGGCAGAGGTTCCTGCTGCTCCTGTGAGAGACAGAGTATTGTTCTAAAATCATCTCCTATTGCTATAGGTAGAGGTTCCTGCTGGTGCTGTGAGGGACAGATTATTGTTCCCTAATCATCACATTCTGGTAGAGGGAGAGGTTCCTGCTGGTGCTGTGAGGGACAGATTATTGTTCTAAAATCATAACATGCTGCTAGAGGGAGAGGTTCCTGCTGCTCCTGTGAGGGACAGATTATTGTTCTAAAATCATCATATACTGCAAGAGGGAGAGGTTCCTGCTGATGCTGTGAGGGACAGATTATTGTTCTAAGATCATCACATACTGCTATAGGGAAAGGTTCCTGCTGCTCCTGTGAGGGACAGATTCTTTTTCTAAAATCATCTAATCATAGTGCTACAGGGAGAGGTTCCTGCTGCTCCTGTGAGGGACAGATTATTGTTCTAAAATCATCTCATAGTGCTACAGGGAGAGGTTCCTTCTGCTTTTGTGAGGGACAGATTATTGTTCTAAAATCATCACATACTGCTAGAGGGAGAGGTTCCTGCTGCTCCTGTGAGGGACAGATTATTGTTCTAAAATCATCACATACTGCTAGATGGAGAGGTTCCTGCTGCTCCTGTGAGATACATATTATTGTTCTAAAATCATCTCATCATAGTGCTACAGAGAGAGGTTCTTGCTGCTCCTGTGAGGGACAGATTATTGTTCTAAAATCATCTCATCAAAGTGCTACAGGGAGAGGTTCCTGCTGCTTCTGTGAGGGACAAATTATTGTTCTAAAACCATCACATACTGCTAGAGGGAGAGGTACCTGCTGGTGCTGTGAGGGACAGAATATTGTTCTAAAATCATCATATGCTGCTAGAGGGAGAGGTTCCTGCTGCTCCTGTGAGGGACAGATTATTGTTCTAAAATCATCATATGCTGCTAGAGGGAGAGGTTCCTGCTGCTCCTGTGAGGGACCGATTATTGTTCTAAAATCATCTCATCATCGTGCTACAGGGAGAGGTTCCTGCTGCTCCTGTGAGGGACAGATTATTGTTCTAAAATCATCTCATAGTGCTACAGGAAGAGGTTCCTGCTGCTCCTGTGAGGAACAGATTATTGTTCTAAAATCATCTCAACATAGTGCGACAGGGATAGGTTCCTGCTTCTCTTCTCAGGGACAGATTTTTGCTCTAAAATCATTACATACTGCTAGAGGGAGAGGTACCTGATTCTCCTGTGAGGGACAGATTATTGTTCTAAAATCATCACATACTGCGAGAGAGAGAGGTTCCTGCTGCTCCTGTGAGGGACAGATTATTGTTCTAAAATCATCACATACTGCTAGAGGGAGAGGTTCCTGCTGGTGCTGTGAGGGGCAGATTATTGTTCTAAAATCATCACATAGTGCTAGAGAGAGAGGTTCCTGCTGCTCCTCTGAGGGAAAGATTATTGTTCTAAAATCATCACATACTGCTAGATGGAGAGGTTCCTGCTGCTCCTGCGAGATACATATTATTGTTCTAAAATCATCTCAGCATTGTGCTACAGGGAGAGGTTCCTGCTGCTTCTGTGAGGGACAGATTATTGTTCTAAAATCATCACATACTGCTAGAGGGATAGGTTCCTGCTGCTCCTGTGAGGGACAAATTATTGTCCTAAAATCATCACATACTGCTAGAGGGAGAGGTTCCTTCTAATGCTGTGAGGGACAGATTATTGTTCTAAAATCATCACATACTGCTATAGGGAGAGGTTCCTGATGCTCCTGTGAGGGACAGATTATTGTTCTAAAATCATCTCATCATAGTGCTACAGGGAGAGATTCCTGCTTCTCCTGTGAGGGACAGATTATTGTTCTAAAATCATCTCATAGTGCTAGAGGGAGAGGTTCCTGCTGCTCCTTTGAGGGACAGATTATTGTTCTAAAATCATCTCATCATAGTGCTACAGGGATAGGTTCCTGCTTCTCTTGTGAGGGACACATTATTGTTCTAAAATCATCACATACTGCTAGAGAGAGAGGTTCCTGCTGCTCCTGTAAGGGACAGATTATTGTTCTAAAATCATCACATACTGCTAGAGGGAGAGGTTCCTGCTGGTGCTGTGAGGGTCAGATTATTGTTCTAAAATCATCACATACTGCTAGAGGGAGAGGTTCCTGCTGCTCCTCTGAGGGACAGATTATTGTTCTAAAATCATCTCATCATAGTGCTACAGGGAGAGGTTCTTGCTGCTTCTGTGAGGGACAGATTAGTGTTCTAAAATCATCACATACTGCTAGAGGGAGAGGTTCCTGCTGGTGTTTTGAGATACAGAATATTGTTCTAAAATCATCATATGCTGCTAGAGGGAGAGGTTCCTGCTGCTCCTGTGAGGGACAGATTATTGTTCTAAAATCATCACATACTGCTATAGGGAGAGGTTCCTGCTGCTCCTGTGAGGGACAGATTATTGTTCTAAAATCATCTCCTAGTGCTATAGGGAGAGGTTCCTGCTGATGCTGTGAGGGACAGATTATTGTTCTAAAATCACCATATACTGCTAGAGGGAGAGGTTCTTGCTGCTCCTGTGAGGGTCGGATTATTTTTCTAAAATCATCACATACTGCTAGAGGGAGAGTTTCCTGCTTCTCCTGTGAGGGACAGATTATTGTTCTAAAATCATCTCCTAGTGCTATAGGTAGACACTCCTGCTGGTGCTGTGAGGGACAGATTATTGTTCCCTAATCGTCACATTCTGCTAGAGGGAGAGGTTCCTGCTGGTGCTGTGTGGGACAGATTATTGTTCTAAAATCATCACATGCTGCTATAGGGAGAGGTTCCTGCTGCTCCTGTGAGGGATAGATTATTGTTCTAAAATCATCTCATCATAGTGCTATAGGGAGAGGTTCCTGCTGCTTCTTTGAGGGACAAATTATTGTTCTAAAATCATCACATACTGCTAGAGGGAGAGGTACCTGCTGCTCCTGTGAGAGACATATTATTGTTCTAAAATCATCTCATCATAGTGCTACAGAGAGAGAGGTTCCTGCTGCTCCTGTGAGGGACAGATTATTGTTCTAAAATCATCTCATCATAGTGCTGCAGGGAGAGGTTCCTGCTGCTTCTGTGAGGGACAAATTATTGTTCTAAAATCATCACATACTGCTAGAGGCAGAGGTTCCTGCCGGTGCTGTGAGGGACGGAATATTGTTCTAAAATCATCATATACTGCTATACTGCTAGAGGGGGAGGTACCTGCTAATGCTGTGAGGGACAGATTATTGTTCTAAAATCATCACATGCTGCTAGAGGGAGAGGTTCCTGCTGCTTCTGTGAGGGACAGATTATTGTTCTAAAATCATCACATACTGCTAGAGGGAGAGGTTCCTGCTAATGCTGTGAGGGACAGATTATTGTTCTAAAATCATCACATACTGCTAGAGGGAGAGGTTCCTGCTGCTCCTGTGAGGAACAGATTATTGTTCTAAAATCATCTCATCATCGTGCTATAGGGAGAGGTTCCGGCTGCTCCTGTGAGGGACAGATTATTGTTCTAAAATCATCTCATAGTGCTACAGGAAGAGGTTCCTGCTGCTCCTGTGAGGAACAGATTATTGTTCTAAAATCATCTCATCATAGCGCTACAGGGATAGGTTCCTGCTTCTCTTGTCAGGGACAGATTTTTGCTCTAAAATCATTACATACTGCTAGAGGGAGAGGTTCCTGCTGCTCCTGTGAGGGACAGATTATTGTTCTAAAATCATCACATACTGCTCGAGAGAGAGGCTCCTGCTGCTCCTGTGAGGGACAGATTATTGTTCTAAAATCATCACATACTGCTAGAGGGAGAGGTTCCTTTTGGTGCTGTGAGGGGCAGAATATTGTTCTAAAATCATCACATACTGCTAGAGGGAGAGGTTCCTGCTGCTCCTCTGAGGGACAGATTATTGTTCTAAAATCATCACATACTGCTAGATGGAGAGGTTCCTGCTGCTCCTGTGAGATACATATTATTATTCTAAAATCATCTCATCATAGTGCTACAGAGAGAGGTTCCTGCTGCTCCTGTGAGGGACAGATTATTGTTCTAAAATCATCTCATCATAGTGCTACATGGAGAGGTTCCTGCTGCTTCTGTGAGGGACAGATTATTGTTCTAAAATCATCACATACTGCTAGAGGGAGAGGTTCCTGCTGGTGCTGTGAGGGACAGAATATTGTTTTAAAATCATCATATGCTGCTAGAGGGAGAGGTTCCTGCTGCTCCCGTGAGGGACAGATTATTGTTCTAAAATCATCACATACTGCTAGAGGGAAAGGTTCCTGCTAATGCGGTGAGGGACAGATTATTGTTCTAAAATCATCACATACTGCTATAGGGAGAGGTTCCTGCTGCTCCTGTGAGGGACAGATTATTGTTCTAAAATCATCTCATCATAGTGCTACAGGGAGAGGTTCCTGCTGTTTCTGTGAGGGACAGATTATTGTTCTAAAATCATCTCATAGTGCTACTGGGAGAGGTTCCTGCTGCTCCTGTGAGGGACAGATTATTGTTCTAAAATCATCTCATCATAGTGCTACAGGGATAGGTTCCTGCTTCTCTTGTTAAGGAACAGATTTTTGTTCTAAAATCATTACATACTGCTAGAGGGAGAGGTTCCTGCTGCTCCTGTGAGGGACAGGTTATTGTTCTAAAATCATCACATACTGCTAGAGAGAGAGGTCCCTGCTGCTCCTGTGAGGGACAGATTATTGTTATAAAATCATCACATACTGCTAGAGGGAGAGGTTCCTGCTGGTGCTGTGAGGGACAGAATATTGTTTTAAAATCATCATATGCTGCTAGAGGGAGAGGTTCCTGCTGCTCCTGTGAGGGACAGATTCTTGTTCTAAAATCATCACATACTGCTAGAGGGAAAGGTTCCTGCAAATGCGGTGAGGGACAGATTATTGTTCTAAAATCATCACATACTGCTATAGTGAGAGGTTCCAGCTGCTCCTGTGAGGGACAGATTATTGTTCTAAAATCATCTCATAGTGCTACTGGGAGAGGTTCCTGCTGCTCCTGTGAGGGACAGATTATTGTTCTAAAATCATCTCATCATAGTGCTACAGGGAGAGGTTCCTGCTTCTCTTGTGAGGGACAGATTTTTGTTCTAAAATCATTACATACTGCTAGAGGAAGAGGTTCCTGCTGCTCCTGTGAGGGACAGGTTATTGTTCTAAAATCATCACATACTGCTCGAGAGAGAGGTCCCTGCTGCTCCTGTGAGGGACAGATTATTGTTATAAAATCATCACATCCTGCTAGAGGGAGAGGTTCCTGCTGGTGCTGTGAGGGACAGAATATTGTTTTAAAATCATCATATGCTGCTAGAGGGAGAGGTTCCTGCTGCTCCCGTGAGGGACAGATTATTGTTCTAAAATCATCACATACTGCTAGAGGGAAAGGTTCCTGCTAATGCGGTGAGGGACAGATTATTGTTCTAAAATCATCACATACTGCTATAGGGAGAGGTTCCTGCTGCTCCTGTGAGGGACAGATTATTGTTCTAAAATCATCTCATCATAGTGCTACAGGGAGAGGTTCCTGCTGTTCCTATGAGGGACAGATTATTGTTCTAAAATCATCTCATAGTGCTACTGGGAGAGGTTCCTGCTGCTCCTGTGAGGGACAGATTATTGTTCTAAAATCATCTCATCATAGTGCTACAGGGATAGGTTCCTGCTTCTCTTGTGAGGGACAGATTTTTGTTCTAAAATCATTACATACTGCTAGAGGGAGAGGTTCCTGCTGCTCCTGTGAGGGACAGGTTATTGTTCTAAAGCATCACATACTGCTAGAGAGAGAGGTCCCTGCTGCTCCTGTGAGGGACAGATTATTGTTCTAAAATCATCACATACTGCTAGAGGGAGAGGTTCCTGCTGGTGCTGTGAGGGGCAGATTATTGTTCTAAAATCATCACATAATGCTAGAGGGAGAGGTTCCTGCTGCTCCTCTGAGGGACAGATTATTGTTCTAAAATCATCACATACTGCTAAATGGAGAGGTTCCTGCTACTCCTGTGAGAGGCATATTATTGTTCTAAAATCATCACATAATGCTCGAGGGTCTAGACGTTCCTGCTGCTCCTCTGAGGGACAGATTATTGTTCTAAAATCATCACATACTGCTAGAGGAAGAGGTTCCTTCTGCTCCTGTGAGAGACAGATTATTGTTCTAAAATCATCTCATCATAGTGCTACAGAGAGAGGTTCCTGCTGCTCCTGTGAGGGACAGATTATTGTTCTAAAATCCTCTCATCATAGTACTACAGGGAGAGGTTCCTGCTGCTGCTGTGAGGGACAGATTATTGTTCTAAAATCATTTCATCATCGTGCTACAGGGAAAGGTTCCTGCTGCTTCTGTGAGGGACAGATTATTGTTCTAAAATCATCTCATCATAGTGCTACAGGGAGAGATTCCTGCTGCTCCTGTGAGGGACAGATTATTGTTCTAAAATCATCTCATCATCATGCTACAGGGAAAGGTTCCTGCTGCTTCTGTGAGGGACAGATTATTGTTCTAAAAGCATATCACACTGGTGTAGGGAGAGGTTCCTGCTGCTGGTGTTGTTTCTTGCACACAAAAAAAAGTGCGTCTACGTTGCTGTTATCCAAAAAAAAAAAGAAGAAGAATTTGTTATTAAAATAATTTAGTATTAATAAATAGTGCCTCATAGTACATTTGTGGCCAGAATGAGGAGAGCATCAAATTAGGGACGTGGTCGTGGTGCTGCTGGTGTTGGTGAAGTTCCTATTGCAAGGAGAGGATGTGGTCGATTTGTGCCCGCTACACACACAAGTGAAACACCTGCTTCAGGTGCGAGTAGCCGACAGAACCTTCAACGTTATATGGTAGGCATGAATGCCGCTCAAAGAATGGTGAGGCCAGAAAAAGTACAGGTGCTAGTAGATTGGGTGGCTGACAATGCCTCCAGTTCCTTCACATTGTCTCCCACCCGGTCCCTTGATGAAAGCTTAGAGTTGGCAACAGAACCCCATGGCCATCACCACCAGGCACCAGCACAGCAAAAGAGGAAATGGGTTGCAAAAGCGGAGCGAGCTTCCCCTAGACAGTATGCCTGCTACTACCCACCACACCCAGGGACCTAGCACACCAAGGCATAAGGCGAGGCAGTTCTTCAGACAATGGGCTGACAACAAGACGCGAGTGGTTTGCACGCTGTGCAATGACAGCCTGAAGCGAGGCATAAATGTTCTAAACCTGAGCACAACCTGCATAACCAGGCATCTACATGCAAAGCACGAGCTGCAGTGGAATAAGCACCTCAAAATCCAAGAAAGGTCTTGGCATCCTCCTGCCTCCTTTTCTGCTGCTGCCTCAGCCTCTTCCTCCACCTCTACAGTGCTAGTGTCACCTGCCACCCAGCAAACAGACGATGTGACAGCAATGCCACCATGTCCACCACCGTCCCCAAGCATTTCTACACGGTCCCATGGAAGCTTACAGCTGTCCATCTCCCAAACACTGGGGAGAAAGAGGAATTACCCCCCCCCCCCTGTGATCCCTGGCCCTGAATTCCAGCATTTCAAAATTCCTGGCCTTTGAAATGCTGTCATTCCGTCTGGTGGACACGGACAGTTTTAAAAACCTGATGGCGGTGGCTGTCCCACAGTAAGTGGTTCCCAGCCGTCACTACCTATCCAGGCGAGCCATCCTTTCCCTGCACAAACAAGTCGGGGACGAGATCAAGTGTGGACTGCACAACGCCATCTGTGGCAAGGTCCACATAACCACTGATACGTGGACCAGTAAGCCCGGGCATGGACGCTATATCTTGCTAACTGCACACTGGGCAAATGTAGTGGTGGGTGGGCCTGAGGCAGCTAGCCGTTTGCCGCATGTCCTTCCGCCACCGAGGATTGCAGAGCATTTCTCTTTGCCTCTTGTTGCCTCCTCCTCCTACTGCACTTCCTCCTCCTCTACCATCTCTTCATCCGCTCAGCGTAACACCTTCACCACCAACTTCAGCACATCCAGGGGAAAACGACAGCAGGCTGTTTTAAAACTGATATGTTTGGGGGATAAACCCCACGCTGCGCAGCAGCTGTGGACGGGCATTGAACAACAGACCGATGAGTGGTTGTTGCCACTGAGCCTCAAGCCCGGCCTGGTGGTGTGTGATACTGGGCGAAATCTCGTAGCAGCTCTGGTCCTAGCCGGTTTGACGCACATCCCTTGTACTGAATTTTTGTTGCTGCAGAATTACCGTTAAAAAATCATCTCATACTGGTATAGGGAGAGGTTCCTGCTGCTGGAGTGAGGGACAGATTATCATTATAAAATCATCTCATACTAGTATAGGGAGAGGTTCCTGCCACTGGTGTGATGGATAGATTAGCACTTTAAAATCATCTCATACTGGTATAGGGAAAGGTTCCTGCTGCTGGTGTGAGGGACCGATTATCGTTTTCCCTTAGAAGCCATCACAGCCATGCTTACTAATGGCATGGCTGTGATTGGCCAGTGCATCATGTGACCCAGCCTTGATATGAGCTGAAGTCACGTAGCACTGCATGTCACATGCTCTCAGGCTAGTGTAAGGAGAGAATGCTGCCGCCACTGTGAGGTACGGTATAGGGAGAGGTTCCTGCAGCCGCTGTGAGGGACAGATTAGCGTTATAAAATCATCTTATACTGGTATAGGGAGAGGTTCCTGCCACTGGTGTGAGGGATAGACAACGTTATAAAATCATCTCATACTGGTATAGGGAGAGGTTCCTGCCATTGGTGTGAGGGATAGATTAGCGTTATAAAATCATCTCATACTGGTATATGGAGAGGTTCCAGCCGATGGTGTGAGGGATAGATTAGCATTATAAAATCATCTCATACTAGTATAGGGAGAGGTTCCTGCTGCTGGTGTGAGGGACAGATTAGCGTTATAAAATACTCTCATACACGTATAGGGAGAGGTTCCTGCCACTGGTGTGAGGGACAGATTAGCGTTATAAAATCATCTCATACTGGTATAGGGAGAGGTTCCTGCTGCTGCTATGAGGGACAGATTACCGTTATAAAATCATCTCATACTGGTATAGGGAGAGGTTCCTGCTGCTGGTGTGAGGGACAGATTAGCGTTATAAAATCATCTCATACTAGTATAGGGAGAGGTTCCTGCCACTGGTGTGAGGGATAGATTAGGGTTATAAAATCATCTCATACTGGTATAGGAAGAGGTTCCTGCTGCTGCTATAAGGGACAGACTACCGTTATAAAATCATCTCAGTACGTGGGTCCCAGCCGCCACTATTTTTCCAGGCGAGCCATCCCTTCCCTGCACAAACAAGCCAGGGACAAGATCACGTGTGCACTGCGCAATGCCACCTGTGGCAAGGTCCACATAACCACTGATACATGGACCAGTAAGCACGGGCAGGGATGCTATATCTCGCTAACTGCACACTGGGCAAATGCAGTGGTGGGTGGACCTGAGGCGGATATCAGTTTGGCACATGTCCTTCCACCACCGAGGATTGCAGGGCATTTGTCTTTGCCTCCTGTTGCCTTCTTCCTCCTCCTCTACCACCTCCTCATCCGGTCAGCGTAACACCTTCACCACCAACTTCAGCACATCCAGGGGGAAACGACAGCAGGCTGTTTTAAAACTGATATGTTTGGGGGATAAACCCCACACTGCGCAGGAGCTGTTGACGGGCATTGAACAACAGACCGATGAGTGATTGTTGCCACTGAGCCTCAAGTCCGGCCTGGTGGTGTGCGATTATGGGCGAAATCTCGTAGCAGCTCTGGGACTAGCCGGTTTGACACACATCCTTAGCCTGGCGCATGTGCTGAATTTGGTGGTGCAGAAATTTCTAAAAAACTACCCGGATATGTCCGAGCTGCTGCAGAAAGTGCGGGCCGTCTGTGCACGCTTTCGGCATTCTCACCCTGCTGCTGCTCGCCTGTCTGTGCTGCAGCCGAACTTCGGCCTTCCTGCTCACCGCCTCCTATGCGACGTGCCCACAAGGTGGAACTACACCTTGCACATGCTGGAGAGACTGTGGGAGCAGCAGCAGGCAATAGTGGAGTTTCAGCTACAGCACACACGGGTCAGTCGCTCTGCGGAACAGCACCACTTCACCACCAACGAGTGGGCCTCCATGCGAGACCTGTGTACCATATTGCGGTGTTTCGAGTACTCCACCAACATGGCCAGGGCCGATGATTCTGTTCTCAGCATTACTATCCCACTTCTATGTCTCCTTAAAAAAACACTTCGGGCGTTGATGGAAGAGGATGTGGCACAGGAGGAGGAGGAAGAGAGGTCATTTCCACAGTTATCAGGCCAGTCATTCACAAGTGGCTCGGAGGGTGGGTTCCTGCACCAGCATAGGCCAGGTAAAAAATTTTCAAGCCAGGGCACAGTTCTGGAGGATGAGGAGGACGAGGATGATGATGATGAGGAGGAGGAGGAGAAGGAGGAACCGTGTTCACAGCAGGATTGCGCCTAACGCAGCTTGTGGGCATCACTGGAGTGTGGCTGGGAGGATACGGAGTACACAGATGATACACCTCCCACAGAGGACAGCTTGTCTGTGCCTCTGGGCCGCCTGGCACACATGAGCGACTACATGCTGCAGTGCCAACGACAGCCGAGTTGCCCACATTGTAACTTGGGCTGATTACTGGGTGGCCACCCTGCTGGATCCCCGTTACAAGGACAACATGCCGTCCTTAATTCCCTCACTGGAGCGTGATCGGAAGATGCGCGACTACAAGTGCACGCTGGTAGACGCGCTGCTGAGGGCATTCCCAAATGACACAGGGGGCTCTGTGGAAGCACAAGGTGAAGGCAGAGGAGGAGGAAGAGGTCGCCAATGCAGCTGTGGCACCGGGTAGGGCAGGGTTAGTATGGCCGAAATGTGAAAAAGCTTTGTCAGCAGCCTGCCACAACAAACAGCACCACCAGCTGATAGACAATGTCTTAGCAGGAGGCAGCATTTCAGCAACATGGTGGAACAATATGTGCGCACACGCCTACACGTACTGACTGATGGGTCTGCCCCATTCAACTTCTGGGTCTCCAAACTGGGCACATGGCCTGAGCTTGCCCTTTATGCCTTAGAGGTGCTGGCCTTCCCTGCAGCCAATGTATAGTCTGAATGTGTGTTTAGCACGGCAGGGAGCGTTATCACAGACAAGCTCAGCCATCTGTCCGCAGCGAATGTGGACAAGCTAACCTTTATTAAAATGAACCAGGCATGGATCCCACAAGACTTGCCTATACCTTGTGCAGAATAGCCATTTATACCGGCCTCACACAGCCATTGTTATACTTAAGTGAACGTATCCTTTTTTTAAAAATATGTCTCAATATTTTGGGGGCTACCCCAATTAGAAAAAAAAAAAACAAACAAGCAAAAAACAGTGTTGGCTACCTCCTCCTCTCCCTCCACCACCACTTCCACCACCTACACCGCCATGGTCACGGCCTCCTCAACCTCCTACTCCACATCCACCTCCTCCTGCATTTTTTTAATTTTTTTTATGTGCTTTTAAGTTATTTCCCTATCCACATTTGTTTGCGTGGCACTTGTCCTACTCTTACCCCTGTTTTTCTTCCTTTTGCAGCCCTCTAGCCCTTTCCAGGACTTTTTTAGAGCCATTTTTGTGCCCAAAAGTTAGGGTCACCATTGACTTCAATGGAGTTCGGGGTCAAGTTCGGTGCCGAACTTGAACTCTTTTGCGAAGTTCAGCCGAACCCGAACATCCAGGTGTCTGCTCAACTCTAATCACCACCATATTATAAGGTTCCACACTAGAATGCTTGGGCTTTAACCCACTTCATAATCCTAGCTTCTTAATGAGTCTCTTCTTGAAAACCCTGGTAATGAGTGGGGATTGCCACATAGAGAAGTATTTTTCACTTAATTTCACTCCAGAGACACCTCTTACCATCCTCTTGATGACCATAAATCCATAATTTGAGGTTGTCTAGTGGCTACCCAGAATAGGAAATTTGGCATAAAATATACTCTCTTACTAAAGAATTAGATATGTAATTATGTCAACAAAGACCAGATGGGCTTTATTCCCGGAAGGCAGGGCCCGGATCAGATCCACAGAGCGGTGGACATCATCTCTCTTCTCAAATCGAGTTGGGATGGGGGTCCACACCAGGAGGGGTTCCTTTTATCCGTGGATCTACAAAAAGCATTTGACACGGTAGATGGGGCTTACCTGTTTGATACCCTCAGCAGATGAGGTTTTGGCCTGAAATTCCTTCAGACTTTGAGAGCCCTCTATTCAAATCCCAGCACCCAGGTCAAACTCCAAAATTACTACTCAGATCAATTCACTATTTCCAGGGGAATTAGACAGGGTTGTCCCCTATCCCCTCTAGTATTTGCGATAGCGATGGAATCTCTGGCAATTGCCATCAGGGATAATCCTTACATCCAGGGAATGAGGTGCGAACCCCAAATGCACAAGTGTGCTTTATTTGCAGACGATCTGCTCTTATTTATTTTGTCTCCTCTCACCTCTACCCCCCGTGTAATACAACTCCTTCACAAATTTGGGGAGGTCTCTGGGCTGCCTGTAAATTGTTCCAAATCAGCGGCCTTAAATTTCTCCATCCCGGAGTTGACAGGTTCACCTGGAATTCCAATCAGATACAGTACCTGGGGGTCAATCTGGCAGCCAGCATTAGCCAACTGTATGATGCCAACTACCCACCATTATTTAGGAAATTGTCAGAGGACCTTTCAAAGTGGGATCAGGAGGGTATTTCTTGGCTGGGTAGGATATACTCAGTTAAGATGACCCTACTCCCTAGGATTCTTTATTTCTTTTGATCACTCCCAATCCCTATTAGGAAACCCCAATTGCAAAAACTGCAATCACAAATTGTGAAGTTCGTCTGGGGCCGGAAATGCTTCAGATGTCATGCTAATGTCCTGTACAGGAGACGTAATCAGGGTGGCCTAGGACTCCCACACCTCTTTAAATACTATCAAGCGGCTCAGCTAGCCCAGTTTTCAGCCATTTATGCCAGAGGGGACAAACCTGACTGGATAACGTTAGAGAGGCAGTCGGTTCCGTTAAACACTATCAACTTTTTGGTCGGGGCTTCCCATAAGCTGAGGCCCCCAATCCTTGCTCCTACCCTGTCCCATTCTATAGCCCTTAGTGATTCTGTTCTCAAACCCCCATACTTAATCTCAAATCTCTGCCCCCTCAACCACCTCTTTAACAACCCCCCGGTTCCCGCCAGGCCTAGAAATCCGGGCCTTCCAGTGATGGACAAACAAAGGCTTATTCCGAATAGGACATTTTCTGACCTCCACGGGTCCTATGACTTTAACTCACTGCATTAACAAATTAGATATGCCCCCACTGAACAATTTCATTTTCAACAAATACATAATTTTCTGACCTCTTTGTGGAAGCTCAGATATGATTTCACAAGTATTACCCCTTACGAAAATGGTGCTCTGAGTTAGAGGATCAAAGAGGGGGAATTTCCCTGATCTATGCATCACTGATGGAGAATCCAGACAAGCCTCCCTTTGCGAGGAAATGGAAAAGGACTTGGATGTTGACTGGGAGATGGATAGGTGGTATACTCTGTTTCAGAGATCTTTCAAAGGGATAGCCAATACTGCTTTAAAGGAGGCCAACCTAAAGGTTCTCACCAGCTGGTACTTGGTTCCAACCCGGTTGGCAGCCATGTTTCCCAACTCCTCTGTTTTAGGGGGTGCGGACTCATTGGCTCCTTTTCCACACCTGGTGGGCATGCCCATGGATTTGAGGTTTCTGGAATAGAGTGTTTCACATGATACAAAAGATCACAGACCAAGCTATTCCTCAGAACCGGCTCTTCTTAACTTTAGGCCAGACGGTCTTTCCAAATCTCTCTATAAACTCACCCACTTCATTCTGCTGGGAGCTAAAATTACAATTGCCAGGGCTTGGAAATGACCTTCGGTGTCCTTCTCTGCTGCTAAACAAAAAGTCTCCTGGATCATGACCCAGGAGAAGCTTGCTAACATCATTATGGACTCATCACCTAAATTCGATCTAGTCTGGGATCCCTGGAGGAAATACTTAAAACTTCCCCCATCAGCCACAACTTTCTCGTTATCTTGCAAAGCTCCCTGGTGCTATTTACTCCTTATTCCCTTTACTTATCTGTCTTTGCTGTTCTCTGGTTCTTTTACTGTCTCTTAACTTATTGTTTCAAATTGGATGTCTAGGTGCTGTCGGCTGCTAGTTGGCGCAGTCCTACTCCAACTTTGGGGTTGGGAACAGGCTACGGCACAACTCTCGGGCAACTGAGTCTCCAATTTTATAATTGATTTTTCAGATCTTAGAATTGTGTTAAACGGTTAACTAAGCCATGCTAGGCCTTCATGAAGCACCTAGTTGTATAACAGATGTTTGACCTATCGCATAACGCTTGGAGAACCTCTTTTCACTAGGTGGGGGGCAGTAGGAACACCCCTGCCCACAGCTAGTTCCCGTTGGGGGTGGAGCTGGGGGTGCACCTTTTTTCCCCTTTATGTTTTATTATTTATGACCGAGTCCTCGGCCATACTCTTACTTTTTTCAGAACTCCCTCTATAGCAGGGGTCAGCAACCTGTAGATCGCAATCTACCAGTAGATCACGGACAGGTGACAGGTAGATCTCAGTCTGGGTTTGCTGACCCACCATCCATAAGCATCAGAGTGCAATGCAGATGGATTGCTTGTAAAGTTGGAGGTGTATTAGAGAACAAGAGCAGCATAAGCCGATGCCTCCTCTGTACTGCTGGCTCCTGTCCCATGCATAGTGATACCAACTGCACTCCACCTCTTATCCCAGCTAGCAGTCTTCAGAGTGGTGCCAGCAGCAGGAAAGAGTAGATCTTCAGGTCAGTATGAAGCCATACACTGGGCATAATAGTATAGGGCTGCTTTCACACTGATGTGCTGCGGTTTACCCACACCACGGTTGCAGTGCAGTGTTACCTGCAGCTTTCCTGCGATTTGCTGTGCTTAGCCATAGACTTCTATTATATCCTGCTGTTTTAGCACCCCCATCTTTACTTGTGAACGAGCCCTAAGGTGCTGTGCTGAATGCAACTAAGGGCTCATTCACAAGTGCTACTCCTCTGAAAAGTGATCCGAGTGTGTTGATAGATGGTGTGGAGGCGATATGTTGCCTTCTCACCGCCTACCTGATTTAAGCCCATGATTGCCGTGCAATGCACGCATTTGCAACATGGTAGTACTACAATTAGAGGTTTAAATCAGGTGTGAGGAGGCGACACTGTGCTCGGTGATCTTTGACTTCTCTCGTGGTGTTCAGGTAGAGCTCCACCTCTCTAAGGTTGCCTACCCCTGCTCTATAGATATCTCTCCCAGAGTGCTCTTCTTGCCTATTTTTTTTTAAACTGTTATATCCTTCATAATAGTCTGTACGATTTTGGTTCTACGAGGCCTAGGTTCATTCAATACTACTTTCCAATGCATATTTGGATATTGTGGAATTATTTGTATTTCTTGTTAAAAGCCAATAAAATCTTTTGAAACAGAAAGAATTAGATATGTTATACAAACCCCACTCTTTTTTTTTTTAACAATAGATTTTTATTGAAATTAACAAATCATTACAGAATAATGTCATATGCGTTAACCTCAGTACATACAGAATAAAGTAGCATTGAACAAGGTGTGCTCATCTAGCGTCGTCTGTAGACAATAGAATCTAAGTATATTGAAATATCTGGAAAAATTAAAATTCTCTTGCCGTGATAGGTATTATCCCTCCCTCACTGGGATCAGCCTGCCACCCCTAACGTGATCTAACTGTGGCTTGGCTTTGAGATACTAGCCCAGAGAATGACATAGACTTACATAGCTTGGGTGAGGACACCCTATGACCATCATTCATATCACTCCATCGAGAAGAAAAAGGTAAAATATAACAAAAACAGTAAAAACCTTAACTGACCACTTAGGTTTTGGAAGATATGTATTCCACGTCAACACTACTATTCAGATTCAGAAAAAGGTTGGTTACCTTGACTTACCAGACGTAGTGTAGCACACTAACTGCTGTTTGGGATTTTGTTAGATTTAGTCCAGGAGTCCCAGTTTTTTTGGAAAATATGAACTCTATTATCCTTAAATGCCAGCATTTTTTCCATTGTACACTGTGTGTTGACTCTTGCAATAACTTCCCCAATGTGCAGAGCTAAGTTATTACGCCAGTTGCTGGTTATAGAGACTCTAGCAGCATATAAGATATGGGAAATAACTACTCTCGAATTGGGAGGATAAGATTCTATCCCCAGGGATAAGAGGGCCAAGGGAGCATTGGGGGAGCCCCCTAGGCCCGTGGTTTTCCTGATAAGTGAGAATACTTCCCTCCAGAATGGTTGTAGAATTTTGCATTCCCATAGGATATGTTTTAGGCTTCCTCTATCTTGGCAGTTTCTCCAGCACAGTGGGGAAGACTTGGGGTCAATGGCGTGTAATTTAGTAGGGGTCATATAATACCTGTGCAGAATTTTTTGAGCAATGTCCCAATGTTCTATACATTTAGAGGATTTACTATTGTATTTGAGAGCGGAGGCCCATTGGGGATTGGAAAATTCTTTACCCAATTCTTTTTCCCACTTTTTCATAGTTTGGAGTTTCTTAAGAGATGGGTTGAAATTACAGTATTGGTATAGTAGAGAGATCCCCCTCGTGTTTTGTGGGAGTTTACTTAGTAAGAAGTCCCAGATCTTACTTGGGATCTTAATGTTAGGGCATGGGTGTTTAGCTAGGAAATTTTTAATTTGTTGAGCTTTAAAAAGATCTAGGACCGACAGCGCCTCTGCTTCTCCCAAGGCGTAGTTATAGCCTTTGCTTTTCCACTGAGTAGTCGAGAAGTCAGGACCCGTATGTTGCTAGCGGGATTTTAATATTAGTTGTTTGTTCCTCCCGGTAATCCTGTTGGGTGATGAGCCTCCAAGCATGTATTGTGGCTCTAATAGTTGGGTAGTCTGGGATTATGGGTTTATGATGGAGACTGGCTGCAAAAGTCAAAGCTGGGAGGTCGTAATTCGGGGTAGATTCCCTTTCAATGTTAGACCAAAGATTATCTGTTTGGGAGGAAAACCAGTATCTCATCTGGTCAAGAATAGCTGCCTGGTAGTAGGCCTGTGGGTTGGGAAGTCCTAGACCTCCTACCCTTCTAGGTTTATATAGTATGGACATGGCTATCCTTGGTTTTTATAGTTCCAGATATAGCCTCGCAGAATAGTATTTAGAGAAGAACATTTTTTTTGCGGAATAGGAATGGGAAGGGTTCTAAAGAGGTAGATCAATTTAGGGAGGAATTGCATTTGAAATGCCGCAATTCGGCCAATCTATGAGAGGTGGACTTTACTAATACAGGCTAGCTCTTCTTGAATTTTTTTGAGGAGAGGAGGAAAGTTGTAGGTATATAAATTGGCAGTATGAGATGTCAATTCTACTCCAAGGTGATGGATGGCGGATTCCAGTTGCAGGGAAATATCTCTTTAGGCTTGGCTAATTGAGGGACGGGGATGTTGGACAAAATTGCAAAGGATTTTGTTGTATTGACTTTATACAGCGAGACCGAACCAAACCTTGCCAGCAGAGAATGCGTTAGAGGTAGAGATTGTTCGGGGTGAGTCAGTGTCAATATGACATCATCTGCAAATAATCCCAATTTATGGGTACAGGGGCCTACCTTTATACCTTAAATTTCTTCATTAGCCCTCATATGCTCTTCCAGAGGTTCAATGGCTAGAGAGAAGATGATGGGGGAGAGTGGGCACTCCTGGCGTGTTCCATTAGACAGTATGAAGGGATCTGAGAGCAGCCCAGATGTAAAAACTTGGGCTGAGGGGTTAGAGTACAAGGACATGATGGCTGAGTGGAGGAAGCCCGATATCCCAAATTTGGTCAAAGTCCTTGATAGGTACCCCCAGTGCACCCTATCAAAGGCCTTTTCTGCATCTAGCGTCAGAAATATGTTCGTGGTTTGTGTAATTTCTACATGCCTTAGAAGATTAATCATCCTTCTCGTGCCATCTGGGGCCTGTCTTCCTCTCACAAAGCCTATCTGGTCAAGACCAATAAGCAAGGGGGTCAATTTGAGCAGTCTGTTGGCTAAGATTTTTGCAAAAATTTTTAAGTCGACATTAAGAAGGGATATGGGTCTGACGTTTTGGGGGGTAGAGGGATCTTTTCCTGGTTTGGGCAAGGTCACTATAACCGCTTGTTGCATTTCTTTGGGAAAGGTTCCAGTAGTGGCTGCTAAGTTGTAGATCTCTGCTAAGTGTGAGGCTAGGAGTGCAGCGTACCCTTTATAATATTCGGCTGAGAAGCCGTCGATGCCTGGGGATTTATGCATGGCTAGAGATTTTATTAGCTCTCTAACTTCCTTGGTGGATATTGTTGTAGAAATTTAGCATGTTTATTATGTATTGTCACAGTGTCTCCCAGTGTTGGTTTACCGGTATTCGCTGTGTATAGCGAATATGGCTTTAACCGATATTGAGGAAAGGCCATTTACAATGGAAACCTTCCATTATTTGGTAACCACACGCTACCAGCCCGATCATCCCGGCCGGCAGGCGCCCTGAGTGGTTATTGCTGGAGCAAACGCTGGTCCGGATCTTTGAGGTGCAAAGCACGTTCTGTGGCGCGGGTGTATTGCCGTCAATCGGGGGGGGGGGGCCTGTATTAAGTACAGATCGATCTGCTTGGCGGCAGTTTGCTTGCATTATGGAATCAGTATTGCCTTTTATGTAAGGATAATGATCTGTAAGCTTTCTGTGGCATCTGATCAATGTGACAGAAATCTACAGCTATATTCCTTTGTGCATATTTTACCCTTTAATGGAACAGTAGCATAATCGCTATGGAGTATAGTTCATAGACCTGTATTTGATAGGGATTCGTTGTAAATGGCAGGTTGTGCATGTATGGTGATTTGTTGTATGGCCTCTGTGAGATAGCACATGGCTTTCATTGTCATCTGTAGACAGCTGTTTCTCATACAGGCCAACCAACCCCCCCATGCATGCATGCCTCTCCTATTGTATAGTTTGAATATAAACAAGTGTGTCATTGGTTGGTGGTTTTGTATTGAGCTCATGTCATGTGACTGTGCCTTGGAGGCTGATTGGCTGATTGTGAAGCCATCAAGTCCCTTTTGTTATCCCTGTTTGACCAGTATAAATAAAGGCTGAAAGCAGAGTTCAGCAGGACAATCCCTGCGAGCGGCCATGTGAGAAAGCAATCTGCGTCTGTGTCTGCTTCAACACAGGTCACTCAAATGCATTATGCAAAAGAGCTGAAAAGTGTGCTTATTAGCGCAGGCAAAATATAATGCATACAAGGTATTATAATTGCCCTTACAATATCGGGGCGTTTAGGCTTTGAAGATTCTCTTCGGTAACTGAGGGGAGCTTAATTTCTTGGAGAAATTGAGTAATATCCTGATCTGTTGGTTGATGAGTGGAGTGGTCGTCTTTTAAATTATAGAGAGATTTGTAGTAATCTTTAAAAATGTTAGCAATATCCTTAGGGCTTCTATATATGATACCTGACTGATGATGCCTAATATGAGTAAGGTCAGATCGGGCTTGACGATTTTTAAGTTGTGATGCCAGAAGTTTGCTGGTCTTATTGTTTTGTGAATATCACAAGACCTTGAGTCTTTTAAAGTAGATATCGTAGTCCTCAATTCTTCTCTAAGCTTATTTAATTCTTCCAGTATGGAGTGATCAGCTGGGTTACCTTTTTTGTGTTTTTCCTCTAAGACCGCTATCTTATTATGTAGTTGAGAGATGCAACAAGATTTGAGCTTTTTAACTCTAGAGGCCAGCTGTATCAGCTGGCCTCTGGCAAAGGCCTTATGGGCACACCAAACCGGCATAGGGGAACACTGTGTGTTGGAGTTGAAGTTAAAGTATTCTTTTAACTTTACTCCTATCTCATCCCTGTACTGAGG
The DNA here is from genome assembly GCA_018402905.1 of Glandirana rugosa. Classification (NCBI taxonomy): domain Eukaryota; kingdom Metazoa; phylum Chordata; class Amphibia; order Anura; family Ranidae; genus Glandirana; species Glandirana rugosa. Next base: position 236,465 of record BLSH010361674.1, read on the forward strand.
ATGGGAGAGGAGATAAGTATTATTGCGCCATAAACCCTTGTGAGAGAATTTTGCTCTGTCGGTTAGGTCCATGACCACGGGGGCGTGGTCGGACCATGTGATGTTATGGATTTTCACCCTTTCTATATCTTGAAGTACATATTTGTCAGTTAGAAAAAAATCTATTCTAGAATACCTTCTATGGACCATCGAGAAATAGGAATAGTCCCTTTCAGCGGAGTGGAGACACCTCCAGGGGTCATAGAGGTTCTCTCTATGACAGAGGGGGCCCAACGCCTGTCCTGGTCTCTGCTTCGCTGAGGAGGAATCTAGGTCATTATTTAACTCTATATTGAAATCCCCGCAGATGATCAACTTTCCCTTATGGATTTTTCTAATCTTTTTCAGCAGCCTTGCAAAAAAGGACAGAGGCCTCTTGTTAGGGGCGTAGAGGTTCACCAATATATATTGAACATTGTTGATTTCAGCTATTAGTACAATATATCGACCCTGGTCGTCTGCAAGGGAGCTGAGCAGATTGAAAGATACAGTATCCCTAACTGCAATCATAACACCATTACTTTTAAAAGAGTTGTTAGCAGTGAATATAAACGGGTACTTTGGGTGTGAGCATTTTAGTGCCTTAGACTTAGCAAAATGAGTCTCTTGGACACATAAAATCTCACAGTCGTGCGACAACGCAGTTTTCCAGAGTGTCCTTCTCTTGAAGGGACTGTTTAGCCCCTCACATTAAATGTCGTAAACTTAAGGGACATTTAGGAGTATGTTAGCGCTGAGTTGCCATCTGTTGGAAAAAGATAGTAGTTGATCATCATCTCCAAGGATATAAGATCTGTGGTGTAAAGACATGGGGCTGTATATCTCAATATAGAACCATAATTTCAAACCTAAGTAGTCAAACATAGAAGCAAACATACATTAACTTGTATAGAGATACACAGTCACTGTCCTATGGTCTGTGCAGATCGGGAAGGGTTAGAGAGAGCTACTAAACTCGCCTCTCTGTTAGGGGGTCAACTCCTCAAAATAACTTTTCTGAAGGTCTCCAAACGGGAGTAGCCGCATAAAAGGGATGCGGGCTAGTGACAGTTAAAGTAGGGAAAGGAAGGTCTTTTTAGCCAAACAACGGGTAATCGGGCCCAGTGGTGTATTATAATTAGTGCCAATTCCCTCTTGGAGGGATTAATAGTGGCCAAGGCCAAATGGGAGCACACAAATGGTGCTTTGCTGCGATTAAGCTCTTCTTAATTTAGCCAATTTTTTTGGTATGGCGTTGGTTGGCTTTTTTTGGGTAAGGCCTTGGTGTTTGTTGAGTCCGGCAGCAGACCCCCCTGACGGAGTAGTTCTAGGCCTTTTTCCTGTGATGTGATTGTATAGGAAGTATTATTCATCTCCAGGATGAGTTTGGCGGGGAACCCCCACTTATGCAAGATCTTATGATTCCTGAGAATCTTTGTGATAGGGACCAGGTTGCTTCTAGCCATCATAGTGATTTGGGAAAGGTCGGCGTATAGCGATATTCCTGCCTAGGGATCCGGGAGAGCTGTGTGTTGCCTTGAGTATCGCATCAATTGCTCTTTGATGTGGTAAAAATGGATGCGGGCGATCACATCTCGGGGGACCTTCTCCTGCAGGTGATGCGGCTTTGGTAGCCTATGCACTCTGTCAATAATTATATCCGTAGGATTCAATGTAGGAAGAGTGGTAGTCATTAGTTGCTGCAGGAATTTGGTTAACTCGGCAGGTTTAATTAACTCCGGAATGCCCCTAAATTTTACGTTGTTCCTGCGTGAGCAGTCTTCTAAGTCCGCAACCTTTATTTGGAGCGACTTCAATTCGTCTTCCAGTGCGCAGTGGGCATCAACTAGCTCATTGTGAGCAATAGAGAAGTCGCTCATTTTGTTCTCCACAAAGTCAACTCTATCTCCCAAATCATCTACCTCCTTTCTAGCAGATCTCATGAAGGTTGCCATGTCATGTTGAATTGCTCCCCTAAGCGTTAGAAGCATTTCTTTCATGGTGTCGTCAGTGATCGTCTGGCCTTTAGTTGGGAAGGAGTCAAGCTGTTGGCTGTAGGCCGCTGCTTCTTCCATCTCCTCACCCTCCCCTTCCCCATCCCCAGGGATCTTTGTCCTCCAGTCTCCTTCTCTGTTTTAGTGGACTAACAGACGGGGAGGCCGGGAGTGGTGTGTGTAGCCCCAAGGACTCACCCTGTATGCCGTTCTGCTCTTGGTTCTCAGGAACGAACGAATCTGCTCGTACGGGGGACGCCGCATGTCTCGTGTCGGCGCCATCTTTCTTCTGGCTGTCCGCGGCTGAAGTGAAGAAGTCGGCTATCTTCCTCGGCGCGTCTCTCCCTCTCTTGCCAACTGCTTGAGCCATGTTCCCTTTGGCCTTGTATGTCGTTCTAGCCGTAGGGAAGCTGTGCAGAGTCGTTGTGTGCCACTGTAAGGGACCCGTTGTGTCGGAGCTCCGGTCTTAGGCTTCCATCTGCTCCGGCTGCTGGCACCGCCCCCGTCAACTTAGGCTTTGACCCCGTTTGGTACTCTGGATATTCCTTCCAGATCGGAGCAGCCTCGGCTGCATCTCAGCATGCAGTACCACACCTAGTGATCAAGGAATTTGCTAGATACATTCCAAATCCTCAGCTGGAGATGGCATAAACCTTCACTAAACTTGCTCAATGATAACAGTACCAATAAAGGATTACTTCCCTAAAACTGGATAATTTTTGCCCCCTTCGCTTGGCATACCAACCAGATGACCAGGGCACACCTCAGGTCTATTTATGTTGTAAGTCATGTCACGTGTTTATGTGATCCACATCTATCTTCGGTCAGAGGGCTACAACCATAAATAAGAAGGCCAATTTGGTGGCCTGAACTTATGGGAAGAGCCTGGAGGGTATTTAAGCAGCTCACTCCCTCATGCTCTTGGTCGGTTCCAGTGTGCGATACCCTCCCTCCCATCCCCCTTTTTAGGGCACTTCTCAGCACATTCTTCTCCAGAATCACCATTACTTATATAGGGTATGCCATCTTCGCTTGGCATACCGACCAGATGACCAGGGCACACCTCAGGTCTATTTATGTTGTAAGTCTTGTCGCGTGTTTATGTGATCCACATCTATCTTCGGTCAGAGGGCTACGTCCCCCTACCCTCCCTCCCATAGCGTGTGACCTTGGCTGGTTCTCGTACTCCCTCACTCGACGAATTTATGGGAGGTCCGAGAAGGGTATTCAAGTCCGGTGGTTTAACCGGAAGAATAAA
>BLSH010361674.1:253843-266638 GCA_018402905.1 Glandirana rugosa
GTGCAGTTTGGAGGAAGAGGTGGTGGTCACACAGAGGCACCAGCACAGCAAAAGAGGAAGCAGGCTGCAAAAGTGGAGCGAGCGTCCCCTAGACAATACGCCTGCTACTACCCACCACACCCAGGGACCTAGCACACCAAAGGCAGCTCAAAGGCATTCCCCGGCGTGGCAGTTCTTCAGAAAATGTGCTGACGACAAGACACGAGTGGTTTGCACGCTGTGCAATGAGAGCCTGAAGTGAGGCATAAATGTTCTAAACCTGAGCACAACCTGAATGACCAGGTATCTAAATTCAAAGCACTTGCTGCAGTGAAATAAGTACTTCAAAATCCAAGAACGGTCTCGGCCTTCTCCTGCTTCCTCTTCTGCTGCTGCCTCGGCCTCTTCCTCCACCTCTACAGTGCCAGTGTCACCTGCCACCCAGCAAACAGATGATGTGACAGCAACGCCACCATGTCCGCCACCGCCCCCAAGCATTTCCACACAGTCCCATGGAAGCTTACAGCTCTCCATCTCCCAAACACTGGAGAGAAAGAGGAAGTACCCCCCTACCCACCCGCAATCCCTGCCCCTGAATGCCAACATTTCAAAATTCCTGGCCTTTGAAATGCTGTCATTCCGTCTGGTGGACATGGACAGTTTTCAAAAACCTGATGGCGGTGGCTGTCCCACAGTACATGGTTACCAGCCGACACTACTTTTCCAGGCGAGCCATCCCTTACCTGCACAAACAAGTCGGGGACGAGATCAAGTGTGCACTGCGCAACACCATCTGTGGCAAGGTCCACATAACCACTGATACGTGGACCAGTAAGCATGGGCAGGGACGCTATATCTCGTTAACTGCACAATGGGCAAATGTAGTGGTGGGTGGGCCTGAGGTGGCTAGCCATTTGGCGCATGTCCTTCCGCCAAGGATTGCAAGGCATTTCTCTTTGCCTCCTGTTGCCTCCTCCTCCTACTGCGCTTCCTCCTCCTTCTCCATCACCTCCTTATCCACTCAGCATAACACCTTAACCACCAACTTCAGCACATCCAGGGGGAAACGACAGCAGCCTGTTTTAAAACTGATATGTTTGGGGATAAACCCCACACTGCGCAGCAGCTGTGGACGGGCATTGAACAACAGACCAATGAGTGGTTGTTGCCACTGAGCCTCAAGCCCGGCCTGGTGGTGTACGATAATGGGCGAAATCTCGAAGCAGCTCTGGGCCTAGCCGGTTTGACGCACATCCCTTGCCTGGCGCATGTGCTGCTGCTCGCCTGTCTGCGCTGCAGTGGAACTTCGGCCTTCCTGCTCACCGCCTCCTATGCGACGTGCCCACAAGGTGGAACTCCACCTTGCACATGCTGGAGAGACTGTGCGAGCAGCAGCAGGCAATAGTGGAGTTTCAACTGCAGCACACACCAGTCAGTCGCTCTGCGGAACAGCACCACTTCACCACCAATAAGTGGGCCTCCATGCAAGACCTGTGTACCATATTGCGGTTTTTCGAGTACTCCACAAACATGGCCAGTGCCGATGACGCTGTTCTCAGCGTTACTATGCCACTTCTATGTCTCCTTGAAAAAACACTTCGGGCGATGATGGAAGAGGATGAGGCACAGGAGAAAGAGGGTTAATTTCCACGGTTATCAGGCCAGTCATTCACAAGTGGCTCAGAGGGTGGGTTCCTGCACCAGCATAGACCAGGAAAAAAAATTTCAAGCCAGGGCACAGTTCTGGAGGATGTGGAGGACGAGGTAGATAATGAGGAGGAGGAACCATGTTCACAGCAGGGTGGCACCCAACGCAGCTCCAGGGCATCACCTGAGCGTGGCTGGGGGGATACAGAGGACACAGATGATACACCTCCCACAGAGGACAACTTGTCTTTGCCTCTGGGCAGCCTGGCACACATGAGCGGCTACATGCTGTAGTGCCTGCTCGATGACAGCCGAGTTGCCCACATTTTAACTTGTGCCGATTACTGGGTGGCCATCCTGCTGAATCCACGTTACAAGGACAACGTGCCGTCCTTAATTCCCTCACTGGACATGATCGTAAGATGTGCGACTACTAGCGCACGCTGGTAGACGCGCTGCTGAGGACATTCCCAAATGACACAGGGGGCTCTGTGGAAGCACAAGGCGGAGGAGGAGGAAGAGGTCGCCAACGCAGCTGTGGCACCGCCAGCACCTCAGAAGGCAGGGTTAACATGGCCAAAATGTGGAAAAGTTTTGTCAGCAGCACGCCACAACAAACAGCACCACCAGCTGATAAGAAAAGTCTTAGCAGGAGGCAGCATTTCAGCAACATGGTGGAACAGTATGTGTGCACACGCCTACACGTACTGACTGATGGGTCTGCCCCATTCAACTTCTGGGTCTCCAAATTGGGCACATGGCCTGAGCTTGCCCTTTGTGCCTTGGAGGTGCTGGCCTGCCCTGCAGCCAGTGTATTGTCTGAACATGTGTTTAGCACGGCAGGGGGCGTTATCACAGACAAGCGCAGCCGCCTGTGCACAGCCAACGTGGACAAGCTAACGTTTATTAAAATGAACCAGGCATGGATCCCACAAGAATTGTCTGTACCTTGTGCAGAACAGACATTTAGACTGGCCTCACACAGCCATTGCTATACCTGTTTTTTTTAATATGTCTCAATATTTTGGGGGCTACCCCAATTAGAAAAAAAAACAAACAAACAAATAGCAGTGTTGGCTACCTCCTCCACCACCACTTCCACCTACACCGCCATGGTCACAGCCTCCTCAACCTCCTACTTCACATCCACCTCCTCCTCCATTTTTCATTTTTTTATGTGATTTTAAGTTATTTCCCTATCCACATTTGTTTGCAGGGCACTTGTCCTACTCTTACCCCAGTGGAGACTGCAGTTCAATATTTCTAAATGTAAAATAGTGCATCTAGGGAAAAAGAATCCGCTTAGAGAGTACAGCATTGGGGGCATAGTGTTAGCCAGCACTACAGAAGAAAAAGATTTGGGGGTGCTTATTTCAGATGATTGCAAAATGAGCAAACAGTGTAACCAGGCAGTGGGAAAAGCAAATAGAATTCTGGGATGTATCAGTAGAGGGATCACCAGCAGGAGGAAGGAGGTCCTGATTCCTCTATATAGATCTTTAGTGAGACCTCACTTAGAATACTGTGTCCAGTTCTGGAGACCACACTTACAAAAAGATATTGATAAGATAGAACAAGTTCAGAGATGGGTAACAAAAATGGTGAAAGGTCTGGGGGATAAAACATATCAAGAGCGACTTCAGGAACTTAATATGTACAGTCTGGAGGAAAGAAGGGAGAGGGGAGACATGATTGAAACCTTTAAATACATCAAGGGGGTGAATAAGGTTCAGGAGGGCAGTCTTTTCAATATGAAACCAAAATCAAGAACACGGGGACATCACCTCAAACTAACTGGGGGGAAGTTCAAAACTAATCTTAGAAAGTATTATTTTACTGAAAGGGTGGTTGATGATTGGAATAAACTACCAACAGAGGTTGTGAGACAGTCAACAGTAAATGGCTTCAAACATGCTTGGGATAAACATAAATCTATAGTCAGACAACAAGGTTAATGTAAAAATATATATATATATGTATAAAAAATAAATAAATAAATAAATAAAAAGGGGCAGACTCGATGGACTACTCAGTCTTTTTCTGCCATCACTTTTCTATGTTTCTATTTTGCTTCGACACACTTTTTAATTTTGTGCAAGAAATGCACAGCAAGGTGCAAATGTACTATGTAGCACTATTTATTATTCTTTTTTTTTAAACCAGCAATGTACATGCACTTTTTAATTTTGTGCAAGAAATGCACCGCTGGCCGCAAATGTAGTATTTAGAATTTTTTTTTTCTTAAACCAGCGATGTAGAAGCACTTTTTAATTTTGTGCAAGAAATGCCCCGTTGGCCGCAAATGTAATATTTTGCACAAAAAAAAATGTATTTGTCTAACTGCAATGTAAAAGCAATATTTAATATGCCAAAATGTTGCCAACTGAACTAACAGAACACGATTAAGGTAGTGTCCCTGACACACAAGCAGTTGCAAGTGCACTGCACTTGCGAAAATGGCTGCAAACGCCCACCTAACAAACAGAAGTATTGCTTAGGTTTTATATGAGGCACTTTGCTTAGCAAACAAAATGTACTCTAGCAAACAAAAATCTCCTCTAATACTAATACAGTAATACAATAAGCTAACATGTACCTGCACTAGACCACCCCACAGTGCACATAAGTGAATTTGTTTGTTGTTGTAAGTTGTATTAAGGTTACAAATCGCACACATATATTTTGTGCATGAATCATGAAAGCAGTAATCTCTCTGCGGAGGTCTGACATGCCCATTGCTGAGTCAAGCCTTTAACTATACAATAAGCAAAGTTCATTCACCATGCTGACTGAAGAGCTCTAGTTCTGACTGATCGGTGTTGGACCTTTGAAGAGAGATGCTTTCTCACAAAGTAAAGGTCTTTCTCTGTAGCATGCTGGAAGGGGCAGGCTTTTCTACTACTGTGCCTGTTTCTCAAAGAGATTAAAGTGTAAAACATTGCGCTCCTTTCATTCTAATGAGCCTGGAATATACAGTATTTAGCTGTTTTAATATGACTACATTTCTATGGGGCCAATCTAGTTAGAAATTATGTGCTATTTCTTGGATTGTGGGAAGAATGCAGACAACCAAGAGGAAGCATGCACAAGTATGGGAAAGGGATCACACAAAAAACCTGATGTTGGTACTTACTCAGTGACCACAAAATTCTATTTATTGATTTTAATTACATTTTTCTTTTACTGTAGGCATACTGGCTCTGCTCTTTAGCGTGTCTTTGCTTGGCTTAAGAAAATAATTGGAGCTTAGTCTGCATATAAAGTCCAGGCCCCTCTATCTGTAAAATGTATATCTGCTGTTATCAGGTGTAAGGTCTCATTCACATGGGCATGCTACACCATATGTCATTGTGCGGGCTGTGTTTACCTGCACAGGGGTGCACAGGTGTTCCATGCATCCCTGTGCAGTTGGTCCTATTCATTTCAATTGGGATGAAGTGGCAGCATGGATACAGTCACTACTCCCCATTTCACATTTATGTGAAAGTGGGTGCATGGCTCCAAATGCACAGTTTGCATTTTGGGCCTTGCATCTGCTCTTGCTTGGCCCGGGAGAATACAGACCAGCCAAGATCATGGGACTAGGTACTCAGCTTCTAAGCTTTATTATGTCTCTTTATGCTGGTCCCACAACCAGGATAAGGGTCAACTGCCTCCTGTCAAATGTATTTCCCATCCACAATAGGACAAGGCAGGGTGACCCTCTTTCCCTAATCCTCTTCGTTCTTACCATAGAACCCTTACTGCGTAGTATTAGACTCAACCCAGATATCCAAGGAATATGCACCCCCACCAAGGAGTACAAACTAGCTGCTTTCACAGATGACATCTTGCTCTTCCTCACAGAACCTTGTGTCCTACTAGAAGAATTCAGCCAATTCCAGATTTTCTCTATTCTAAAGATTGACTTTACCAAATCCCATGCACTCAATGTTTCTCTGTCACTACAATCTCTCACTGTCAGGAAAACTTTCCCTTCCACTGGAAGGATGACGCCATAACATACCTGGTTATCCAACTCCCTCACCGCCTCAGAGATTTCTATTCCAAGAACTACTTACCCATTCTCCAGTACCTAACAAATGATCTTAAGCGATGGCACAAATCAATGTTCTCCTGGTTTGGTAGAGCAGCTATCATCTGAATGCTCTTCTACACCTACTGTATATCTTACAAACAGCACCATTTCAGATCTGTTTAGCCTTCTTCCGAAGCTACAGAAGCTTATGTAGCAAATTTCTATGGGGAAATCACAGACCCAGAATCAGCTACAACTAACTATCTCTCCCCAAACACAAAGGAGGAATTGGCCTTTCGGATCCAAGAAATTGTTATCAAGCCTGCCACCTTTGCATAATACTAGACTGGAATGTACATGGAAAAATCTTCCTAAATGCATTGCTTTGGATACTCCCAAATCACATTCAAACTTATCTCCACCTACATTCATTAATCAGACTTACCATCCATTGTTTCAATGAAGTATGCATAGGCGTGCACAGGGAGTGTGCCAGGTGTGCCTGGGCACACCTTAATCACTCTGTGTGGTGCTGATTCCCCCTCAAGCTGATTGGCTTGAGAAAGGAGTGGGCATTCCTCCTACCACCAGGTTACACTCACTCGGAAAAGCGATGTGAACACGCCGGTGACACCATCCCGAACAGTGTCCAAGGTGTGTTCCAACCCTCATCCTCAGCTTTTCTCTACTACACCACCATCTTGCTGGCCATGTTAGCCATCAAAGCGGCCAAGACAGCTCCTGTTCATGGACCAGTGCAATGGATGCACCACCAGACAAATAATCCCTACAGATGTGCCTGTCATTGCTTTTTAAAATGTTAAAATGAGTTTTACTATTGTGATTTTATAAATATTCTAACAGTCTGCACTCAGAGGTGCATGCATTTCTTCTTCTTTTCCAATTCCCCCTACTGCCTGGGCTTCCCCCATATTGCGCCCCCACCACCGAAGTGTTGCTGGCTTTCCTCTTCTCCTCCTGACTGCTGCGGGAGATGTTTTAGGGTGGAGAGTGGGGGAAGGGGCTAATCAATATGTCATTTACCAACACCTTCCCTTTCTAAATGAACACAATTAACACACTTACTGTGTTCAATCATAACTGAAGCATAGTAAACTGTGTTTACTATGCCTCAGTTTGTGAACAGGTAGACGCTCAGCACAGAGCACTTCCTATTCATTGACTGTCCAGTGCAGCTGAGGAGGCAGAGAAAGTTGTGTGTGTTTGAGCTTTAGGGTGCACACCCTAATGCAAAAGGCTGCGAACACCTGTGGCCATAGTGAAATACACCTCTATTTCCTCTGTCCCTGGACCACTCACCACTATACGTTTAAACTCAGACTTCCCTAAAGGCAGGCTCCACCAAGTCTTAGCAGTAAACTGGCCCTACAATAACGTCCTAGTACATCACTTTTTCGCACAGGGTAAATTTCTACCAAGTGAAGATCTACCCTCCAGCGGGAAAGGACCCTTTACTTCCACCTGGGCCTATGCCTTACTATCACACTACATTCATTCCCTAGACAGAAAACACTTAGTCTCAAGGCCACTAACACCCTTCAAAGCTCTATGCTCTAGGAAAAAAACTCCAAAGCCACCTTATATCAACTATGCACTCTCTCTTATTTACAGACACCCCTCCTAACTCAGGATTTGCCTGTACAGCATGGTAAGAAGACCTCTCTCTTTCTATCTCCCCAGAGGATTGAGAAAAAATACACCTAAACATCTGTATTGGCTCAATTAAAGTTTCTACCCAGGAAAACAGATATAAAATACAGGCTTGGTGGTACCGAACCCCCACTCTAATAAACAAATTCTGCCCAGACCTCCCTGTGATCTGCTGGAGATGCCAATCTGAATGGGGATATTGCTGCATATTTGGTGGTCATGCCCACGTATCCAATCTTTTTGGATTGAAGTGAATCGTATTATAGCTCCAGTCACCACATATAACTTGGATCACACCTCAGCGCAATTCCTCTTACACCACCCCACCCTCTCACAGAGAGCCTACTTCAAATTGTTTTCCATGTACATGGTCAATGCGGCAAAACCATGTATACTGACTCACTGGGGCACCCGCACACCCCCTCCGTCAAAGAATGGCTTACAAAGATCAGCAAAAAAGCAGAGATGGAATGCCTGATCAGTATGTCTCATGACACACAAAATACTCAACTAAATGGGCATGCTGGAATCCCTTTCAAACAGTGGCTGAATACCTTAGTCTGACTAACCCTCTCTCTCAGCTTTCAAATAGATCCCCACATTGATCCAATCCCAAAGACCCTAAGATTAATGCTTGCTGCAAATATACTTCTAACACCTTCTAAGGTTCTCCCTACCCTTCCCAACACTAGACCAAAGAATAGGCCCCCCTGCTCCCAAATCCAACAGCCCCTAACCCCTATCAACCCCCTTTGCTCCTCCCCTTTTTCTTTTTTTTTTAATTTCTTTCTCCCCCGACACCTTCTCTTTTATTCTGTTCTTTTTTTTTCTCATAGCACTGTGAGCACAGAGGTGCATGGGAAGTGGTCTTAGAAGCATTGGAAATTTCTTCATTATGGATTTCACATCACCTTTATTTGATGAACTGTCACTCTATGATTAATTATATTAACTGGCACGATAAATGATTAAGTAGATATTTTCATATTAGTTCATAATCTATTTTTGCATTTTTATATTGTTTGCGGGCATATTTGTCTTTTTAAAGGTCTTCATGATAGTAACACAAGTTTCATATAGTGATTGATAGTGCGGCACTGATTCCATTTATTTTCTATATGAATTGTGGGAATACAATTGTGTGCATGCAGCAACCCATATATATATATTTTTTATTGTTTTGGGGGGCACTAATTGATAAGTGGATAAAGTATTGGTAGCGCAGGGGCTAATCACAAACACATTTATTTAACCACCTGTTCTAGTTACATAATCCCGTCCATGGGGACAGGAAGGCTTCATAAATGTTAATCTTTTGATTTTCATGGCTAAAGGTGTAAATTGTTGTCAAAACACCAGTGTAGAGATGTTAAATTATATGTAGAAGTCTGATGGTGTTGAAGGCCCTCAATCCCCTGTTCAATGGTGGTTATTCCAGCTTGACATAGATGGCCTCTTTCATGCCTCTTCAAAACCAGCTGTCCACCCTAGGGTGCTTTGTTTCCTCAATTTACAGGTTTTTGTATTCCTCACTACAATGCACTGCATATACCAAATTATTTTGTATATAATAAGTTTATACTTTGATGATCCTGTGTTTTTACTTGACCTTGTGGATGTTTTCACAAAAGTCCACTCTGGGCAGCCCTAAACTTTTAATGCTCTTGAGATGTCTGTGTTCCTTGTCTTTAGACTCTGTGTTTGTTGCTACCATGTCAGCCCAATGTTGCAGAAAACTGGTCTGTGTTTATGGGCTACCTGTCGACCTCAGTGTCCAAGTCAACCTCCTTTCCTTGACACATAACACACAGTCCTTAAAAAGTAACTTGTTATTTTGTGCCTCTTTCTTCCAATGCAAAACCAATGTTTATGTCCACTAAGTTAGTGTGTGCACTTTAAGCTTGTATATCCAATGATCTAATCTTGGCTCACACATTGCCCACATACCCAAATTAATAACTTAGTGTTATTCCCCTTAGAATTCAAGCCTCTCTTTTCTACCTCAACCGTGTACAGGTTAGCGATCGTAGGACATATGGGGTATCCCATAGCACAGCTATGTTTCTGTTGGTATAAGTTATCCTTGTACTTGAAACAGGTGGTGTTAAGGCACATGTCCAGAAGGGACATATTTGCTTTGGTTTGAGTTCTGTTTTACTGTCAAGATTCTTGTTTTGTTTCAGATGTTTCTTTACTGTCTTAATAGACTCTGCAGTTGGTGAAAAGGGATATAACATCATAGGACACCATTGTCTCTTTTGGCTCTAACTCCCCAGCTAAGGGTGATAGGATAGTAGTCAGATACCTAGCAGTTTTACTTGTGACAGAGCTGATGCTGCTGGCAACTGACCTTAGAGAGGCACCGCTCCTGTGTATCTTAGGAAGTTCATATAGGCATAGTGCAGCTTCCATGAGATAGAGATGGTGGTAAAGGTCTGATAAATTTTACCCTTTTTGGCTTTTGAAACAATCTGAATAAGGTGTCGTTGGACAAGCTATAAAACCTATTTCAAATATTCAAATTGTAGGACAAGTCCAGTTAAATGTGAATTTTATGTGTAAAACTCTTTGCTTAGTGAAAACTAATCTATAGAAGGCTGGGCAGCAGCACTCATGTACAGTATATTTAAATGATAAATATATGTGAATAAAAGAAGAAAAAATGTTATGCTATCCCCTTAAAAACATATCTCATAATAAATATGAGCGCCATATACCCATTTCATCACAAGGAACATTGTCAAGGTGCTGGTGAATCAATCTAAATGGGAGAGATTGATCTGTGGTACATCTTCGATTATTCTGATTTGTTTCAGCCCTGGTAGACCTATTAATTTCAGGGGTTAATTATCTTGTAAGCAGTGGAAGTGTGTATTAGTGGTGGAGCACTAAAGGAATCACAGTGAAAAAAACACTGCATCTTTATCAGTTATTTATCTTTGACTGGATTCAAAAATTTTTCTTTGAATATTTTTTGTGTCTATCACTGATTAGTTTTCACATATTAAATGTCATCTATTGATTTTTTCATTTATGTTATTTTTTTGTATTATACACAGTTGATGTACTATTATCAGAGTTGAGTGGACACCTGGATGTTCGGGTTCGGCGGGTTCGGCTGAACTTCGCGAAAAAGTCCGGGTTCGGTACCGAGCTTGACCCCGAACTCCATTGAAGTCAATGGGGACCCGAACTTTTCGGCACAAAAATTGCTGTAAAAAAGTCCTGGCAAGTGCTAGAGGGCTGCAAAAGGAAGTAAAATCTGGGTAAGAGTAGGACAAGTGCCCTACAAAAAAATGGGGATAGGGAAAATAATTTAAAATCAAATAAAAAAATAAAAATGGGAAGGGGGTGGATGTGGAGTAGGGGCCTAGAGGTTGACTAGGCCGTGACAGTGGCAGTGTAGGTGATGATTTTAGAACAATAATCTGTCCCTTACAGCAACAGCAGGAACCTGACCCTATAGGAGTAGGCGATGATTTTAGAACAATAATCTGTCCCTTACAGCAACAGCAGGAACCTGACCCTATAGAACTAGGAGCTGATTTTAGAACAATAATCTGTCCCTCAAAGCAGTAGACTCTACCTAGTCCAGAATCAGATCGTTCTGTAATGCAGGATGATATCTGCAATCTGTCCCTCAAAGCAGTAGTGGTAATCTCTACCTAGTCCAGAGTCAGATCGTTCTGTAATGCAGGATGAGATGTTATTATATCTGCAATCTGTCCCTCACAGCGCCGGCAGCATCCTCTCCCTACACTAGCCGGAGAGCATGTGACATGCAGCACTACGTGACTCCAGCTTATACAGAGGCTGCGTCACATGATGCACTAGCCAATCACAGCCATGCCATTAGTAGGCATGGCTGTGATGGCTTCTAAGGGCAAACCAGTGAAATGCTTGTTGATTGGCTGCCCTGCAGCTATTCAGCAGGCGGGATCAAATACCCGAACCCAAACTTTTTTCAAATGCCCGGGTTCGGGTCCGGGTCACGGACACCCCAAAGTTCGGTACGGACCCGAACTTTACAGTTTGGGTTCGCTCAACTCTAATTATTATAAGATATGTTTTAAAGGGGACAGGGCAACATTTTTTATTCTTTGGTTCACAGTTGAATGTGACTAACTGCTACTAGATATGCTTCTAGTGTGTAATCTCTGGTATATTTAGGGTAAGTGAAGCCAGTACAGATCATTGAGTGAAAAGGATTGCTTGGTTACTATCATACTTCCACGGTCACCCTCACCCTTTGCGTAAATACTAAGAAAATTTTAATTTTTAACTGTCACATGTATGATTTTCTGTCACTGTGCATGATTTTATCCACAAAGAAATGAAATTGCTTGCACTGCAAGACTCAGCAAGTAATACAATTTATGTACATATTAGTCTACAGTACCAGTGGGGGCATAACTCATTTGGAATTATAACATTATAAATAATATAATGTGGTTTCCTGAGTAAGTGTGAGCTAGGCATTGCCATGTCATATGATTTATAGCGTGATCACATGAAAAAATGATTTTATGTAGCAGGACATGAACATTTATTATTTCAAGTGGTGTAGAATATTTATCAACAGGGTCTATGGATGACCTGTCTATGTTAATTCATAGATTGTGAGTATGTCAATCTGTGAGTTATTGCATTTACTCCATAGTACAAAGTATGAACTGCTTTATTCACTGTTTTGCTAATGCAAAGACTAATCTTTCGTTATTTCAAGGCAAAATGCAAGGAACATAACACTGTCCGATTTTGTTAAATCCAAGATAAAATAGATGTAAACTCAATAACCTAAATCTCATATGAGCTTTAACATTACTTATTTAACCACTTCCTTACTGGGCACTT
This sequence comes from Glandirana rugosa, assembly GCA_018402905.1. Lineage (NCBI taxonomy): Eukaryota > Metazoa > Chordata > Amphibia > Anura > Ranidae > Glandirana > Glandirana rugosa. The sequence goes on from BLSH010361674.1 coordinate 266,013, forward strand.
AAACCCCCCTCCTGCCCAGACCAATTTTCAGGTTTCAGCGCTGTTGCATTTTGAATGACAATTGCGCGGTCGTGCGACGTTGTACCCAAATAAAATTGATGTCCTTTTTTTCCCACAAATAGAGCTTTCTTTTGGTGGTATGTGACCCCCTCTGCGGTTTTTATTTTTTGCGCCATAAACAAACAAAGAGCAACGATTTTGAAAAAATAACAATATTTTTTACTTTTTGCTCTAATAAATGTCCAAAAATAAAAAATAAAACAAACAATTATTCATCGGTTTTGGCCGATTTATATTCTTCTACATATTTTTGGTAAAAAAAATCGCACTCGGCGTTTATTGATTGGTTTGCTAGTTATTTGCGGCTCACGCTAAAAAAAATGGTTTTTATACATCTTCTTATATTTAGCCGGTTTTGGCTACTTATTAACAAACAAAATAAAAAATAAAAACCTGTAAATAATCTCGTTTTTCATTTTTTATAACAATAAAAAAGTTTTAGCAACGAGAAACAAACAAATACCGCGTTTTTTATTTTTGGCGTCTCCCCCAGTGTATGGTGGTTTTCTTTCGAGATAAACACCCTTTTTTTCCTGTAGTTAAAATAAACCCATGTTGCAGCGTGC
>BLSH010361674.1:280727-313926 GCA_018402905.1 Glandirana rugosa
TTAACACAGGTGACATTCCAATTCAGGTTAAAATCTAACGTTCGAGGATACTCGTCCCGGGAAGCCTGGGTTTATGACGTTTATGAACTTACGGTCATTTATACATGTATGAGCACAAAGACAACCGTTTTATTTTACGTTAACTAAAACGAACAAGAGAAAGCATTGAAAAATTTAAGCAAAACCCCCAACCACCAAAACCCCTTCACCTAATGGAATGAGTCCCGGCCAAGTGTGACGACACCACAGGCTCTAGCCTACACTAAGCGTGACGTCACGTTTAGTGTACGCTAGACACGATACGTTTAAGTCGGTATGTCTTTGGTCGGGATGCGATGCGAATTTAGCCATACTATCTGTATGGCTGAATTTGCATAGCACAGATCGCATGTGATTTGCACTGCAGTGCGAATCACATCCGATCTCGGACACCACAGCAGTGTGAACCGGCCCTGAGTAAGGTAATCCACTTCCCCAAAACCACCAACCCCCAAAACGAATTTAAAAAGTTACGAAAGAGAACAAGCAAAATCAATTGCATTTTATTTTGCCAACAGAAACACGAGTATGTACATATTTACTGGCATTCAAGTATTTGCAGTATTTGGGTCCGAAGGGCCCTGCTCATAGGAGCTTGCAATCTAAAATTGGACTTAACCTTACAGTGGACACAATTTTACTTTAACCGTGCATAACTGCCCACACATTTCATAAAATGACTAAACACCCACATGACATTATTAGCTGCAAAATTACAGAAAAATAATTTACAGTCATTCTAATAAAGTATTACAACATAAAAAAGGCACATATTAAACCGAGAACATTGCTGAGTATTTTCTCCTAGAAGAATGCATGGTAAGAAACAATACACATCCCAATCAGGCAGCATAGTAAAATCAAGCCACTTTTGATGGTCAAAATGCACAATAATTTCAGCAAACAGCTCTCGTAAACCATTTGTCATGGCAAACTATCATTCCTACCACAGCAACAAACCTGACCTCTCATCAGGTCAAACCAACACCCTCTACTGAAGTCCCTTATATAAGCTAGCACTGACACACGCCCAATAGAAGTACACGCCCACCAGTATCTTTCAATCTGTCTTTTCTAATTTATTTCACCTGAGAGGAGGCTGCAATACCAAATACTATTTGCTGTGTTAACCCTTGGCTATGTTCATCAGATCAGTATAAGTCCAGGACAAAATTCTAAGTCAGTGGTTATCAACCCTATCCTCAAGTACCCCCAACAGGTCATGTTTTCAGGCTTTCTATTATTTGGCACAGATGGTTTGATCAGTTTCACTGCCTTAGTAATTACCACGGCTGTTTCATCTGAGGGAAATCCTGAAAGCATGACCTGTTGGGATGCCTTGAGGACTGAAGTTGAGAAACAGTGATCCAAGCAACAGTTTTCTAACCAGATGAACCTGTGCAGTGTAAACCCTACAATTTGTCCAAGTCCCTGGCTGCAATGAGCTTCCAATTTAAAGTCCCAAAATAACTTGCTTACAGACTATTTGGAAAAGAGATAAATAAAATGCCAGCCTGTTTTTGGATTGGGGTGAGAAACCCAACCAGAGGTTTATTATAAACTTCAACACAAGCATTAGCACATCCGGGAAGTGAACCAGCAACCTTTTGGGTGTCAGGTGGCTTTGTTAGCCACTTAGCTAGTGATCAGTGAGCACAAGTGTTGTCCATCGCTGTTGTGAGTCCATAGCCATGCTCAGTATCACAAGTAATATACGATAGATTGTCCTAAGTATTGGGAAATGTCCCTTTACACACACATGAACTATAAGGGCAGCCCAGGGTTCAGTATAGAGTTGGGCCACCATTTGTAGCTATAACAGCTTAGACTCTTCTGGGAAGGCTGTCCATATGGTTTAGGAGTGTGTCTATGGGAATGTTTGTCCATTCTTCCAGAAGTGCATTTGTGAGGTCAGGCACTGATGTTGGATGAGAAGGCATGGCTCACAGTCTCTGCTCTAATTCAGTCAAAATGTGTTCTATTGGGTTGAAGTCAGGACTCTGTGCAGGCCAGTCAAGTTCCACCATACCAACCTCCCTCACCCATGTCTTTATGGCCTTTGCTTTGTGCACTGGCGCGCAGTCATGTTGGAACAGAAAGGGGCCATCCCCAAACTGTTCCCACAAAGCTGGGAGCATGAAATTGCCAAAAATGTCTTGCTGATGCCTTAAGAGTTCCCTTCACTGGAACTAAGGGGTCAAGCCCATCCCCTGAAAAACAACCACACACCATAATCCCCCCTCCACCAAATTATTTGGACCAGTGCACAAAGCAAGAGCCATAAAGACATGGATGAGTGAGTTTAGGGTGAAGGAACTTGACTGACCTGCACAGAGTCCTGACCGCAACCAGATAGGACACCTTTTGGCTGAATTCGAGCAGAGATTGTGAGCCAGGCCTTCTCACCCAACATCAGTGCCTGACTTCAAACATGCACTTCTGGATTAATGGCAAAATACTCCCATAGACAAACATCCTAAACCTTATGGACAGCCTTCCTAGAAGAGTTGAAGCTGTTATAGCTGCAACGGGTGGGCCAACTCAATATTGAACCCCACGGACTAAGACTGGGATGCCATTAAAGTTCATGTGCATGTAAAGGCAGGCATCCCCATTGGCTAGCTAGTAGAGTTGAGCAGACACCTGGATGTTCGGGTTCGTCTGGTTCGGCCGAACTTCGCGGACCCCGAACTTAACCCGAACTTTACCCCGGACCCCGAACCCCATTGAAGTCAATGGTGACCCAAACTTTTGGGCACTAAAATGGCTGTAAAAAAGTCCTGGGAAGGGCTAGAAGGCTGCAAAAGGAAGCAAAATGGGGGTAAGGAGTAGGACAAGTGCCCTACAAACAAATGTGGAAAGGGAAATAACATAAAATCACAAAAAAATATTAAAATGGGAGGAGGTGGATGTGGAGTAGGAGCCTAGAGGTTGACTAGGCCCTGACCATGGCAGTGTAGGTGGAAGTGGCGGTGGTGGAGAAGGAGGAGGAGGAGGTAGTCAACACTGTTATTTGTTTGTTTGGTTTTTTTTTTCTAATTGGAGTAGAACCCAAAATATTGAGACATTTAAAAAAAAACAAGTATACCAATGGCTGTGTGAGGCCGGTCTAAATGCCAATTCTGCACAAGGTATAGACAAGTCTTGTGGGATCCATGCCTGGTTCATTTTAATAAACGTTAGCTTGTCCACGTTGGCTGTGGACAGGCGGCTGCGCTTGTCTGTGATAATGCCCCCTGCCATACTAAACACACGTTCAGACAATACACTGGCTGCAGGGCAGGCCAGCACTTCCAAGGCATAAAGGGCAAGCTCAGGCCAGGTGCCCAATTTGGAGACCCAGAAGTTGAATGGGGCAGGCCCATCAGTCAGTATGTGTAGGTGTGTGCACACATACTGTTCCACCATGTTGCTGAAATGCTGCCTCCTGCTGGTGGTGCTTTTTGTTGTGGCGGGCTGCTGACAAAATTTTTCCACATTTTGGCCATGCTAATACTGCCTTCTGAGGTGCTGGTGGTGCCACAGCTGCGTTGGCAACCTCTTCCTCCTCCTCCGCCTTCGCCTTGTGCTTCCACAGAGCCCCCTGTGTCATTTGGGAATGCCCTCAGCAGCGCATCTACCAGCGTGCGCTTGTAGATCAAGCTCCAGTGAGGGAATTAAGGACGGCATGTTGTTCTTGTAACGGGGATGCAGCAGGGTGGCCACTCAGTAATCGGCACAAGTTAAAATGTGGGCAACTCGGCTGTCATTGAGCAGGCACTGCAGCATGTAGTCGCTCATGTGTGCCAGGCTGCCCAGAGGCAAAGACAAGCTGTCCTCTGTGGGAGGTGTATCATCTGTGTCCTCCGTATTCCCCCAGCCACATTCCAGTGATGCCCTGGAGCTGCGTTGGGTGCCACCCTTCTGTGAACACGGTTTCTCGTCCTCCTCCTCATCATCTTCCTTGTCCTCCTCAGTCTCCAGAACTGTGCCCTGCCTTGAAAATTTTTTACCTGGCCTTTGCTAGTGCAGGAACCCACCCTTCAAGCCACTAGTGAATGACTGGCCTGATAACCGTGGAAATGACCCCTCTTCCTCCTCCTCTTCCTCCTGTGCCATATCCTCTTCCATCATCGCCTGAATTGTTTTTTCAAAGAGACATAGAAGTGGGATAGTAACGCTGAGAACAGCGTCATCGGCACTGGCCATGTTGGTGGAGTACTCGAAACACCGCAATATGGTACACAGGTCTCGCATGGAGGCCCACTCGTTGGTGGTGAAGTGATGCTGTTCCGCAGAGCGACTGACCCGTGCGTGCTACAGCTGAAACTCCACTATTGCCTGCTGCTGCTCGCACAGTCTCTCCAGCATGTGCAAGGTGGAGTTCCACCTTGTGGGCACATCGCATAGGAGGCGGTGAGCGGGAAGGCCGAAGTTCTGCTGCATCGCAGACAGGCGAGCAGCAGCAAGGTGATAACGCCGAAAGAGCTCACAGACGGCCCACACTTTCTGCAGCAGTTCTGACATATCCGGGTAGTTTTTTTAGAAATTTCTGCACCACCAAATTCAGCACATGTGCCAGGCAAGGGATGTACGTCAAACCGGCTAGGTCCAGAGCGGCTACGAGATTTCGCCCATTATCGCACACCACAAGGCCGGGCTTGAGGCTCAGTGGCAACAACCACTCATCGGTCTGTTGTTAAATGCCCGTCCACAGCTCCTGCGCAGTGTGGGGTTTATCCCCCAAACATATCAGTTTTAAAACAGCCTGCTGTCGTTTCCCCCTGGATGTGCTGAAGTTGGTGGTGAAGGTGTTACGCTGAGCGGATGAGGAGCTGGTAGAGGAGGAGGAGGAGGAGGAGGCACAGTAGGAGGAGGAGGAGGCAACAGGAGGCAAAGAGAAATGCCCTGCAATCCTCTGTGGCAGAAGGACATGCGCCAAATGGCTAGTCGCCTCAGGCCCACTCGCCACTACATTGGCCCAGTGTGCAGTTAGCGAGATATAGCGTCCCTGCCCGTTTTTACTGGTCCACGTATCAGTGGTTATGTGGACCTTGCCACAGATGGCGTTGCGCAGTGCACACTTGATCTCGTCCACAACTTGTTTGTGCAGGGAAGGGATGGCTCACCTGGAAAAGTAGTGGCAGCTGGTAACCACGTACTGTGGGACAGCCCCCGCCATCAGGTTTTTAAAACTGTCCGTGTCCACCAGACGAAATGACAGCATTTCAAAGGCCAAGAATTTTGAAATGCTGGCATTCAGGGCCAGGGATCACGGGTGGGTAGGGGGGTACTTCCTCTTTCTCTCCAGTGTTTGGGAGATGGAGAGCTGTAAGCTTCCATGGGACCGTGTGGAAATGCTTGAGGACGGTGGCGGACATGGTGGCGTTGCTGTCACATGGTCTGTTTGCTGGGTGGCAGGTGACACTGGCACTGTAGAGGTGGAGAAAGAGGCCGAGGCAGCAGCAGAAGAGGAAGTAGGAGGAGGCCGAGACCTTTCTTGGATTTTGAGGTACTTATTCCACTGCAGCAAGTGCTTTGCATTTAGATGCCTGGTCATGGAGGTTGTGCTCAGGTTTAGAACATTTGTGCCTCGCTTCAGCCTCTCATTGCACAGTGTGCACACCACTTGTGTCTTATAGTCAGCACATTGTCGGAAGAACTGCCACTCCAGGAAATGCCTTTGAGCTAACTTTGGTGTGCTAGGTCCCTGGGTGCGGTGAGTAGTAGCAGGCCTACTATCTAGGGGACGCTCGCTCCGCTTTTGCAACCTGCTTCCTCTTTTGCTGTGCTGGTGCCTCTGTGCGACCACCACCTCTTCCTCCAAACTGCACACGTCACGCGCATGACCTTCATTCCATGTGGGGTCTAGGACCTCATCATCCTCCACATCATCTTCAACCCACCCTTCACCACTGCCCTCTTTGTCAGTCTGCACACTGAGGAAAGCTGCAGCAGTTGGCACCTCTGTTTCGTCATCATCATCACAGATGTGCTTCCGTGGTGTTTCCATGTCCTCATCCTGAACCAGAAGTGGTTGGGCATCAGTGCACTCAATGTCTTCCACTTCTGGGCCAGGGCTATGTGGATGGCCCACGGAGAGCACAGCAGCAGAGTCATCAAAAAGCATACGAGACTGCTGCCTGACTTGGGGCTCAGACTGCTTGGCTGATTTACAAGGGGCTGAGGTGAAAGACAGATGGCCATGGGGTTCAGGTGCCAACTCTGAGCTTCCATCAAGGGGCCGAGTGGGAGACAATGTGAAGGAACTGGAGGCAATGTCAGCTATCCAATCTACTATGGCCTGTACTTGTTCTGGCCTCACCATTCGCTGAGCGGCATTCGGGCCTACCATATAATGTTGAAGGTTCTGTCGGCTACCTGAGGAAGGTGTTTCACTTGTGCGTGTAGCTGGCACAGATCGATCCACATCCTCTCCTTGCAACAGGAGCTTCAGCAACACCAGCAGCACCATGACCACCACCACTTCCCTTATTTGTTGCTCTCCTCATTCTGGACACAAATGTACTATGTAGCACTATTTATTAATACAAAAAAATAATAATAAATTATTATTCTTATTTTTTTTAAAAAAAAGAAAATTGTAGATGCACTTTTTATTTTTGTGTAAGAAATGCACCGCTCACACCAGCAGCAGGAACCTCTCCCTACACCAGTATGAGATGATTTTAGAACGATAATCTGTCTTTCACAGCACCAACAGGATCCTCTCCCTAATGCAGTAGGAGATGGCTTTATAATGATAAACTCTCACTCAGAGCAACAACAGAAACCTCTCCCTAATGCAGTAGTAGATGTTTTTAGAACGATAAACTCTGACTCAGAGCACCAACAGGAACCTTGCCCTAATGCAGTAGTAGCTGTTTACAGAACGATAAACTCTCCCTCAGAGCACCAACAGGAACCTGGCCCTAATGCAGTAGTAGTTGTGTTTAGAACGATAAACTCTCCCTCAGAGAACCAACAGGAACCCTGCCCTAATGCAGTAGTAGTTGTTTTTAGAACAATGAACTCTCCCTCAGAGAACCGACAGGAACCTGGCCCTAATGCAGTAGTAGTTGTTTTTAGAATGATAAACTCTCCCTCAGAGCACCAACAGGAACCTAGCCCTAATGCAGTAGTAGTTGTTTTTAGAACGATAAACTCTCCCTCAGAGCACCAACAGGAACCTGGCACTAATGCAGTAGTAGTTGTTTTTAGAATGATAAACTCTCCCTCAGAGCACCACCAGGAATCTGGCACTAATGCAGTAGTAGTTGTTTTTAGAACGATAAACTCTCCCTCGGAGCACCAACAGGAACCTGGCCCTAATGCAGTAGTAGTTGTTTTTAGAACAATAAACTCTCCCTCAGAGCACCAACAGGCACCAACAGGAACCTGGCCCTAATGCATTAGTAGTTGTTTTTAGAACGATAAACTCTCCCTCAGAGCACCAACAGAAACCTGGCCCTAATGCAGTAGTAGTTGTTTTTAGAACGATAAACTTTCCCTCAGAGAACCAACAGGAACCTGGCCCTAATACAGTAGTAGTTATTTTTAGAACGATAAACTTTCCCTCAGAGCACCAACAGGAACCTGGCCCTAATGCAGTAGTAGTTGTTTTTAGAACGATAAACTCTCCCTCAGAGCACCAACAGGAACCTGGCCCTAATGCATTAGTAGTTGTTTTTAGAACGATAAACTCTCCCTCAGAGCACCAACAGGAACTTGGCCCTAATGCAGTAGTAGTTTCGTTTTTAGAACGATAAACTCTCCCTCAGAGCACCAACAGGAACCTGGCCCTAATGCAGTAGTAGTTGTTCTTAGAATGATAAACTCTCCCTCAGAGCACCAACAGGAACCTGGCCCTAATGCAGTAGTAGTTGTTTTTAGAACGATAAACTCTCCCTCAGAGCACCAGCAGGAACCTGGCCCTAATGCAGTAGTAGTTGTTTTTAGAAGGATAAACTCTCCCTCAGAGCACCAATAGGAACCTGGCCCTAATGCAGTAGTAGTTTCTTTTAGAACGATAAACTCTCCCTCAGAGCACTAACAGGAACCTGGCCCTAACGCAGTAGTAGTTGTTTTTAGAACAATAAACTCTCCCTCAGAGCACCAACAGGAACCTGGCCCTAATGCAGTAGTAGTTGTTTTTAGAACGATAAACTCTCCCTCAGAGAACCAACAAGAATCTGGCCCTAATGCAGTAGTAGATGTTTTTAGAACAATAAACTATCCCTCAGAGAACCAACAGGAACCTGGGTTTAATGAAGTAGTAGTTGTTTATAGAACGATAAACTCTCCCTCAGAGCACCAACAGGATCCTGGCCCTAATGCAGTATTAGATGGTTTTAGAATGAGAATCTCTCCCTCAGAGCACCAACATTTAGCTTTCCCTAATGCACTATAAGATGGTTCTGAACGCTAATGTCTCCCTCACAGCACAGACAGGAACATCTCCTTAATGCACTATAAGATGGTTCTGATACGCTAATGTCTCCCTCACAGGACCGCATTGAATGTCTCCCTAATGCAGTCTGAGATGGTTGTGAACGCTAATCTTTCCCTCACAGCTCCGGCATGAAGCTCTCCCTACTCTAGTCTGAGACGATCTGACAGGTGGTGCTACATGACTCCAGCCCCATATAGAGGTTGGGTCACATGATGCACTGGCCAATCACAGCCATGCCATTAGTAGGCATGGCTGTGATGGCTTCTAAGGGCAAACTAGTGAAAAGCTTGTTTATTGGCTGCCCAGCAGCTATACAAAAGGCTCCAAAAATACCCGAATACCGAACCCGATCCCGGACTTTTTTTTTAATGTCCGGGATCGGGTTCGGGGCACAGACACCCCAAAGTCTGGTACGGACCCGAATTTTACAGTCCGGGTTCACTCAACTCTAGTGTTGAGTTAATTTGAGGGGACAGCAAATTTACACTGTTATACGAGCTGTAAACTCACTACTTTACATTGTAGCAAAGTGTCATTTCTTCAGTGTTTTCACATGAAAAGATATAATAAAATATTTACAAAAACGTAAGGGGTATACTCACTTTTGTGAGATACTGTATATATGTATGTATGTATATGTATGTATGTATATGTATGTATGTATGTATATGTATATATATGTATATATGTATATATATGTATATATATATATATATATATATATACACAACATATGACTGCACCACAGAGCTCAGTGAGAGCAGCAACTCATTGAGACAAGCCAGCAACAAAGGTCCACATTTTTCTGTTAATCACTTACTACAACTCTTCTCCACAATATTCTCTTGGTGCACCAGCTGCAATGTCTGCAGACTCTAGTGACAAGGGGGGGAGTCTCAAAAGAGGTTTCGGTGGCTTAGGATACATCATGTCAAGCAGGGAAGAGAGTCATGGGGTCACACTGAAGAGGGTAAAACTAAGTGATGATAACATGCCCTTTTCTCCTCCTTATGAAAGCATAGCAGTCACATTTTTTTGCTGCTCGTAGGCCTTTCTTTTTTTCCTCATCAAGGGTGTAAAGAAGCCATATTTTTATAGTGCTGTTCACAAGCCCTTTTCTTCCTCTTCCTCTTCAGCTAATCCTGCTGTGTTTTCCATGGTGGTTAGCCCCATTAACTCACTATGAGCAGTTGGTGCATTTAATCACAGCTTAACCGTTGCTGGTCCACAGAGCTCTGCATTGCCGATGGGCCTTTTTAACCGCTTGCCGACCATATACTGTGTATATATGGTGGCAAAGTGGCTACTCTGCGCAGGATCACATACCTGTAAGTGATCCTGCACTTGTGGGTCTGGGGCGCACACGCGTGCCGCTGGAAGCCCGTCCCCACTGTGATTGGACACAGCGGGAGCCAATCAGTGGGTCTGGTGGACGCAATGTCCGCTGGGACCTGCCGATCAATACCGAGAGAGACAGAACAATGGTCTGCCTATGTAAACAGTGCAGATCAACATTCTGTGAGAAGGGGAGGTAGTGACTCTGTGTTTCTGCTAAGCAGGAACACGAATATCTGCCTTCCCACAGTACAGGCACCTCCCACACAGTTAGCAAGTACTCCCTAGTAGCCCATTTAACCCTTTGATCTCCCCTGATGTTAACCCCTTCCCTGTCAGTGTTAGTGTTTTAGCACTGATCACTGTATTAGTGTCACTGGCTCCCAAAAAGAGTCACTTAGTGTCTGATTTGTTTTTTTATAGATATACATTTTTAATGATTATCTTTTTATGTGTATTTTTCTTGTAGGTCCGTCCCTGCTCTGGTCAGCCAAAACACAGACAGTGATAACAATGCAAAGTGGGTACTATTTTTAGCAAAAGGAAGCCTTAGTCCAAAACATTACCTTGCCCCTATGCAATAAAGGCTAAATTAGACACGGTCTCCAGCTCAGACAATGGCTTCAAAAAGATGATGGCTGCAAGGAATCCCACCTTGCAGGTGACAGAGAGAAAATACTCTAATAGTAAAAAAGGTGTTTCCATCATGCAGAGAGAACTATATTAGGTTTTCCTAATCAAAGAGTAAGAGGTCAACAATTTCCGAAACAAGGTAGAAACATGGCCTTGAGAGCCAAACACTGGTCCAGACATTACCACTCTTTTTATCATTTTCATTTTCAATATGATTTATTTATTTATTTCTCTTGTAAGACCATGCCTGCTCTGGTCAAACATACACAAGTAGCGAAGGTAAGGCTGTAGATAAAATGCTTACAAGCAATCATATTCATGGACTTACTGTGGTGTGCTGCAACAAAACAGGCAGTTGCTGAATGTATTGTCAGCAACAACTGCCTAAGGTGTTCTGATCACTCTAAGATAAAAGTTATAACCTAAAAAAATTGGCAACAGACCATTTTTTTATGTGGGAGAACTGTCTGAAATGTACTAGAGACTAAGAGTACAGACCTTTTTTACAAGAATAAATAGACAACAGACAACCACAATGGTGTAAAATTGTCTGCCAGCAGAACAATTGGAATAGCAATTTTAAACCCAAATTTACTAGAGACATGTGTAGGCAGGTGCCTACAAGGGGTTAATGTGTCAGCTTGTGTAAGCACTTCTTTTCCCTGTCTCTACTCATTACCTCATCCTCGGGTCCTCTCACCTCAGCCAGGTGCCAAATGTTACAATGTTGTGCTGCTTTTCTATATCCTCAGGTTGACCTGAGAGCTAGGGGTAACCAGGCTGTGAGGGTTAATGGCTTTCCCGCCATTTTCAGCCAGGTTACCACCCCTATAGGTCAGCCAACTTAAAAGGATCTGCATTAAGGTCCTTAGAGAGTTTCTTAGAGAGTTCCTGGGTCAGTTGCTGGGTAAAAGACTGCAAGAATGTAGCAGTCAGAGTGCTCATTCCTTTGGGAGTGATAGGAGCCTAATCCTGGGTTTCTGGAAAGGGTCTGGAGCCTTGTGACCCCTATCTACTAGTAGCTGTTCATGGAAATCATTGACTTCTGCCTTTATGGATTACTGCCAATCATGGACTCTAAGGGAGTTGTAGTACCTCCTGTGGATTATTGCCTTAATGGACTTTTTCCTTAAAAATTATTGCTTTATGGACTTGCCTACTGCATAAGGTATGCACACTCTATGGGATGTTAGAAGACCTCTGTACAGGAATTATGTTGAAACTGCTTTTTGAGAATGTACTGTATTCAGTAAAGGGTCTTGTTTGTTTACTTTCTTTCCCCGGTCTGAAATCTATTAAAGAACAGGGCTTGCAATACAAGGGGACTGAACCAGAGGAAGATGCAATACACAGAGTACTGTAATGAGAAAGTTATTGTGTTGTTGCTAAGGGCTACAGTATTTGTGTAATGTCAATGCAACCAATCAGCCAGGAGATGGGTGACTGGCAAAGATGACAGTTACCCTGGTAGTGAAGAGAATTAAGTGCTTGACACCTCCACTAGTGGCTGGTGATCCATGGCACAGACTACCCAGGGACCCAGCCTAGAGTCACAGGATACATATATGAGTTATCTAGAACTAAGAGCAAGCACGGTGGTTCGGAGAAGGAGAGAGAAAGTGTTTCCTAACATTAACTGCTGGACTGGTGGAGCCTGGTACAATCTCAGTGGAACCGGCCTCTAAATGCTGCACACCTGGAAAGTGGTGTCCTCTATGCATAAGTGTGTCTGAAGTGTACAAGTGTCATCAGCATGGAGAGCAAGACGTTAGAAGTGCCATTGCAGTTCTCTCCTAAGTCTAGGACACCTGCCTTAATGTTGGCTGTCACATGACCCCAGCTCTCAGCCTGAGTTCAGGCATTTGTAAGTGCAGTTTCATTTGTCCCCCACATGGTTGCCTCGGTTGTGGACAGATATTGGTCCTTAAAATTACTTTTTGGTGTACAGATCTGTGCACACAAACAAGGTACATAAGAAATGTATCCTAGCACTGCAATTCAAAGACCTAAAACATAGTTTGTTAAGTAGATGTAAGCCAAACTACTAAAATCTCACATACTGTAAGCTTTAACATTATAACAGTGGCACACTGTTATAGCACTGTTATATACACTGTTATGGCGCAGGGGCGCAGGGTGCCGCCCCCCATCCATGCGTTCGGCCCTCTAATCTACATGCAGGGCTCTGGATGTATGAATTCCAATGGGGTTTTTTTTTGAAGCATGTAATTAGAGCCAGAGGCTCTAATAGGCTTAAAAAAGGATGGGCTCGGGGAAGAGAGCACTGTGCCCTGAGCCCACCCAGTTGTGTGACAATAGCAAATGAATATTCACTATTTTCACACTGTTTCTCCTACCAGCCAATCAGGAAGCGGGTCTGAGCCCCATTTCCCAAGTGCCGAAAGGAGAAACATTCCGATTGGCTGCTGAGGAGGAGGGAGGAGACAGAAGCCACTATGATGTCTGCAGAGAAGGGCAGGTGAAAGGGAAGCTGCCTGTGTTGCAAGCAGGGGAAGGGGAAGCCAAAGCCACCTGTGATCTCTGCGGAGGAGAGCAGGGGAAGGAGAAGCCATCAGTGATGCCCATGAAGCCTGCAGAGGAGAGCAGGGGAAGCCACCCATGATGCCCATGATGCTGAGCAGGAGAGCAGGGAAGGGAGAAGCCACTGCCCATCACCCGGGTGAAACGCTGGCCGCCATAGATGGGGTAAGTGCTCCGGTGCTCCTGATGACTGGACCGGGGAAGCAGGCCACCTGATCGACTGGGGGTGGCTGTGGGTGCATCGTATGCTGCCCCACCCCCTAAAAATTTACCACGAGCCACCACGGCATTATAATATTACTTGGAAGAAGGTCTTTAAAAAAAAAGGGAAAATATTAGAAAATATGCCCTGTAAAAAGGACACACGCAGCCTGTTATCAGTGTAGTGCATGTGGTCAGAAACGGCCTGCAAAAAACAATTGTAGCCACTTAAAATGTGGAAATATGCCCAGTGAAAATCACTTGCAGTTGGTTATCACAGTAGTATATGTGTACTAGAGACAGGCTGTGAAAAAAACATCAATTGCAGCCAGCAAAAATTAGGAAACATGTAATGTGAAAAAACAAATGCAGCCTAAATTGATGTAGTGCAATACAACAATGGACAGGCTGTAAAGAAGCTGACGGATCCCAGCAGCATTACATTTAAAAGCCTTTAACTCCCCCCACCCCTTCATTTCCCAAGATACACAGCATTTTGCTAGATAAAGGACATTTAGTAAGGGTTTACAAGAGACCAGTGAATAAAAGCCCTACACTGACCTGTCCCTGTGCACTTTACCAGCAACACTTCCTATGCTTTCCTTATCAGCTAAGCACATTTTCAATATGGCTGATTTGAACCCAGCCCCTTATAGTGAGGGGCTGGATTATCCAAACACCCCTTTGTTGATTCTTATAAGCTATCTGACAAAAGATAAAAGCAAAATGTGCTAGTCCTTGACTATTTCGTTGTATTCTAAAATATACCTGTAGTGTCTAATTTGCTGAGAAAATGTATTTCATTGTTTCTCTTTAAAGGAGGCTTTAATCATGTAATTTAATCATGTCAACTATGCTAACAATTAATATGGTAGCAAGAATAAGTAAATCTGCATAATATATATCAGGTAAACAAAAAGGTTGAAATTAAGTAATTTATTTTATCCTGCAACACCAAACTATTTTATTAACTAACATTTACATATTGCACATAAAATGTATGCAATTAAGCAGAAGTCATTTTGAGATATGTTACTTGCAGATTGTGCAAATGCAACAAATGATCTTGATTGTTTACATAAGAGGAACATCCATGCTGATTTCTAAATATTCTGGAATATTAAAAATTATTAAGGGGTACAAGGGAGGGATAACTAATAAAACTGTATCTTAGAAATGTAAACACCGAAAACAGAGAAGCATAAGGGAAAATAGTTTATGTATCAAACCTGACTTTGAGTTTCTTTGTTTTTTGTTTTTTTCTGCCATAACTGCACAAATCTCATCAGTCTTCTTTTTAGTCAAGGCAAGAGTTTGCCTGTCATTTTCTGTTATGTAGAGGTTTTTAAAGACTCCAGCTGCATTAGCAATTGTGATTTCAAATAGTAGCTTGCTATATTTGTGTCATACCCATGGTATATTCAAAATACACAGCAGTGATAGATTGACCTGTCATCTTCTCAACCAAAATTGTAAAGAATTGCTGTCTACATAAGTTACATTATACATTTTCAGGTGTGGATTTAACAAATCTTGACATTTCCAGCGGCTATACATAATTGAAGTAAATGAAGAGTCAACATGAAAGTGTTTTTAATGGAAAAAAACTGTAGGGTAATTTGCTATTAATTAGTGTTGCTTGAATATGGCTTTGTTCAACTTGCGGGCTGGTCAGTCTCACAACAGTGACAGATTATGTTGGCATTGAATACTTTGTTTTATATATCCGCATTTTTTGCATTTCTTTATTAGTCAAAAACATCAGCAGCACCCCAAAATACATTTGAAGAATTGTCAGGCAAATGAAAATACTTTTTTTGTAGTATGAGCCTTAAATAATGTCAGTTCAACTGTATTAGCTGTGCATTGGTCTACTCCTCATTAACCCGATTCAAACATTGGGCAAAAAGATTGCATTCTTAGTAGTTGTAAAAGTCAAAAGGAACCTAACAGTAAACATCCATTCACAAATTAGAGCTTTGGCCCTCTGGGTTTGCAGGTTAAAAAATAGAATGTGGCACACTATTTTCATGGCATGGCACTGCAAAGCACAAATAGCTGTCTTGGTAACAAAAAAATTAGAGCATCGGCCCTTGGGTGTTTATAGGTATACATTTTCAATTAGAACACCAAGAGTTCCACATTTAAACTGCAGCACTGATAAAGCTTATTATTGCTGCTGTCCAAATGTTGTACCTCAGATGGGCTAATTGAAAAACGATACCTATAAATAACCAAGGGCCGATGCTCTAATTTAGAAATTAGATTACATTTTAAAATCAAGAAATATTACAAATATTCTGTAGTAAGAGGAACACAAGGGTAGCAATAACAGCAGCAGCAGCACCACCACCACCACCACCTCTACCGATGAGCAACAGTGTTTACTTTTTTAATTTTGTAACTATACAATATGTTCTGTCAGAGACAAAAAAAACTCATCTGTATGTGGCAGCTAATCTGTGGAAGACCCTACGGGGTAGGGAAGACAATTATGATCCAATCATTAATTTTGACAAAGTTCAAGTGGTCACCATTGCCTTTGGAATGGCTGAACACCATTTTGATAAGACACTTGCAGCAAGGCTGACTAGCACCTCTAGTGAATGTTTGGTAAGCACCAGCCACTAGTCCATCTTAAACACCCAATCATCTGTATAACAATGTAAATTTGCTGTCCTCTCAAAATAACTCAACACACAGCCATTAATGTCTAAACTGCTGGCAACAAAAGTGAGTACCAAGACTTGCCAAGACTCTCAAACTGAGCTGCAGCAGTTTAACAGGACAGGTTCCACTCAGAACAGGCCTCGCCATGGTCAACCAAAGAAGTTGATTGCACATGCTCAGCGTCATATCCATAGGTTGTCTTTGGGAAATAGATGTATGAGTGCTGCCAGCATTGCTGCAGGGGTTGAAGGGGTGGGTTGTCAGCCTGTCAGTGCTCAGACCATATGTCAAACACGTCCAAGAAGGAAGCTTATTCTAAAGATGATGCCCAAGAAAGTCTGCAGTTTGCTGAAGACAAACAGTCTAAGGACATGGATTACTGGAACCATGTCCTGTGGTCTGATGAGACCAAGATACATTTATTTGGTTCAGATGGTGTCAAGCATGTGTGGCGGCAACCAGGTGAGGGGTACAAAGACAAGTGTATCTTGCCTACAATCAAGCATGGTGGTGGGAGTGTCATAGACTGGGGCTGCATGAGTGCTGCCTGCACTGGGGAGCTACAGTTCATTGAGGGAACCATGAATGCCAACATGTACTGTGATATACTGAAGCAGAGCATGATCCTCTCCCTTCGGAGATGGTCTGCAGAGCAGTTTTCCAACATGATTACGACCCGAAACACACTTCCAAGACAATCACTGACTTGCTAAAGAAGCTGAGCATAAAGGTGATGGACTGGCCAAGCATGTCTCCAGAATTAAACCCTATTGATTTTAATGTGGTTTAGACTTTAATGTCTGTGTGTTGAGTTATTTTGAGGGGACAGCAAATTTACACCCCTAAGTGAAAATGTCCAAATTGGGACCAATTAGCCATTTTTCCTCCCTGGTGTAATGTGACTCATTAGTGCTACAAGGTCTTGGGTGTGAATGGGGAGCAGGTGTGTTAAATTTGTATTATCACTCTCTCATACTGGTCACTGGAAGTTAAACATGGCACCTCATGGCAAAGAACTCTCTGAGGATCTGAAAAAAAGAGTTGTTGCTCTACATAAAGATGGCCTAGGCTATAAGAAGATTGCCAAGACTCTGAAACTGAGCTGCAGCATGGTGGCCAAGACCATACAGCAGTTTAACAGGACAGGTTCCACTCAGAACAGGCCTCGCCATGGTCAACCAAAGAAGTTGAGTGCACGTGCTCATCGTCATATCCATAGGTTGTCTTTGGGAAATAGACGTAAGAGTGCTGCCAGCATTGCTGCAGGGGTTGAAGGGGTGGGTTGTCAGCCTGTCAGTGCTCAGACCATATGTCAAACACTGCATTAAATTGGTCTTCATGGCTGTCGTCCAAGAATGAATGTTATTCTAAAGATGATGCCCAAGACAGTCTGCAGTTTGCTGAAGACAAGCAGTCTAAGGACATGGATTACTGGAACCATGTCCTGTGGTCTGATGAGACCAAGATACATTTATTTGGTTCAGATGGTGTCAAGCATGTGTGGCGGCAACCAGGTGAGGGGTACAAAGACAAGTGTATCTTGCCTATAGTCAAGCATGGTGGTGGGAGTGTCATAGTCTGGGGCTGCATGAGTGCTGCCTGCACTGGGGAGCTACAGTTCATTGAGGGAACCATGAATGCCAACATGTACTGTGACATACTGAAGCAGAGCATGATCCTCTCCCTTCGGAGATGGTCTGCAGAGCAGTTTTCCAACATGATTACGACCCAAAACACACCTCCAAGACAATCACTGACTTGCTAAAGAAGCTGAGCATAAAGGTGATGGACTGGCCAAGCATGTCTTCAGACCTAAACCCTATTGAGCATCTGTGGAGCATCCTCAAATGGAAGGTGGAGGAGCGCAAGGTCTCTAACATACACCAGCTCTGTGAGGAGGAGGAGTGGAAGAGGACTCCAGTGGCATCCTGTAAAGCACTGGGGAACTCCATGCCTAAGAGAGTTAAGGCAGTGCTGGAAAATAATGGTGGCCATGCAAAATATTGACACTTTGTGCCCAATTTGGACATTTTCACTTAGGGGTGTACTCACTTTTGTTGCCAGTGGTTTAGACTTTAATGGCTGTGTGTTGAGTTATTTTGAGGGGACAGCAAATTTACAATGTTATACAAGCTGTACACTCACTACTTTACATTGTAGTAAAGTGTCATTTCTTCAGTTTTGTCACATGAAAAGATATAATAAAATATTTACAAAAATGTGAGGGGTGCACTCACTTTTGTGAGATACTATATGAACTGAAACTGAAATACTTATTGACCAACATAAACAAGATGTGCCTATGAGTTCTACCTGAGGTCAGATCTGCTTGCTGCTGCCTGAAAAAACATTTGCAATGCTTCTGTTAGATGACCCTGCTGGTGGTGGTTCTGCTGGTGCTGCCAGCTTGTCCTCCATAGGTAGAGGACCTGCAACACGTAGCAGAAGCATCCCTGCCACCATCTGGAAAGGCTTTGTTCATGCACCGTAGAACAACCAACTTTGTCTTCCCTCTTGTGTGTGATGCAATCAGTTATAGCAGAAGAGTGTGGATGAGAAGGTGGTAGAAGGCCCTTTAAGGAGGTCTTCACCAAAAATGAAACAGGCCTCAGATCAGAGGCAGAAAGTCAAAAAGTATTAGACCATGGGTTGCAGGAAAGAAATTTGCATGATTCCCCCAACAACACAGGCAGTGCTAATAGGGGAATCTTCTCCAGGCAGAAGACGGGTGGGGGAAGCTGTCCCTGCTGGGAAAAGACAGTGATTATTGCTAGCATCTATAGCAGACACTAGTGATAATCGTAAGAGAATCCGGCAGGCTAGTTGTACCCATTAACGGTTCAAATCTTGGCCAGTTCCTGCTGAACAGACCGAGATTCGAAACGTGTATGGCTGGCTGTTTAAATGTTGTTTAAATGTAACATTGTTTAAATGTAACATTTTTAAAACCTAGCTCTTTTGTTTCATTCAAGTATTTGTTTATGTATGCATGTATTATCAATTCTGTGTAGGAGAATTGTAAAAACCCCCCAAAAAAACAGACTGATATATGTCCTTTCAGTATTATATGCAATATTTTAAATTCTGTAAATATATACAGGACCTCCATATAATTGTAACTCTTTGTTAATAGTTTCAGTTTGATTAGGGGTGGGCAGTAAATTACCTGTTATAATTGTCAGGAAATATGCTCATTTATCCAGGTCATAGTGGCTATATTGAAGATGTTTAGTAGCGTTTCCAATCCACTTCTCCAAATGAAAATAAAGTATTTGCCTAAATGTATCTGCACCTTAAAGAGAACCTGTCTGCGCTTTTTTTTTTGTTTGTTTTAGCATTTTACGCATAATGATTATGCCATATCTCCATTTAAACTTGTTTATTGCCTCTAAAGTTTTCTCTTTATAGTTGTGGATAAACTGTGTCTGATCACTGCTGGGCGCTGCCATCTTATTGCTGATATCTGTGCATCCAGCAGACAGTCATCACTTCTGTAAAGAATTTAACACATGTAAGTTTATTTTACTTTGAAGTCACTTGCCTCTTAAAAAAATTAAAGTGCAGGACAGAGTTTAGAGCACGGAACTAAGCTGTATGCTGCCACACTGCAAGCACGATCCAGCACTGTCTATATGCTCTGTCAACAGAGTTCTTTGGACACTGTGCTTATATCCATTGAAAGGGCAGCTTTACTTAGCAGGAGGGAGGGGTAGCAACTGTAAGGGGCTGGAAGACCTTTGGGAAAAAAACACTTCTGGAAGGTGTTAGATTCCCTAATGGTTTTGAAAGGTTATATCTAGTCCACAAAATATGTATGTAACTGGTCAACTGCAATGAACAGTGTGAGGACTCAAGCTCATCCTTTGTACTGGAACTCTTAGGTCTTTATATTTTTGATAGAGCTGTCTCTTGCAGCTTATAATAAGCCCAAACACATCAATATGTAAAGCTGAAGGGTTAATCCAAACAATATCATCTTCTTTCCTCACTGCAAGTACTATTTGTCCATTTCTACGTCTGACCTTTAGATTCCCGCATAAC
The DNA here is from genome assembly GCA_018402905.1 of Glandirana rugosa. NCBI lineage: Eukaryota > Metazoa > Chordata > Amphibia > Anura > Ranidae > Glandirana > Glandirana rugosa. The sequence goes on from BLSH010361674.1 coordinate 300,619, forward strand.
CCTGAATGAAGGACATTTGTAGAGAAATGATTTGAGTTATATAGTTTCACACATGACTAACTTTTTCAGCTTCTTGCTTCTTGGCATTTGAAGTTTTTTTAATGTTCCTTTAGTGCCCTAGAGGATTTTGATTACATTTGGGTCACTAGACTGGCAAAATGAATACAAATGAAAAACATATTATGCACTCTGCACAATATGGAGAACTTTCAATATCCAGTCAAGCTTTGAACAGATGAGAAAAAAATGTACACAAACATTAATCAGAAAATAAAACAAAATAATATTCCCGTATGTTTTTGGATCAGATATAATAAATAGAACACTAGAAAGGTAATTGTCTTTCAATAACAAAGCATGATCAGAATGGGGAATTTTAAAGACTGCACACAGTGTGTAATCTATTTGTTGATTTGATTTGTGTACATAGAGCCAACACATTTTGCAGGAATTAAAAGGTACACAGCATTATCCCACCAGTTTAATGTGCCAACAGAAGTCAAACAACTTCATCTTTATTTCTTCTAAAACTCCCTGATTTCCTGGCCCAGTGAATTTATGTTAGATCGAGGCAGAGCAATTGTGTCTGGGCCAGCCTTGATATGAGCCAATACTTTCCTTCCTATCCTATATAATGTAGACGTTATTCCCAATTTGTAGGTGGAAATGTTGTTCTGTTCAGAGGAGAATCACACAAATTGCAAAGTATAATTACTAAAGAGACTGCCCATATGAGTACAATAATGAATACTATACCTAAAGCTGAACCCCAGGCACAAAAACATTAATTAAATATATTCAATAGCTAAACCAACATATAAATCAATTTTGTTAGCACAAGTTATTCGCTTGTGAAAGTAGCTTTTTAAAGCAGTGTGTGTGCACTGTGCTGTACATAGCCTGTGCAGACAGCAAAGCTGTAGGAGGGACCCAATAGGCCCACCTAATACAAGCCGCCTACAGAAAAATACGAGGGGGGTGGATACAAGAGCAGTCACCAGCAGCGACTGGTCCATAATCTCCATGCAGGGCACCGGACACATAGATTTCTATGAGCTTTTTTTTTTTTAAAGCACCTCTCTACCTGTAAAATGTATATCTGCTGTTAGCACGTGTAAGGTCTCATTCACATGGGCATACTACACCATATGTCATTGTGTGGGCTGTGTTTACCTGCACAGGGATGCACATGTGTTCCATGCATCCCCGTGCAGTTGGTCCTATTCATTTCAATTGGGATGAAGTGGCTGCATGGATACAGTCACTACTCCCCATTTCACATTTATGTGAAAGTGGGTGCATGGCTCCAAATGCACAGTTTGCATTTGGGGCCTTGCACCTGCTCGTGCTTGGCCTGGAGAATACAGACCAGCCAAGATCTTATAGGAAGATATTCTTGCAATATAGTTTCTTCACCTGCTTTACATTCCCCCGGGAATCTTCCCAGAAAGATGGTGAGGTCACGTGTAGCAATGTGGAAGATGGGGGTAAGGTAAGTAAAACTCAAACGTTTCTTTACAGCTAACCTTTTCACCTACTAAGACATGGTGATTTTTACAGTGGGAGGGGACCCCAATAGTATACATTATTTGGACCTTGCATGTTTCAAGGTCTGCTGTAAACTGACTGCATACCAAGGTTAGTCCACAATCTGCTAGGTAAACAATAGCATTGCTAGGGTCCATAAAGACCTGAGGCACCACTGGACAACTACATTGAGATGTTATGGTGTTTTCTGTTCCCCATCTTCATTTTTTAAAGGATAAAATCAAATCTTTACATTGTGGTAAACTGCTGTAAAATCAAAGTTTAAAAAGCATTACTGCAATGTGCAGCAATACGCAGTATATATATGCACTGCCATTGCAAAAATGAACCCTAATACTAATACAGTAAGCTAAAATGTACCTGCACTAGTGCACCCCACAGTGCACATAAGAGAATACTCTGTTTGCTGTTGTAAGTTGTATCAAAGTTACAAATAGCACACATACATTTTGTGCATGAATCATGAAAGCAGTAATCTCTCTGCAGAGGTCTGACATGCCTGTTGCTGAGTCAAGCCTTTAACTATGAAATAATCAAAGTTCATCCACCATGCTGACTGAAGAGCTCTAGTTCTGACTCAGCTGATTGGTGTTGGACCTTTGAAGAAAGATACTTACTAGAGTTGAGCGAACCCGGACTGTAAAGTTCGGGTCCGTAATGAACTTTGGGGTGTCCGGGACCGGAACCCGGACTTTTCAAAAAAAGTCCGGGTTCGGGTCCGGGGTTCTGGTATTTTATTACACGTGTTGAATAGCTGCCAAGGGCAGCCAATCAACAAGTGTTTCACTGGTTTTCCCTGAAAACAATCACAGCCATGCCTACTAATGGCATGGCTGTGATTGGCCAGTGCACCATGTGACCCAGCCTCTATATGGGGCTGAAGTCACTGTGCTGCATGTCATATGCTCTCAGGATAGTTTAGGGAGAGGGTGCTGCTGGCTCTGTGTGGGACAGATTGCAGAACATCTCATGCTGCATTACTGAACGATCTGATTGTGGACTAGGGAGAGATACTAGTACTGCTGCTTTGAGTGACAGATTGCACACCTCATCCTGGAGCACAGAACGATCTGACTGGACTAGGTAGAGTCTGTTGCTTTACGGGAAAGATTATTCTTCTAAAATCATCTCCAACTTGTACAGGGAAAGGTTCCAGCTGTTGCTTTAAGGGAAAGATTATTGTTCTAAAATCATCTGCAAGCTCCATTCACTAAGTGTATTGTAGCCGCATAGAGCCATATTAGTGTTATAAAATCATGTCCAAGCTCCATTTACTAAGTGTATTGTAGCCACATAGAGCCATATTAGTGTTATAAAATCCTGTCCAAGCTCCATTTACTAAGTGTATTGTAGCTGCATAGAGCCATATTAGTGTTATAAAATCATGTCCAAGCTCCATTCACTAAGTGTATTCCAGCTGCATAGAGCCATATTAGTGTTATAAAATCAATGATTTTATAACACTAATATGGCTCTATGCAGCTACAATACACTTAGTGATAGTGAATGGAGCTTGGACATGATTTTATAACACTAATAAGGCTCTATGCGGCTACAATACACTTAGTGAATGGAGCTTGCAGATTATTTTATAACACTAATATGGCTCTATGCAGCTAGAATACACTTAGTGAATGGAGCTTGGACATGATTTTATAACACTAATATGGCTCTATGCGGCTACAATACACTTAGTAAATAGAGCTTGGACATGATTTTATAACACTAATATGGCTCTATGCGGCTACAATACACTTAGTGAATGGAGCTTGCAGATGATTTTAGAACAATAATCTTTCCCTTAAAGCAACAGCTGGAAACTTTCCCTGTACAACTTGGAGATGATTTCTTGCACAAAAATAAAAAAAACAGTGTTGGCTACCTCCTCCTCCTCCACCGCCACTTTCACCGCCTCCTCAACCTCCAACTCCACTTCCACCTCCATTTTTGATTTTTTTTATGTGAAAAAGTTTGGGTTTTTATGTGGTAAAAGTTTGGGTCCCCATTGATTTCAATGGGGTTCGGGGTCCGGGTCAAAGTTCGGGTCAAGTCCGGACCCGAACCCAGACTTTGTCCCGAAGTTCGGCCGAACCTGCAGAACCCGGACTTCCAGAGGTTTGATCAACTCTAATACTTACAAAAAGTAAGGGCCTTTCTCTATAGCATGCTGGAAGGGGCAGTTTTTTCTATTACTGTGCCTGTTTCTCAAAGAGATTAAAGTGTAAAACGTTGAGCTCCTTTAATTCTAATGAGCCTGGAATATACAGTATTTAGCTGTTTTAATATGACCATTTAGCTGGGCTTTGATGCCACCATTCCGAATAACACGTACAAAGAAATGGCTACATTTCTATGGGGCCAATCTAGTTAGAAAGGATGTGCTACTTCTTGGATTGCGGGAAGAATCCAGACAACCAAGAGGAAGCATGCACATGTATGGGAAAGCGATTACACAAAAAACTTGATGTTGGTACTTACTCAGTGACCACAAAATTCTCTTTATTGATTTTAATTACATTTTTCTTTTACTGTAGGCATACTGGCTCTGCTCTTTAGCTTGTCATAGATGCCCATATAACTGCTATGGGGCCTGAAGGTGGAAAGTGTGTGTGTGTGTGGGGGGGGCAGGCTCTTGAAGTATACACAAATCCAATACTGGATCATTGAGGAATGCAGAAAGTTAAGGTCAGACGTAAAGGAGGAGATTATAAAATCATTGTCACTAGTCACAGATACTCATTTGCAGAAAGGAGATAAAGTTTAGCTGTCTTACCAGTGTGGATTTATTGCCCTCAGAGCTCCTGGTCATCTTGGTCGACACTGAAATGAAACCTGTATGCCTGGGGGGCGTGGCCTGTACCAGCATGTTAGAGGAAGCTCATCACAGAGCTCCCGCTGTATCTCCATCACCAATCCGTCCCTCGGCACATCCATGGCTCCAAACTGACCTCCATATCTGCCCATCTGCTCCAGGTACCTCTGGGAACTGATCATCAGCACCCAGCTGGCAAGATGACTCTCCAGGGGAGGAAAGAAGCTGTGATCACGGGCACAATGGAGGCCCAATATGGTGTCGGCAGCTCGCAACCGCAGCATGCACTGCGGAGAGCTGACAGACAGAAGGAGTCTGGAGGTAAGCCCAACAAATCCTCCAAAGCTCCTGGAAAGGTACAGCCCAGAGACATGACATACTATATCCAGAAACTGACTGGGGCCAGCTGTTCCTCTGACTCCTTGCTTTCCCTATCTGACCCAGATCTAGCTGATTAAGAGGGACATGGAGTACTGGATAACACTGTCCCCCTAGAGACCTCTCCTATTCCTACCCCGGACATCTTTGCTATGCCCACAGATGAGCCTGCACAACCCACTCTGAGTGACATTTTGCACACTGTACATAAGTGCACAGCATCTGTGGTAGATCTTAAGGAACAGTTTGGGGGTCTTAAAGAGACGGTGTCCCTGCTCCGTCATGATCTTCAAAAGACCCAAGAGAGAACCACGGCCGTGATGTGACCGGTCAGCGATCTAGAAGACCAACTTCCCCCTCTAGCCAGAGACGCAAGGCAGGCCGCACAGCAAGTTATTGTGGTAAATAACAAAACTGATGACCTTGAAAATAATGTTAGGATCGTCAGTCTCCCCGAAAAGTTAGAAGGCCGTGACCCTATTGAATTTGTGGAGCGCTGGTTACAGCACATATTCAGCAAAGAGGCCTTCACTCCTTTATTTGCTGTGGAAAGGGCGCACCACACACCGCCTCAACCTCACCCTCCAGGAAACCCCCCACATTCCATGCTGGCACGCCTATTGAACTATAAAGACCAAGAAATTATCCTACATCTTGCCTGAGGGGATCGGTCCAATACAGCGGAGCTAAGATCTCCTTCTTTCCCGATTTCTCTGCTGACATTCAATGTCGATGAACCAAATACATAGATGTGAAAAAGAAGCTACAACGTCTCCAACTGAAATACCCCATGCTTTATCCTGCTAAGTTGCAGGTCACAGTGGGAGGTCAAGCACACTTCTTTAAGACGGCTCTGAATGCTGCAGCGTGGCTGGACCAGCACGAGCAAGACCTTCGTCACTGACCATGAGGGGGACGGATCTCCTGGGAACCGCTTTTCCAAACTGGTATGACAAATGTGTATTAGCTTTTGGGCATTAGTTTCCCTGCCAAGCGACAGTAATCCTTATTCACACTCAGCGAAGAGAAAGCTACTAACTAGTTTTACTTTATCACTGAATTAAGACAGATAGATGTGTGTCTGCTCCCTTGATACACGTTTTGTCGCTGGTTTTAACCCTCTGTTTTGGGAGTTGATGGTTAAGTACCCTGTTGGCATGCACAGTTTACATTGTTACAAAGTTTTTGGCCTAAGCATGCACAAAGGAATCCATTCCTCCTAAGCACTAACACAGCCCGAGCTGATCTGCTTTCCCTTCTGTGCCTGCTCTACCGGCTTTGTTCATAGAGCAATTGCGCTACCAGCATATACTTTAAATCTTACCAAGTACACTGCTCCTCTACTACTCACCTCTTGCCTGACATGTTGTTGCTGCCCTGCTCCTCACTGGATTCAGGTAGCGGCCCTCTCCCAATGGAACTGTACCACTTTGACCCAGGGTTTGACCTGGGCACAATATTCTGTAATCTCCCTCCATGGCCAATCTGACTTCAACTCTGCTGGTCTCCTGGAATGTCCATGGTGTAAAAGATCCCCTGAAGTGCACTATGATTACCTCCTGTACCCGGAAATTTCACCAGGCCATTATAGGCCTTCAGGAGACTCACCTGACCAGTGGTACGGATGATTGTCTGAAATGCTCCTGGGTTGGTAAGGCCTATCACTCTGTGTACTCTGCTTACTCACAAGGGGTGAGTGTCCTGGTGCATAAATCCCTGACATATCAAGAACTGGACTCACTGGTGGACCCTCTGGGTCATTTCGTATTTCTTCACTATATATTGTATTCATTGACACTAGTTTTGACATATATATATACCCCCTCCATTTTCCAGAGATGTTTGCAATTGCTCCTGTCGTATCTGGTCGATAAGCCCGACATTCCGGTAATGGTCATGGGGGACTTTAACTGCTGTCTTGATCCCCAACTAGAAAGGCACCCTCCAGCTTTGACGGCTGTTCGGGGAAGGGGTGCAGTCCTAAATCGTTTCCTGGCAGAGGTGGGATGGATAGATGTCTGTGCTTCTGTAATCCAGGAACTCGCCAGTTCTCATGTTTTTCAAAGTCACATGGCTCGCTTTCCTGCATTGACCTCTGCCTGGGCACGATACACATACCAAACCGTATCTGCGATATAGACTACCTTCCCCGTGGGGTTTCAGACCACTCCCTGCTCCTGGTCAGACTAAATACTAGGCCCTCATCCGGGCTGTGTAGGGCCCCATGGAAGCTGAATGCCTTCTGGCTGAAGCTGTTACCCTCTCAAGACCGTATTAATAGGCAAATTATCCAATTTTTCCATATGCATGCAGAATGTGAGGATGCTCTCCTCAGATGGGAGACAATCAAGTAATGCCTCAGAGGCACATTCTTAGCTGAAATCATGGCAGTTAAACATAACTCCTCAGTTTTGCTGGAGGGGGTGGAAGACCAGGTACGGCAGTTGGAATTATCCTATGTTGTGAATACCTCCGACTCTGCGAGGGAGGCATGGATATCAGCCCAGGATTCTCTGGACCGGCCGAGAACCTCCGCCGCTGAGTAGAAATGTTTTTTTACAAAGATGGCTTTTTATGAGGAGGGTGAGAAAACAGGTCACCTGTTAGCAAAAATGGCCAGGTCACAACAGTCCTCTCTGGCAATTGGAGCCATTTGGTCCTTCTCTAGACGAGTGATTAATGACCTCGACTTGATTGTAACTGAGCTTGCCTCCTATTACTCAGCTCTAGAGTTCAGTGAACCTGAACTGTAAAGTTCGGGTTCGTACCGGACTTTAAGGTGTCCGTGACCCCGAACCCAAACCCGGACATTTGAGAAAAAGTCTGGGTTTGGGTATTTTTTCGCACCTTTTTCATGCTTCTGTTGAATAGCTGCAGGGCAGCCAATCAACAAGCGTTTCACTCGTTTGCCCTTAGAAGCCATCACAGCCATGCCTATTAATGGCATGGCTGTGATTGGCCAGTGCATCATGTGACCCAGCTATATAAGCTGGAGTCACGTAATGCCGCATGTCACATCATCTCATACTAGTGTAAGGAGAGGATGCTGCTGCTGCTGCTGTGAGGGACAGATTAGCTTTAGAAAATCTGTTAAAAACAGTGATTTATTGGTGGGTGGGTGCTAGAGGAGATTTTTGTTTGCTAGAGTACATCTTGTTTGCTAAACAAAGTGCCTCATATAAAACCTAAGCAATTTTCTGTTTGTTCGGTGGGTGTTTGCAGCCATTTTTGCAAGTGCAGTGCACTTGCAACTGCTTGTGTGTCAGGGAAGCTACTTTAATCGTGTTCTGTTAGTTCAGTTGGCAACATTTTGGCATATTTAAATACTGCTTTTACATTGCAGTTAGACAAATTAAACATTTTTTTTTGTGCAAAATATTACATTTGCGGCCAGCGGGGCATTTCTTGCACAAAATTAAAAAGTGCGTCTACATTGCTGGTTTTTAAAAAAAATATTTAAAATACTACATTTGCGGCCAGCGGTGCATTTCTTGCACAAAAATAAAAAGTGCGTCTACATTGCTGGTTAAAAAAAAAAAATATTCAAAATACTACATTTGCGGCCAGCGGTGCATTTCTTGCACAAAAATAAAAAGTGCATCTACATTGCTGGTTTAAAAAAAAAATATTCTAAATACTACATTTGCGGCCAGCAGTGCATTTCTTGCACAAAAATAAAAAGTGTGTCTACATTGCTAGTTTAAAAAAAAGAATAATAAATAGTGCTACATATTACATTTGCACATTGCTGTGCATTTCTTGCACAAAATTAAAAAGTGCGTCGACATTGCTGGTTTAAAAAAAAAAAAAATAGTGCTACATAGTACATTTGCACCTTGCTGTGTATTTCTTGCACAAAATTAAAAAGTGCGTCTACATTGCTGCTTTAAAAAATAATATAAATTTGTGCTAAATAGTACATTTGCGTCCAGAATGAGGAGAGCGTCAAATAAGGGACGTGGTTGTGGTCGTGGTACTGCTGTTGCTGCTGGTGTTGGTGGTGTTGGTGAAGCTCCTGTTGCAAGGAGAGGACATGGTCAATCTGTGCCAGCTACACGCACAAGTGAAACACCTTCCTCAATGTTATATGGTAGGCCTGAATGCCGCTCAACGAATGGTGAGGCCAGAACAAGTACAGGCAATAGTAGATTAAACCATGGTACATTTTATATGGAAAAAGTGAAACCGTGCTAGAACATCTCTGGGTTTGTCTGCAGATAGTAATCTTTTTTTTTTTAATATGTCTCAATATTTTGGGAGCTACCCCAATTAGAAAAAAAACAAACAAATAAAAAACAGTGTTGGCTACCTCCTCCTCCTCCACCGCCACTTCCACCTACACCGCCACGGTCACTGCCTCCTCAACCTCCTACTCCACATCCACCTCCTCCTCCATTTTTTATTTTTTTATGTGATTTTAAGTTATTTCCCTATCCACATTTGCAGGGCACTTGTCCTACTCTTACCCCATTTTGCTTCATTTTGCAGCCCTCTAGCCCTTTCCAGGACTTTTATAGAGCCATTTTAGTGCCCAAAAATTCGGGTCACCATTGACTTCAATGGGGTTTGGGGTTCGGGGTCAAGTTCGAGTCAAGTTCAGGGCCAAATGCGAACTTTTTCGTGAAGTTCGGCCGAACCCGAACATCCAGGTGTCCACTCAACTCTACTCAGCTCTACACAAATCCAGAGATGATTACTAACTTGACTTACTTGGGAGATATCTTAGCACCATATCTCTGCCCACTTTTACCACTGCAGCCCGTGTTGCATTGGACACTCCATTTACTCTGGAGGAACTACAGAAGGCGGCCTGTTCCTTTCCTACGTGCAAGGCCCCCCGGGGGGGCATTCCCTTGGAGGTGTACACCACCTATGGGGATGTGGTCCTACCCAAGCTATTGAAGGTATTCAATGCCTCGCTCAAGGTTGGTTCTCTATCTGCATCCATGTCCATGGCAAATGTAGTGTTTCTACTCAAACCAGGAAAGGATCCTCTGGACCCTGAATCATACAGACCCATTTCTTTGTTACAATCTGATGTAAAAATCCTAGCTAAGGTCCTTGCTCTGAGGGAGAACACATTTATCCTGTCCATTATACACCCTGACCAAGCAGGGTTCATGCCCCAAAAGTCCACAGCCACCATTCTCAGGCGGCTATTTTTGGATATGCAAGTACAGGCGGATAACATATGACAGAGGGCGCTCCTCTCTCTCTAATAGCATTAGCTGGCCTTACCTCTGGGCAGTACTAGCCAAATTTGGTTTCGGACACCCACTTTATTGCATGGGTATGCCTTCTGTATCACTCCCATCAGGCTGCCATTAGGACATCAGACAGAATGTCCCCCACTTTTGCGTTGGGCAGGGGCACCAGGCAGGGATGTCCCCTGTCTCCCCTGCTCTTCACCATAGCAATTGAGCCCTTGGCTGCTTTGATACAGGACAGTCTGCATGTCACTGGATTTCAGTATGATGAGTTGCATGAGAAACTCATGCTATACGCCGATGACATGTTGCTGTTCCTGGGAGACACCACCTCTTCCCTGACCAATGCCATATCCTTAATTGAGGAGTTTGGACGATTCTCTGGGCTCACCATTAACTGGACCAAATTGGCATTAATAGTATTGGATAATGCAAAGGGCCAAGCTTAGTCAATCTCCGACTCTATCCCCATTAGTGACCTCTTTTAAATACCTGGGCATTGTCATCTCTCCTACCCAGATTATTGTAATCTCAATATACGCCCCCTTGCTGGTAAGGTTTAAAGATACAATAAACATTTGGAATAAGCTCAAAATGTCACTAGCAGGGAAACCAAATTTAATTAAAATGATTCTCATGCCCCAGCTCCTGTATCCCCTGCACAACTCCCCCAGTGGTAATTCCCCTAAAAACTTTTCAGGTGGTAAATTCCTTGTTTAGGTTACTGTTATGGGTAACACATCCCCCCAGAATCAAACTGGAACAGCTACAATGCCCCAAGGATGGAGGAGGCCTTGCACTTCCAAACCCCTGGATTTATTATATAGCTGCCCAGCTCCAACATCTTATTGGCTCTATGTCTCTTGAGGCCAGGAGTTCCTCTGCTCGTCTCTTACTTGCTGGGGCAGGCATATACTCTATTCCGGAGGGATTAGAGGCCCAATTATTGCATAAACCCAATAAATGAATGCCTACTTTCACATTGGTCCAGAGAATCTGGAACAAGGTGAAACAACTGCAACATGTGACAGGTTATACCATGTATAGCCCCCTTTGGGGAAATAACTCTTATAATGAACTGGCCAAACTCCAGCATGGACCCAGAAGGCATGCCTGTGAGGTTACTACGATTTCCCAGGTATTTCATCAGGGGAAACTGTTACCTTTTACTGAACTTCACAATAAATTTAATCTACCTTCCCACATGCTCTACTATTATTTACTATCCCATGCAGTCAGGGCCCGGGGTGACAACAGACTGGAAGCTCTCGCCTACCCCATATTTAACTTACTCCAGTCTGTGACTGAAACCAAAGGATTCATATCCCAGTGCTACCATATGCTCCTGACGGGGTGCCTGGACACGTACCCCATCAGAGCAATATATCAGTGGGAGACAGACGTGGGAGAGTTGACGGGTGTCCAATGGGAGGAGGCTCTGCAGACAGTCAATACGTGCTCAATCAATGTATCCCAGAGGGTGTCACAAATGTATATAGTGCTTAGGGCACACTACACACCAGCAAGTATTCACAGAATGGGGGGATTCCAGACCCACTTTGCTGTAGATGTAGGCGGACAACAGGGGACCTCATCCACCTCCTATGGCAGTGCCCGACACTGCACCACTCCTGGAATAAGGTTGTTTCCACCATTAACAGGGTCTTCCTGGTAAGCATCCCCTTAAACCCCATCCATTGTCTGCTTAGTATCCTGGAAGAAAATGTTCAGGATGAGATGACCAGATTGGCCATATCCAGGGCCTTGTTCCAGGCCAGGAAAGTCTTTTAAACTGGAAATCAGCAAATCCCAGGGTAATTAAATCATGGGTCACTCATAAGGGCAACATGTTAAGACTGGAAAGATATGTTTATCAACAGAGAGGGCGATTGAACAAATTTGAGAAACTTTGGTCCCCCTGGCTTAACCTCCCTGGACTATCCCCTAGGGAACTTGTCATGATGAGAGTCCTCCAAGGTCGCGTGAGGTGATGAGGTGTGAGAACCCATACTGCTTATATCTCAGTTTACTCCGTGAATTGAGGAATGGTTATTATCTCTTCTAAAGGGGGAAAAACAAAAAAAGGCAAAGACGGTGACTTATATTGTTATAGGTTTATTGAGTGTAAAAGAAATCACTTATGTACAAATATATGGTACAGTGGTTGTGTGTACTTGGTTACATGTACTTTTTAATAAAAACCTTTTTAATTAAAAAAATAAAAAAAACTGTATGCCTAACACCAATAAACCAAAAAATATACTGCAGAAGTTAGTACCACTTTATTTTCCACCAAACTCAGCTCCTTGCCTGACGTTGTAAGTGTAAGACTGCATACTGTTACTGCCACTCTGTGTGAAAAGGCTTTTTTGAGCTGGAAATTACAAGCTGAGAGTCCCCATCTGTAGTCACGATCCGCTGATGTGTTTTACCCTTGGGCTTAATTATATAGATAGGAGTGGCTAGAGTAAAAGGATATTAATATACTGCACATCATTTAAAATCAGCAAAGGTTTTAGCAATGAAATCATTATCTTCCTCTCACCCTTTTTGCTCTGTGATAGGGCTGTATTGTAAATCATATAAACCCATTCACTAAACTTTAATGTATGCTTAAGTGTGCTTTAAGGAGTTTTCAAAAGTAGTTTTTAATATTTTAAAGTTTGCAGCCTCAATAAAACAATACTTTGTGATCCTACCATGAATATCCTTGTTCGGATAGTTCCTGTTATAGAGTGACAGGGCTAAAAGTCCCTTTCTCCAAGTTGCCCCCTGTATTGTCATCCTGTCATTTGGGTTTCTAAGGAAAAAAACAAGTATCCATTTCAAAACACTAAATTACACACAAAAGGTCCACTGTTTCCAGCATTTGGAATCCTGTCCTGTGAAATGTAATTATTTAATATGTGAACTGAGTGCAGGTTAACAGAAAATGACTGCAAAGAGGCTGCAGGGCAGTTTTTCATAAGTTTTTATAAGGTTTTAAAGGAAAGAATACAAAGGACCAAACAGCCATTGCGGCACTATAGTACAGCATAAGAAACGTCAGTAAAAGACAATTGGACGTGAGTCAAGTGTATAATTTATTAATGTAAAGTGTCCTGTCCTAAGGTTTACGACCTTTGTCACCTGGAAAACACACATTAAATCACAAAACTTTACCTATGAACAAAAAAAGGAATCTTTGGGTTTACTGTCCTACTGTTATGTCCCCCGTTGAACCTCTTTCCCTGAAAATCGGGACAGTGAGATATTGTCCTTGATAGGCTTGTTCCTATAAGTACCATCCTAGTGTTTCATAACAAAATAACTCCGACGTTTGAAATTTTATAATTTTTGATGAAAACTTTTGAGGAATTTCGT
>BLSH010361674.1:345618-366189 GCA_018402905.1 Glandirana rugosa
CTGGGTACCCGAGTACCTGTCATCAGCCCACCTGAGCACCCGAATACCTGTTACCAGCCCATCAGAGTACCCGAGTACCTGTCACCTGCCCATCTGAGTACCCGCATACCTGTCACCAGCCCATCAGAGTACCCGAGTACCTGTCACCAGCCCATCTGAGTACCTGAATACCTTTCACCAGCCCATCAGAGTACCTGGGTACCTGTCACCAGACCATCAGAGTACCAGAGTACCTATCACCAGCCCATCAGAGTACCCAAGTATCTGTCACCAGCACATCAAAGTACCCAATTACCTGTCACCAGCTCATCAAAGAACCCAAGTACCTGTCACCAGCGCATCAGAGTACCTGCCCATTAGAGTACCCAAGTATCTGTCACCAAGCCATCTGAGCACCTGAATACCTGTCACCAGCCCATCAGAGTATCCGAGTACCTGTCACCAGCCCATCTGAGTACCCGAATGCCTGTCACCAGTCCATCGGAGTACCTGGGTACCTGTCACCAGCCCATCAGAGTACTCAAGTACCTGTCTCCAGACCATCACTGTACCTGAGTACCTGTCACCAGCCCATTAGAGTACCCGAGTACCTGTCACCAGCCCATTAAGGTACTCGTTGTAATGAACCACGTACCTGAGCGAGTGGAGCCTGTCTCTTGTAGGAGGAGACCTCTCATACAGCTCTGACTCAGAGCCCACTGGAATGGGAACAGTGGTCACGTGAGTCCAGCGAGGTAGGAGTGCCTCTGGAAACAGCAGGAGACTGGATGCTGGAGTGGAGCTGGTAACACCGGACAGCAGACAGCTGGAAACAGGAACAGCAGCAGCAGACAGCAATCACAGCAGCTAGATGCAGGGCACAGGACAGCAGACAGCTGACTTTAGAAGCAGGCAGGAGGATGGTCAAGCAAGCCGGGTCAATCACAGATGAATGGAGTAGCAGAATCGGTATGCGGGGGATGGTCAGAGGCAAGCTGGGTTCGGCAACGGAGATCAGGCAGGCAGAGGTTAGCAGGATCCAAAACAAGCCGGGTCAGGGTAGGAGAAGACAGGGTGGTCTAAACAAGCCAGGTCAATCAGGTAACGGATCAGGTAGCAGATAACGGCAAGCAGGTACAGGTACTGACAAGCTGCAGATCAGACAGCATTAAAGCCAAGGTCTGACTTCCTTATAAAGGCCCAAGTGATGTGCTGACAGAGCTACTGGGTCCTAGGGCCCTCCTGCTCTGACAGATTCTGGGTCCTAAAGTCCTCCTGCTATGACGGATTCTGGGTTCTGACAACATTCCTGCGCATGCGTACATGTGCACGTCTCTGAACGGTTGTGGGAATCTTCATTTGAATCAGTGCGCGCGTGCGCATAAGCGCGCGGGATCGCAAAGCTCGTCTAGATCCCTGACACTCGTGTACCGGTCACAAGCCCATCTGAGTACCCAAGTACCTGTCACCAGCCCATGAGAGTACCCAAGTACCTATCTGCAGCCCATCAGATTACCCAAGTATCTATCTGCAGCCTATCAGAATACCCAAGCACCTGTCTGCAGCCCATCAGAGTAACTGAGTACCTATGTGGAACCTATCAGTATACCCGAGTACCTGTCTCCAGCACATCAGATTACCCAAGTACCTATCTGCAGCCCATGCATCATAGAATATACCTTGGGGTGTTTGCTTTCCAAAATGGGGTCATTTTGTGGGTAATTCCACTGTCCTGGTGTTCCAGGACCTTCAAAAATGTGATAGGTAGGAATGAAATTAGATGTGTAATTTATGCTCTTAGAACGCCTGAAGGTACTTTTTCAATGTTGGACCTCTGTATGTGGCCAGGCTGTGTAAAAGTCTCACACATGTGGTATCACCATACTTGGGATGAGTAGAAGAATGCATTTAGGGGGTAATTTTTTTCTATGTACATGCTATGTGTTAGAAATATCTTATAAATTGAACACTTTGTGTAAAAATAAAAGCGTTTTCATTTTCTTTCCACGTTTTTCAAAGACTTGTGGTAAAAATGAACCATTCAAAAGACTGATAATTAGAGTTGTGTGAACCCGGACTGTAAAGTTTGGGTCCGTACCGGACTTTAGGGTGTCCGTGCCCCGTACCCGGACATTTGAAAAAAAGACCGGGTTCTGTATTCAGGTATTTTTGGCGCCTTTTCTATAGCTGCTGGGCAGCCAATCAACAAGAGTTTCACTAGTTTGCCCTTAGAAGCCATCACAGCAATGCCTACTAATGGCATGGCTGTGATTGGCCACTGCATCATGTGACCCAGCCTCTATATGAGGCTGGAGCCACGTAGCGCCGCGTGTCAGATCGTCTCAGACTAGAGTAGGGAGAGCTTAATGGCGGTGCTGTGAGGGAAAGATTAGCATTCACAACCATCTCAGACTGCATTAGGGAGACCTTCATTGCGGTCCTGTGAGGGAGACATTAGCGTTCAGAACCATCTTATAGTGCATTAGGGAGATGTTCCTGTCTGTGCTGTGAGGGAGATATTAGCGTTCAGAACCATTTTATAGTACATTAGGGAGACGTTCCTGTTGGTGTTTTGAGGGAGAGATTATCATTCTAAAACCATCTACTACTGCATTAGGGACAAGTTCCTGTTTGTGCTCTGAGAGAGAGATTATCATTCTAAAACCATCTACTACTGCATTAGGGACAGGTTCCTGTTGGTGCTCTGAGGGAGAGATTATCATTCTAAAACCATCTACTACTGCATTAGGGAGAGGTTCCTGTTTAATGCTCTGAGGGAGAGTTTATCATTATAAAACCATCTACTACTGCTTTAGGGAGAGGTTCCTGTTGGTGCTCTGAGGGAGAGATTACCATTCTAAAACCATCTACTACTGCATTAGGGACAGGTTCCTGTTGGTGCTCTGAGGGAGAGTTTATCATTCTAAAACCATTTACTACTGAAATGGGGAGAGGTTCCTGTTGGTGCTCTGAGGGAGAGTTTATCGTTCTAAAACCATCTACTACTGCATTAATGAGAGGTTCCTGTTGGTCCTCTGAGGTAGAGTTTATCGTTCTAAAACCATCTCCTACTGCATTAGGGAGAGGTTCCTGAGGGTGCTCTGAGGGAGAGATTATCATTCTAAAACCATCTACTACTGCTTTAGGGAGAGGTTCCTGTTGGTGCTCTGAGGGAGAGATTACCATTCTAAAACCATCTACTACTGCATTAGGGACAGGTTCCTCTTGGTGCTCTGAGGGAGAGTTTATCGTTATAAAACCATTTACTACTGAAACGGGGAGAGGTTCCTGTTGGTGCTCTGAGGGAGAGTTTATCGTTCTAAAACCATCTCCTACTGCTTTAGAGAGAGGTTCCTGTTTGTGCTCTCAGGGAGAGTTTATTGTTATAAAACCATCTATTAATGCATTAGGAAGAGATTCCTGTTGGTGCTCTGAGGTAGAGTTTATCGTTATAAAACCGTCTCCTACTGCATTATGGAGAGGTTCCTGTCAGTGCTGTGAGGGGGAGATTATTGTTCCAAAGTCATCTCATGCTGCAGTAAGGACAGGTTCCTGTCGGTGCTGTGAAAGACAGATTATCGTTTTAAAAACATCTCATACTGGTGTAGGGAGAGGTTCCTGCTGCTGATGTGAGCGGTGGAGAGGTTCCTGCTGTTTGTGTGAGCGGTGCATTTCTTGCACAAAAATAAAAAGTGCATCTACAATTTTCTTTTTTTTTTTTAAAAAAGAATAATAATTTATTATTCTTTTTTTTTTAGTATTAATAAATAGTGCTACATGGCACATTTGTGTCCAGAATGAGGAGAGCGTCAAATAAGGGACGTTGTCGTGGTCGTGGTGCTGCTGGTGCCGCTGGTGTTGCTGAAGCTCCTGTTGGAAGGAGAGGACGTGGTCGATCTGTGCCAGCTACACGCACAAGTGAAACACACCTTCCTCAGGTAGCCAACAGAACCTTCAACATGATATGATAGGCCCGAATGGCGCTCAACGAATGGTGAAGCCAGAACAAGTACAGGCGATAGTAGATTGGGTGGCTGACAATGCCTCCAGTTCCTTCACATTGTCTCCCACCCAGTCCCTTGATGAAAGCTCAGAGTTGGCACCTGAACCCCATGGCCATTTGTCTTACACATCAGCCCCTTGTAAATCAGCCAAGAAGTCTGAGCCCCAAGGCATGCAGCAGTTTCTTATGCTTTTTGATGACTCTGCTGGTGTGCTTTCCGTGGGCCATCCACATAGCCCTGCCCCAGAAGTGGAAGACATTGAGTGGATTGATGCCCAACCACTTCTGTTGCAGGATGAGGACATGGAAACACGCACATCTCTGATGATGACGAAACACAGGTGCCAACTGCTGCGGCTTTCCTCAGTGTGCAGACTGACAAGGAGGGCAGTGGTGAAGGGTGGGTGGAAGATGATGTGGAGGATAATGAGGTCCTAGACCCCACATGGAATGAAGGTCATGCGAGTGACGTGTGCAGTTTGGAGGAAGAGGTGGTGGTCGCACAGAGGCACCAGCACAGCAAAAGAGGAAGCAGGTTGCAAAAGCAGAGCGACCGTCCCCTAGACAGTACGCCTGCTACTACCCACGCACCCAGGGACCTAGCACACCAAAGGCAGCTCAAAGGCATTCCCTGGCATGGCAGTTCTTCACACAATGTGCTGACTACAAGACACGAGTGGTTTGCACACGGTGCAATGAGAGCCTGAAGTGAGGCATAAATGTTCTAAACTTGAGCACGACCTGCATGACCAGGCATCTGCTGCAGTGGAATAAGTACCTCAAAATCCAAGAAAGGTCTCGGCCTCCTCCTGCTTCCTCTTCTGCTGCTGCCTCTGCCTTTTCCTCCATCTCTACAGTGCCAGTGTCACCTGCCACCCAGCAAACAGAGCATGTGACAGCAACGCCACCATGTCCACCATCGTTCCCAAGCATTTTCACATGGTCCCATGGAAGCTTACAGCTCTCCATCTCCCAAACACTGGAGAGAAAGAGGAAGTACCCCCCTACCCACCCGCAATCCCTGGCCCTGAATGCCAGCATTTCAAAATTCCTGGCCCTTGAAATGCTGTAATTCCGTCTGGTGGACACGGACAGTTTTAAAAACCTGATGGCTGTGTCTGTCCGACAGTACGTGGTTCCCAGCCGCCACTACTTTTCCAGGCGAGCCATCCCTTCCCTGCACAAACAATTCGGGGACGAGATCAAGTGTGCACTGCGCAACACTATCTGTGGTAAGGTCCACATAACCACTGATACGTGGACCAGTAAGCACGGGCAGGGATGCTATATCACGCTATCTGCACACTGGGCACATGTAGTGGCAGGTGGGCCTGAGGCAGCTAGCTGTTTGGCGCATGTCCTTCCGCCCCCAAGGATTGCAGGGCATTTCTCTTTGCCTCCTGTTGCCTCCTCCTCCTACTGCACTTCCTCCTCCTCCTCCTCTACCACCTCCTCATCCGCTCAGCGTAACACCTTCACCACCAACTTCAGCACATCCAGGGGGAAACAACAGCAGGCTGTTTTAAAATTGATATGTTTGTGGGATAAACCCCACACTGCGCAACAGCTGTGGATGAGCATTGAATAACAGACTGATGAGTGGTTGTTGCCACTGAGCCTCAAGCCCGGCCCGGTGGTGTGCGATAATGGGTGAAATCTCGTAGCAGCTCTGGGCCTAGCCGGTTTGACGCACATCCCTTGCCTGTTGCATGTGCTGAATTTGGTGGTGCAGAAATTTCTAAAAAACTACCCGGATATGTCAGAGCTGCTGCAGAAAGTGTGGGCCGTCTGTCCGCGCTTTTGGCGTTCTCACCCTGCTGCTGCTCGCCTGTCTGTGCAGAACAGATGTGCACTTATTCACGGTTTCATTTAAAGTGACACACAGACTTTAAATAAGTTTGCAGAACAGATGTGCACTTATTCCCGGTTTCATTTAAAGTGACAAACACATTTTGCATAACAGTGATATGTGTTCTCCCGGCTTATTTATACTTTTTTGACACAGTTTGAAGATGATTTTAGAACAGTTCTATGGCCTCTAATGTTAAGTAATACTTTTCAGACCCAGTTTGAAGATGATCCCCATTCACCTCAATTTTTGCTTTTTTATGTTTTTATTTTTTAAAAAATATTTAAAGTTATTTCCCTGTCCCCATTTCTTTGTAGGGCACTTGTCCCACCCTTACCCCCATTTTCCTTCCTTTTGCAGACCTCTAGGACCTTCCTGGACTTTTTTACAGCATTTTTAAGAATTTTCATTAAAATTACCAGAACCCCGGACCCGAACCCGGACTTTTTTTGAAAAGTCCGGGTCCGGGTCCGCGTCCCGGACACCCCAAAGTTCGGTACGGACCCGAACTTTACAGTCCGGGTTCGCTCAACTCTACTTGCAATATGAGATCTTATTAAATAGGTTTAGAGCATCATGTACCGCAGCCAGAGAGGAACTCACCTCTGTAATAGACATAATTATGTCACCTGCAAATAGGCTTATTTTATGGTCTGAGGTCCCTGAGTTGAAGCCTTTAATTTGCAGGTGCGATCTGATATATATAGCCAATGGTTCCATCAATAAATTGAAAATCAGTGGGGACAGCGGGCAGCCTTGTCTGGTACCGTTAGTAATTTTAAAGGGCTGGGACATGACTCCCCCCCGTGAATACTCTGGCCGACGGTGAGGAATACAGAGCCAGTATAGCTGTGAGAATATTGCCTGTGAAACCAAAGGAGTCTAGTGTTCTTGTTAAGTATAGCCAGTTGATGCGATCAAAGGCCTTTTCTGCATCCAATGCTAGAAGCAGAGAAGGCCTTTTTTGGATCTCGGCCAGGTGCACAACATTGACCAGTCTGCGAGTGGCGTCCGAGGTCTGTCTGTTTTGGGTGAACCCGATCTGATCTGGGTGGATTAATCTAGGCATTATATGAACAAGTCTCAGGGCGATTAATTTTGCATATAATTTCAAATCAACATTCAAAAGTGAAATCGGCCTGAAATTTGCAGGAGAGTCAGGTTCTTTCCCCGGCTTAGGCAGTGTTATAATAAGGGCTTCAAGCATTTCAGGAGGGAACGAGGAGGAGGCAGCGGCAGAATTGAAAATGTTTTCTTGAAAAGGAATTAGTAGTGGTTTAAATTCTTTGTAATATTCCCCACTGAACCCATCTGGCCCTGGAGATTTATTTAGAGGAAGGGAATCTATGGCCTCTTGGATTTCAATTGTAGTGAATGGGGCGTTGAGATTTTTGAGTTGGGCTTGTGTTAGTTTGGGAATGGGTAGTTTAGGCAGGAAACCCTCAATTTCCTCTGGTGTGGGTTGATGAGTGGATTTATCATCTTTCAGATTATACAGGGATCCATAGAAGTGACTGCAAGCATCTGCTATTTTTTGGGGATGGAACTCTTTTATTTTTGTGTTGGGGTGAATTATGTAAGGAATTTTATTTTTGAGCTAAGACTTTGCCTGCTTTAT
This sequence comes from Glandirana rugosa, assembly GCA_018402905.1. Taxonomy (NCBI): domain Eukaryota; kingdom Metazoa; phylum Chordata; class Amphibia; order Anura; family Ranidae; genus Glandirana; species Glandirana rugosa. The sequence continues at coordinate 353,068 of BLSH010361674.1, forward strand.
TACCCGTAGTGTAGTGTATCATTTTTAATCTTCTGGCTGACCTCTCGAATTCTTCTAATAAGATAAGTCTCAAATCATACCTGAGTTGGGTCAGTTTTTGAGATAGTTTTAATGAGGGGTTATGTTTGTTTTGGGTATCTATATCAGAGATTTCCTTGGTCAATCTCTTGATATGTTCCTGCCGCTGCCTTCTGACTCTCGCCCCCAGTTATATAAATATACCTCTAATATACGCCTTATGGGTGTTCCAAAGAGTAAAATGATTTTGAACCGAACTTTTGTTTTCCGCAAAATATTGTATTAGGTGGGATTGAATAATGTCTCTGTACTCCAGTCGTTGTATAAGATATGGGTTTGCTCTCCATAGGCGGCTTGTGGGTGAGGTTGACGTGTCTTCTATGTCAAGAGTGACAGAGGCATGGTCCGACCAAGTGATTGTATTGATAGTAGATGCTTTGGTTTTGTTGAGCACATATTGGTCCACTAGGAAAAGGTCTATTCTTGTGTAGGTTCGATGTGGAGAGGAGAAGAATGTGAAGTCCCTTTCACTAGCATGGGTACACCTCCAAGCATCATATAAGTCCTGTTTGTGCAAAGTTGTCTGAGAGTGAGGACTTCTGTTTTTGGTCAGAGATGTGGAGTCTAGTGTTGGGTCTGAAGTGATATTAAAGTCTCCACACATTATGAGTGTGCCTCTTTGGTGTTGTCAGGTTTTTCTTATCAACTTGTTGAAGAAGTGTATCTGATGGCTGTTTGGTGAGTACACATTAACAATTGTGTATGTTATGGAGTTAAGATCACAAACAAGGATCAAGTACCTTCCCTGTGGGTCTGCAACCACTGAATGTAGTGTGAAGGCTGCCGTGTCTCTGACAGCCGTCAGGACACCTCTTACCATTGCATTGGCTGTAAATATATGTGGAAAGCTTTTGTGGCTACAAAGTGGGGGTGATTGAGCGGAGAAGTGTGTCTCCTGAGCACAAACTATGTCACAATGATTTTGCAGTGCTTAATTCCAAAATGCTTTCCTTTTGACTGGGTGGTTTAAACCCTTGGCGTTGATGGTTAATATCTTAAGCCCAATTTGTGGTTTGAATGTTAAAGATACTGTCTGTGTTATATATCCCTAATGTGATTTGAGATTCCTCCAGCGGTTCAACTTGGAACCGCCAGAGGAATGCTGCCTTCGGATCTTTGAGTGGAATAGTATACTCACAGTTCGTTGTACATCCTGCAATGATTCTACTACAGAGGAGCACCCAAAAGGGGGGGTTATCGGTGAAATGCACCTTTGTAGGTTGGCAAGCAGTTGAGAATCCCATCTATGCCTCGCTCTTCATCCTCATTCGTGGAGTTGTAAGACAAAACAAAAAAAGAACGGTGTAAAAGAGAAAAGAACAGTAAACAAAGTACAAACCAGTGGTTTATATTGTGTAAAAACCACCATGGGTGACTTCCACCCAGAGGCAGCATTGCGCTGCTGAGTTGCAAGGAGGATTAAGTCTAAGCCTGAAATCTAACCGGCCGACTGCCGGGATATATACATAACGTATAGCCCTTGTTTTAGTTGTGTGTTTTGGCGTTTTTTGTGGTGACCATTTTCCATTCAGGATCCATGTGGTGCGGAGAGGAGCGGGGAGGAGATTCGTTAGCAGGGTCAGGAAGAATGTTCCATTCTTTTAGCAGTGCTATGCCTTGGTCTAGATTGCCCACAGTGAAGGAACGATTATTCCTGGTGATCGTGAGTTTCATGGGGTAGCCCCACTTGTAAATGATTTTGTGATTCCGTAGAATTTTTGTCACTGTTTATATTTCTTCGCTTTTGTAATGTATATTGTGACAAGTCAGCGTAAAACTGCACGTTTTGGTACTGTGGGGGAATGCTGGGTTGGTTGCACATTGCAGACATGAGAACTTCCTTGATATGATAAAAATGTAATCTTAGATTTACATCCCTGGGTACCTGTTCTGGCAGGTGTGCCGGTTTAGGCAGGCAGTGAATTCTTTCAATTGTAGCATCCAGATCTGTGAGGCCTGGTATGAGATTTTTGAACAATGTCATGGCATACTCATGCAGATCAGATTGCTGCACCAATTCGGGTATCCCCCTTATCTTAAAATTGTTCCTTCGTGTTCTGTCTTCTGTGTCTGCTAATTTTGCTTTAATCCACTCTGTTTCTTTCTCTTTGTCCTCATTGGCATCTACAAGGTCGTTTATAGTTGTGGCATAGTCCCCCATTCTCATCTCAACGTGCAATACCCCCTCCTCTACCGCTTGTATATCCTCATGATATCTGTGTATATGTGTAGCTATGTCTGTTTGGATGGTGCTTCTGAGGGAGAGAAGCATGTCCTTAAGGACCATGTCCAGAATGGGTTGGTTTTGTGTGGGGAAGGATTCGATCGAATCCGGCATTTCCCTGGAATCATCTCCGGACTCTGAAATGGAGCGCTCCTCCGGGCTGAATCCACTAACATCCAGCCTGGGTTTAGCCTTAGCTGGGCTATTGGATGCTGGGGTGGACGGGCAGGGTGAGTGCGTGTTGGGAGAGCCTCCCTGTTTGGGCTGATTCCCCTTGTTCTGCTGAGGATGGTGTAGCGTGGTAGCTGGGTATGTGTAGGCCTCGGCGCCATCTTGCTTACCTCCTTCCTGGCCCGGCAAGAAAAAGTCTGTTAAACGCTGTGGCTTTTTTTCGGTCTTACGCTTCCTCGACATGTTCCCGGTGATGTCTCGGTCTGGAACGCCACCTCAGCGGGTCCTGGGTTGCTTTGTATGGGCTGTTGTGAGCCGCTATGTCCCGTTGTCAGCCGGAGCTCCGAGCCTACGCGTCCACTCGGCTCTGCATCAGGCCACGCCCCCTGACGTGTTTTTTTAAGGAGACACAGAAGTGGAATAGTAACGCTGAGAACAGCGTCTTCGGCACTGGCGATGTTGGTGGAGTACTCGAAACACCGCAATATGGTACACAGGTCTCGCATGGAGGCCCACTCGTTGGTGGTGAAGTGGTGCTGTTCCGCAGAGCGACTGACCCGTGTGTGCTGCAGCTGAAACGCCACTATTGCCTGCTGCTGCGCGCACAGTCTCTCCAGCATATGCAAGGTGGAGTTCCACCTTGTGGGCACGTCGCATAGGAGGTGGTGAGCGGGAAGGCCGAAGTTTCTGCACCACCAAATTCAGCGCATGTGCCAGGCAAGGGATGTGCTAAGCCCAGAGCTGCTACAAGATTTCACCCATTATCACACACCACCAGGCCGGGCTTGAGGTTCAGTTGCAACAACCACTCATCGGTCTGTTGTTCAATGCCCGTCCACAGCTCCTGCGCAGTGTGGGGTTTATTCCCCAAACATATCAGTTTTAAAAAAAGCCTGTTGTTGTTTCCCCCAGGATGTGCTGAAGTTGGTGGTGAAGGTGGTGTTACACTGTCCGGATGAGGAGGTGGTAGAGGAGGAGGAAGCGGAGTAGGAGGAGGCAACAGGAGGCAAAGAGAAATACCCTGAAATCCTCGGTGGTGGAAGGACATGCGCCATACTGCTATCCGCCTCAGGCCCACACGCCACTGCATTTGCCCAGTGTGCAGTTTGCGAGATATAGCGTTCCTGCCCATGCTTACCGGTCCACGTATCAGTGGTTATGTGGACCTTGCCACAGATGGTGTTGCGCAGTGCACACTTGATCTTGTCCCCGACTTGTTTGTGCAGGGAAGGGATGGCTCGCCTGGAAAAGTAGTTGCGGCTGGGAACCGCGTACTGTGGGACAGCCACCACCAACAGGTTTTTAAAACTGTCTGTGTCCACCAGATGGAATGACAGCATTTCAAAGGCCAGGAATTTTGAAATTCAGGGCCAGGGATCGCGAGTGGGAGGGGGGTACTTCCTCTTTCGATCCAGTGTTTGGGAGATGGACAGCTGTAAGCTTCCATGGGACTGTGTGGAAATGCTTGGGGACAGTGGCGGACATGGTGGCGTTGCTGTCACATCGTCTGTTTGCTGGGTGGCAGGTGACACTGGCACTGTAGAGGTGGAGGAAGAGGCCAAGGCAACAGCAGAAGAGGAAGCAGGAGGAGCCCGAGACCTTTCTTGGATTTTGAGGTGCTTATTCCAATGCAGCTCATGCTTTGCATGTAGATGCCTGGTCATGCAGGTTGTGCTCAGGTTTAGAACATTTATGCCTCGCTTCAGGCTCTGATTGCACAGCGTGCAAACCACTCGTGTCTTGTCGTCAGCACATTGTCTGAAGAACTGCCACGCCAGGGAACTCCTTTGAACTGTCTTTGGTGTGCTAGGTCCCTGGGTGCGGTGGGTAGTAGCAGGCGTACAGTCTAGGGAATGGTCGCTCCGCTTTTGCAACCTGCTTTTGCTGTGCTGGTGCTTCTGTGCTACCACCAACTCTTCCACCAAACTGCAAATGTCACTCGCATGACCTTCATTCCACGTGGGGTCTAGGACCTCATCATCCTCCACATCATCTTCCACCCACTCTTCAAGTGCTGCAGTGGTGTTCCCATGTCCTCATCCTGAAACAGAAGTGGTTGGGCATCAGTGCACTCAATGTCTTCCACTTCTGGGGCAGGGCTATGTGGACGGCCCACAGAAAGCACACCAGCAGAGTCAAAAAGCATAAGAGACTGCTGCATGACTTGGGGCTCAGACTGCTTGGCTGATTTACAAGGGGCTGAGGTGAAAGACAGATGGCCATGGGGTTCAGGTGCCAATTCTGAGCTTTCAGCAAGGGACTGGGTGGGAGACGCACTTTTTATTTTTGTGCAAGAAATGCACCACTGGCCACAAATGTAGTATTTAGAATATTTTTTTTTTAAAACCAGCAATGTAGACGCACTTTTTATTTTTGTACAAGAAATGCACCGCTGGCTGCAAATGTAGTATTTAGAATATTTTTTTCTTAAACCAGCAATGTAGACGCACTTTATATTTTTGTGGAAGAAATGCACCTCTGGCCGCAAATGTAGTATTTAGAATATTTTTTTTTTAAACCAGCAATGTAGACGCACTTTTTATTTTTGTGCAAAAAATGCACTGCTGGTCGCAAATGTAGTATTTAGAATTTTTTTTTTAAACCAGCAATGTAGACGCACTTTTTATTTTTGTGCAAGAAATGCACCGCTGGCCGCAAATGTAGTATTTAGAATATTTTTTTTTAAACCAGCAATGTAGATGCACGTTTTATTATTGTGCAAAAATTGCACCGCTGGCCGCAAATGCAGTATTTCGAATATTTTTTTTTAAACCAGCAATGTAGACGCACTTTTTAATTCTGTGCAAGAAATGCCCCGCTGGCTGCAAATGTAATATTTTGCACACAAAAAAAACAACATTTTTAATTTGTCTAACTACAATGTAAAAGCAGTATTTAAATATGCCAAAATGTTGCCAACTGAACTAACAGAACACAATTAAAGTAGTGTCCCTGACACGCAAGCAGTTGAAAAAATGGCTGCAAACGCCCACTTAACAAACAGAAAAATTGCTTTTATAAAATTGGTTTTATATGAGGCACTTTGCTTAGCAAACAAAATGTACTCTAGCAAACAAAAATCTCCTCTAGCACCCACCCAAAAAGCTAAAGCTCTAAAGCTAATCTGTCCCTCACAGCAGCATATTCTCCCTACACTAGTATGAAAGATGATTTTCTAAAGCTAATCTGTGCCTCGCAGCAGTAGCAGCATCCTCTCCCTACGCTAGTATGAGATGATATGACATGCAGCACTACGTGACTCCAGCTTATATAGAGGCTGGGCCACATGATGCACTGGCCAATCATAGCCATGCCATTAGTAGGCATGGCTGTGATGGCTTCTAAGGGCAAACGAGTGAAACGCTTGTTGATTGGCTGCCCTGTAGCTATTCAACAGGCGTGAAAAAATATCCAAACCCCGAACCCGGACTTTTTCTCAAATGTCCGGGTTCGGGACACGCACACCCTAAATTCTGGTACGAACCCGAACTTTACAGTTCGGGTTCGCTCAACTCTAGTTATTACTCTTCTTTTTTAATATTGAATTTGCTGATTGCTCCATATACTGACAGTTGTCTGGTGGGATGGCCTGTGCCATTCATTTATTGGGTTATGTATTAATTTCCTGGAGGTTAGCCTTTTTGGGGCGGTCCTGGGTGTGTATATTAAATCTCGCTGTGTTTTATTTTGATCCCTGTGGTGATTGGCCCTCCTGGGTTGACTAGGGCTATATATGAGCATAGTGTGGACGTGTGGGCGTGCCCCTGATGACATCAGATGTGACGAAACTGGTTGGAGCCACGCAAACACGCCCACTATGCTACTGCGCATGCGCAGCCCTTCACGGCCATTTTAGTAATTGGTGGAATGCCACACATGCTTGCTGTTTATGGATGTTATGTGAATGCATTACTTTTTACTATAATAAAGCACTTTTTAGCAGTATTACGCTCTTTTGTCCCCCTATGGTGGCTTATCTGATGAATTTGTCTGCCTGGAAAACGGACCCGGGAGACCAATAGCTTGCATGGAGATGCTGTGGTGAATGGTGGATTCTGAGGTCCTGTGAGGGGAGAAATTTTCCATCTGTGCTACCTGCTACATATTAATCAAATGTGTTTTGACCGCTCTTATCCAGGGGGTCATATGTTCTGGGGTAAGAGCGGTGTGCATATGGTGTTGTGTGACACATTAACTCTTCCACTTCATGCATGGAGGCTGGGATCTTTTCTTCTGTCATCCTTTCACCTATGGACTTATGAACAATATTTTTTAGCACTGCACTTTATGTTTTTGGGGGTACATTGCAGCCAGTATCACAGGCGGGGTACATTGCAGCCAATATCACAGGTGGGGGTAAATTGCAGCCAATATCACAGGTAGGGGTAAATTGCAGCCAATATCACAGGTGGGGGTACTTTGCAGCCAATACCACAGGTGGGGGTACTTTGCAGCCAATATCACAGGTGGGGTACTTTGCAGCCAATAACACAGGTGGGGGTAGGTTGCAGCCAATAACACAGGTGGGGTACTTTGCAGCCAGTATCACAGGTGGGGTACTTTGCAGTCAGTAACACAGGTGGGGTACTTTGCAGAGACCCCCCCAAAGTCGGGACAAGTCCCGCACTTACCCCATCTAATAGGCAGGCAGGCAGGAGTGTGCAGAGATCAGCTTGTGCACAGCAGCTGTCTGTGTGCAGAGCCTGCGCTTGCGGTGAGCGGGCTGTCAATGTGCAGAGCATGTGCTTGCGGTGAGCGGGCTGGAGCCTGGAGTCCTGCTTCTCTCTGCATGGCCGGAAGTGTAGCCAAGGTTCCTCCGAGATCAATCACCACCGTCTAGTGGACGGCGGTGATTGATTGCCACCACCAGGACCCAATAGGCGGCTTGAGGTGCAGAGCAAAGCGCAGGAATAAACCCTGCCATTGAAGCATGACGCCTGCTATCATGTGATTGCAACGTCACGCTTCCCATAGTGCACTGTATCCGGCGTCTGAACACTATGTTAACTTAAACAAACTTTTTTTTTTAAAGGGGACCTTTTTTTTAAACTTTTTTACATATACTTTTTTTGGGGGGCGGCGCCCGGGCTCCACCTATGGGTGGGCCGCCACTGTTCAAGGGGGTGTCTGAATTATAAGACTGGCCTGACAAAATTAGAAATCTTTCGGCAGATAAAACTGTCCAATCATTTGTATGTAAATGAGGCATTTAGCAGTTTTCCTGGAGTTCAGCTTTAATATTTAAATTAATCTTTTAAGACTTTTCTTAGTTTTGCAATGTGCATGTGTTTATCCTAATAAAAAGCATTACCCATGCTAACCACATTGGAATGTAATAAATGAGCCTCATTTATTCAAAAGTTGTCATTTCTAAAAGCTAAAATGAATGTTTGTTTCAGTGCTGTTAGTGGTACTTTTCACAAAGACTATTTCATGGTTCATTGAACCTTAAAGGACATTGATGATAAATGCATATTATTGGAAGGAGCAAAGCGTGCTGTGGAGTTGGGTGTTCTCATGTGTTACTAAAACTTTAAAAGTGTTGCCAATATTTTAAGACATTTAGGAGGATCTACAAAACCTGGGGCAAAGGAAAGGCAGAGCATTGTTTGACAGCAACACACCAACTTTGATTTTTAATGTTTACCAAAAAAGAAATATGTTGTAAAATGATTTGTTTACATCTTTGTTTCTTTTGTGCGTAAGCTTTTGAGGAAGGGGGGGGGGGGTATATTTAATAGAGCACAGGATACATTATATTTTTTATACAAATGCTCTGTAATTAAAAGTACATTGAAAGCCAAATCCTTGCTTTCATCTTGGATAGATTAACCATTTGACCTCCGGAAGGCTTTAACCGTTCATGACCAGAGCTATCTAGCACTGTGCTACTTTGACTGGCTATTGTGCAGCCATGCAACACTATAAGCAAATGAAATGTATATATTTTTTTTCACACAAATAAAGCTTTCTTTTTGTGGTATTTTATCACCACTGGATTTTATAAATGAATAAACACAGAACATTTTGAGAAAAAAACATGATATTTTCTGCTCTCTGTTATAAAACATATCTATTAAAAAAAATTAATTTCTTAAAAAATGTAGGCTAAAATGTATTCTGCTACATGTCTTTGGTAACCCCCCTCCCCCAATAAGGGTATATTAATTGGTTTGTGTGAAGGTTATAGCATCTACAAATTATAGTATATATACTGGAATCTACACAGCTATGGCACTATGGTAATGACATCGGTGATCGGCGACTTATTAAGGGACTGTGATAGCGTGGAGGGCAATCTGGTGCTAGCTGACACTGGCTAGGAGGTACACTAAGTGACATGATATCAATAGTGACATTAATACAGTGATCAGTGCTAATACTGTACACTATCACTGTACTAATGACACTGGCTGGAAAGGGGTTACCCTCTAGGGAGAATCAAAGGCTTAACTGTGTGCCTAATAATGTGTAATGTGTGATGCATTTACTTTACCATCTGACTGTTTTTTCTCCCTGCTTTTCAAGGAGAAGAAATGGCCAGCTCACTGCTCTCAGTACACAGAGGTCTCTGTCTTTGTAAACACAGAACTCTGTGTGTGATTGGACACAGTAGATCAGCTGACTTCAGCCAAAATCATTGGTTGAAATCAGTATCCCAAAGTTATGCTGTGTCCGATCACAGCTCGGGTCAGAAGGAGATGCCCAAAACCCGGAATCAAGCAATGTACAGGCACATTGTCCGGTCTGTCTGTGCATTTTTTTTCTTGCCATCTAAGTTTCAGAAAGCATGAGGATATTTTTCCAATGTGGGGAAATTCCCACTTAGAGTGGGGCCACAGGATCAAGTGTCCCCATTGTAAGATTTCCCCCTCAAATTCCAAGGTAGTGGAAACTCAAAATGTTGGATTTGCAGGCAGACATAAAATAAATAATTTAATGCAGCTCTTTATTTATTAATACATCATTAAGTTACATTTTTTGAAACAAGTGTGTTTATTATGTGAATTTGACCTGCATTTAGACTTTGGCATTCCCCTGCACAGCATAGCTCCGACCTGTAATGCACAAATTCTTCACTTTTTTGCTAATATCATTCCAATTCAAAGACAGTCCAGAATCAAATAACAGATAAAAACAGTCAGCGCAAAAAAACAATAAAATCTAAAAAGCAAGCTGAACACTCAGAGTAATCACAAACTCTCCAAGGTACAAAAACAAACAATAAAGTGCAGCGCATAAATACTATAAAATGTCCAAAAATTAGAAACATAGATCCATGGTGGGTCAATCTATGTTATGGACTGATAGGAAGAGTCTAGAGAAGTCCCACAGGTGTGCAGGTGACTTAAAGCTCCAAAACAACACCAGTGTGCTCCCCTCCACCAGATGGCTAGTATGCCTGCTCACCTCAGACTTCGACCCCTGTGTTAGCAGTGGGTGAGAAGAGCTTGGTTCCCTCACTATGGGGAGAGGAAAGTGCAGCTTTCACAATGGCAAGCAGGTCGGCTTCCAGTCTTCTATATATCTCCCGATCGTACATCAACCACAGGCGAAAGGGCCAATGTTTTATAAGAAGAGATAAAAAGATCTAAGTGCTCTCCATTTTAAAACAGTGATTTTATTCAAATAAATATGCACTTACATCGATTTCCATTAAAACCAGCAAAGTCTCCAATCTCATATGCAATCCTGTGAATAGCGATGGGTGACACTTGTCCCAGCACCTCCCCCGTACGTTTTACGTCATTACGCTACTTCTTCAGCGGGGCGGGAATGTTAGAGAAGGCATGAAACATGTAAATATTCCTTTATGACAAACAGTTAAGTAAAACATTTTCCCAGATCACAGAATCACAGGGAAAAGGGAATAGGTTGAGCTACTGTATCACAACTAGGGATGAGCAGAACACCCCTGGTTCAGTTTGCAGCAGAACATACGAACAGACAAAAAGTTTGCGCAAACATTCGAACGCCGTTAAAGTCTATGGGACTCGAACATGAAAAATCAAAAGTGCTAATTTTAACCACCTCAGTACTGGGCACGAAAACCCCCTTCCTGTCCAGGCCATTTTTCAGCTTTCAGCACTATCACAATTTGAATGACAATTACTCAGTCATGCAACACTGTACCGATATGAAATTTGCGTCCTTTTTTCACACAAATAGAGATTTCTTTTGATGGTATTTAATCACTAGTGGGTTTTTTATTTTTTGTGCTATAAATAAAAAAATGTGATTTTTTTTGTGAAAAAATACATTTTCTTTGTTTCTGTCATAAAATTTTTCTTCATAAATTTTGGCCAAATTTATACTGCTACAAATCTTAGGTAAAAATAACCCAAATATGTGTATATTATTTGGTCCTTGTGTAAGTTATAGAGTCTACAAGCTATGGTGCCAATCATTGAAAATTGATCACACCTGATCACACCTGATATACTGACGACCTATCTCATTTCTTGAGACCCTAACAAGCCAGGAAAGTACAAATACCCCCCAAACGACCCATTTTTAAAATTAGACAGTCCAAGGAATTTAGTAAGAGGCATGGTGAATTTTTTGAAGCTGTAATTTTTTTCCCACAATTCTTTGCAAAATTAAGATTTTTTTTTCTTTTTTTCTCACAAAATTGGCATATATTAACAGGTTATTTCTCGCACCCAGCATATGCATACCACAAATTACACCCCAAAACACATTCTGCTACTCCTCCTGAGTATGGCGATATCACGTCTGAGACTTTTTCACAGCCTGGCCACATACAGAGGCCCAACAGGCAGGGAGCACAGTCAGGTATTCTAGGGACATAACTTACACATCTAATGTCATGACGACCTATCACATTTTTGAAGGCCCTGGAGCACCAGGACAATGGAATTGCCCAAAAATGACCCCATTTTGGAAAGCAAGCACCCCAATGTATAATCTATGAGGCATAATTGGTCTTTTGAACATGTAATTTTTTTCCAGTAGTTTTTGGAAAATGTGGGAAAAAAATGAAAACACATTTTTTTTACACAAAGTTGTCCATTTATATGATATTTCCAACACATAGCATGTACATAGCAAAAATGACACCCCAAAATACATTCTGCTACTCCTCTTGAGTATGGCAATACCAAATGTGTGATACTTTTACATAGCCTGGCCACATACAGAGGCCCAACATTGAACTAGCACCTTCAGGCGTTCTACGAGCATAAACACATCTCATTTCTCAACCAGCTCTTACACTTTTTAAGGTCCTGGAGCACCAGGACAATGGAATTGCCCACAAAATGACCCCATTTTGGAAAGCAAACACCCCAACATATAATCTATGAGGCATAATGAGTCTTTTGAACATGTCATTTTTTTCCAGTCGTTTTTGAAAAATGTGGGAAAAAAATGAAAACATTTTTTTTACGCAAAGTTTTCCATTTATATGATATTTTCAACACATAGCATGTACGTAACAAAAATGACACCCCAAAATACATTCTGCTACTCCCCCTGTGTATGGCGATACCACATGTGTAAGACTTTTGCAGGTGATGTTTACTGAAATGTATATATAACCAAACAATCCCATATACAATCCTTCACCCACAGTTGATCCAGAGGAAGGCAAAAAACCCCAGCAAAGCATGATCCAATTTGCTATAACGGGGGAAAAAATTCCTTCCTGATCCCCCGAGAGGCAATCGGATACACCCTGGATCAACTTTACCTAAAAATGTTAGTACCCAGTTATATTAGTTACATTAAGGAAAGAATCCAGGCCTTTTTTAAAGAAATCAACCGTGCTGGCCAAAACCACCTTTGGAGGGAGTCTATTCCACATTTTCACAGCTCTTACTGTGAAGAAACATTTCCGTATTTGTAGATTACATCTTTTTTCCTCTAGACGTAAAGAGTGCCCCCTTGTGCTTTGTGATGACCTAAAAGTAAATAACTCAACACCAAGTTCACTATATGGACCACTTATATATTTGTACATGTTGATCATATCCCCTCTTAACCTCCTCTTCTCAAGAGAGAATAAATTCAGTTCCTCTAGTCTTTCCTCATAGCTAAGCCCCTCCATGCCTTTTATTAGTTTGGTTGCCCTTCTCTCTACTTTCTCCAGTTCCCCGATATCCTTTTTGAGAACTGGTGCCCAAAACTGAACTGCATATTCCAGATGAGGTCTTACCAATGATTTGTACAGGGGCAAAATAATGTCTCTATTTCTGGAGTCCATACCTCTCTTAATACAAGAAAGGATTTTGCTTGCTTTGGAAACTGCAGCTTGGCATTGCATGCCATTATTAAGCTTATGATCTACCAAAACCCCCAGATCTTTCTCCACTATGGATTCCCCCAGTTGAACTCCCCCTAGTATGTACGATGCATGCATATTCTTAGCCCCCAAGTGCATAACTTTACATTTATCAACATTAAACCTCATTTGCCACATAGTCGCCCAATTAGACAGTGCATTGAGGTCTGCTTGTAAGTTGGAGACATCCTGCAAAGATGTTATTCTTCCACTGCATAGCTTGGTGTCATTTGCAAACACTGAAATGGTACTTTTAATCCCAGACCCTATATCATTTATAAATATATTGAAAAGTAAGGGTCCCAACACTGAACCTTGGGGTACACCACTAAATATTTACTATATC
>BLSH010361674.1:376495-390308 GCA_018402905.1 Glandirana rugosa
TCTACTCACATACTATTTGATGTGATTTCATGTCATTTTTCCTTAATATGACAGCGCGATACAAAGTACACGTTCTTTGGTGTATGTTCTTCCAGTGTTGCATGGGGGGTATTTGTGTATTTATTTTTGAATATTGTTTAAGAGAATGTTATTATTACTCACATGGGTGGTGGAGTCACTATTTTTAACTTATGTTTTATTCACTATTAAATTGGCGAATTGTTGGCGGGGTATCTGTTAACTGCAGATGTCCCGCCAACGAATTAAGACCCTCCTGCAGATAACTGCAGGAGGGTCTTAGGCGCGCGGGAAGCGCGATTCTGGGAGGACGTCAATAGACGTCCTCCCAGAATTAAGCAACCGCCCTGTAGACGTCAATTGTCTATGGGGCGGTTGTTAAGCGGTTAAATTATCACTTATTTTGTATTCAATTTTTATCACTGAGGTGGTGGGTACACTCATTATTATTGTAAGAGAATTTGTTATAAGTTTTTATTTATGTGTTTATGGGGGGTACGTTGTGACCTTCTTGTATGTGGTTTCTTGCACATGAAACATAGCGCGACAGTATAATTCCTTTTTACTGTACTTTAGTGTAGTTTATCATACACTCATCTGTCGCTGCTCTAAATATTCTTGGTTCTGGTTCACTATTTATAGCGCGGTATATTTAAAAGTAATGAGTGTAACGGAGTGCCAGCACAGCAACTCCGTTTTAAGACGAGCCAGGAGGGGGACGTAATTAGCAGCATAGAGTGCTCCAACGTCTGATGTGATATCCACCCCCAGGTAATGTATAGACTGGCTTGCCCAGTGTAGGGGGTATTTCGGCCTAAGCCGACCAACCACGTCTTGGTCAACAGTTATGTTAAGCACTAAGGACTTCGATAGGTTTATTCGAAAGTTAGAGAGGGAGCCATATTCGTGCAGTAGCTGGAGGACCCCGGGAGGGATGTGTGTGGGCTAGACAGAAAGAAGATGAGGTCGTCCACAAAGGCAGCCACCTTATGCGCGCCAGAGTATCTAGAGTAGCCCACCACTGTCGGGTCCACCCTCACCCTGCACAGAAGAGGTTCCAGGGTTAGGATGAAGATCGGGGGGACAGCGGACATCCCTGTCTGGTGCCATTTCGGATGTCAAAGAAGGCTGACCGAGTCACCTTAACCGCCGCTGATGGTGTGGAGTATAAGGAGAGGATCCACCCAAGCATAGATGTTTGAAGCCCAATATGTTCTAGTGTGGCATGCAGGAAGGACCAGCTGACCCGGTCCAATGCCTTCTCCGCGTCGGTGGAAAGCAAAAGGAAAGGCCGTCCACTCACCCATGCCGCATGGATTAGGTTCAGCACCCTAATAGTATTGTCTCTTGCCTCCCGCAGGGGAACAAACCCAGCCTGGTCCCGGTGGATCAGACCCGAAATATGCGGTAGCAGGAGCAGTTATTTTAATAATGTTTAAATTGAAAAAAAATGAAAAATTCCTTTAAATATTGTGTCTGGGGGTGTCCTTAGTCTGTCTGTAAAAGGGCACATCTCTGTGAGGTGTAGAACATAGCCAGAGAAAAATGACATTTCTATAGGAAAAATAGTAATTTAACGACTTACCAGGTTTTCCAGCTTTAGGACCATAGCACTTTTTGCGATTCGGCATTGCGTCGCTTTAACTGACAATTGCACGGTCGTGCGACGTTGTACCCAAACAGAATTTGCGTCCTTTTTTTCCCACAAATAGAGCTTTCTTTTGGTGGTATTTGATCGCCTCTGCGTCATTTCTGATCGCCGCTATAAACAAAAGAAGAGCGACCATTTTGCAAAAAAACCCAAATTTCTTACTTTTTGCTAAAATTCAAATCCAAAAAAAAAATATAAAAAAAATTTTCTTTCACCGGTTTTGGCCGATTTATATTCTTCCTCATATTTGTGGTAAAAAAAAAAATCACAATTGGCGTTTATTGATTGGTTTGTGCAAAAGTGGCTGCGTTTACAGATGATGAGAATTCATTTCTGGGGTTTTTATTTTTATTTTTTACTAGTAATGGCAGCGATCTGCGATTTTTAGTGGTACTGCGATATTGCAGCGGACATGTCGGACATTTTTGACACTTTTTTGGGACCAATGATATTTATTCAGCGATCAGAAATGTAAATGTCCACTGATTACTGTATAAATATCATTGGCAGTGAAGGGGTTAACCTGGGGGGGAGAGCTAGGGGTTAACTGTGTTCCCTGGGTGTGTTCTTACTGTGGGGGGGGTTGGGCTAAAATGGGCATGAGAGATCTAACTGATCCCAGTGACAGGGATCAGTAGATCTCCCATGCGTGCACTAACAGAATGGGGAACCACCGTGTTTACATCGGCGGTTCCCCGTTCTTTCCCTGTGGCCTCTCATCGCGGCTCGCCGGCGGACATCGGGTCCGCCCGAGCCGCGGGCACACTCCTCAGGAGTGCGGCGAGTGTGTGCGCCCCCTAGCGACTGTTCGCAGATCGCCATCTTTTTACGGCGATTCACACTCAGCAACCCGACTGCCGCCGTAAAATCACAGCTGTAATGTATTGCCGGTTCCCGGCAATATACAAAACAATTGTTGAAAAAAAGTGTGTGGGGTTCCCCCCCAGTCCAAACCAAGCTCTTTGGGTCTGGTTTGAATATTGAGGGGAACCACGTGCCAAATTTTTAAAACATTTGACGTGGGGTTCCCCCTAAAATCCAAACCAGACCCTTATCTGAACATGCAGCCCTGGCCGGTTAGGATGGAAGGGATGGGCGAGCGTCCCCCCTCCTGAACCGTACCAGGCTACATGCCCTCAACATGGGGAGTATGGGTGCTTTGGGGAGGGGGGCTGGCAAGTGCTTGTGGGGGTCTGCGGGCGGGAGGACTTATCGGAATCTAGAAGCCCCCTTTAATAAGGGGATCCCAGCCGCAACAGCGGGGAGAGCGGCGGCGGTGAAAGAAGAAGGACGAAGAAGATGAGGATTAAAGATGAAGAGAGGAAGCAAGAAGACTGAAAGAATAAGCAGAAGAAGGACCAGGGCAGGAGAAGATGGAGGAAAACTGGAGGAAGAAAGAAGAAAGAAGAAGAGCTATTTTACACAATAAAGGACTTGTCAAAAACTGCCTCTTGTTGTTTGTACCTCTACACTCCTTTTTTGGTAAATGGGTAGGGGTACAATGTACCTCATACCTATTCACATGGGGGGGTCGGGATCTGAGGGGCCCTTTATTAAAGGGGGCTTCCAGATTCTGATAAGCCCCCTGCTCGCAGACCCCCACAACCACCGGCCAAGGTTGTGGGGGTGAGGCCCTTCTCCCCATCAACATGGGGACAAGGTGCTTTGGGGCAACCTCAAAGCATCCTCCCCAGGTTGAGGGCATGTGGCCTGGTATGGTTTGGAGGAAGGGGACAGATAAGGGTCTGGTTCAGATTTTGGGGGGAACCCCACTCCATTTTTTTTTTAAATTTGGTGCAGGGTTCCTCATAAAATCCATACCAGACCTGAAGGGCCTGGTTTGGATTTTGGGGGGGACCCATGTCATTTTTTTAAAAAATTTTGGCACGGGGTTCCCTTTAAATTCCATACCAGACCTGAAGGGCCTGGTTTGGAGTTTGGGGGGGAACCCCATGTCATTTTTTTTTTTAATTTTAGCGTGGGCCCTGCTGTTGTAAATGAGTTTAAAAAAAGAAAAATTGGGCCTTGGGTGCTGGCTGTCCCAGAATACTGTAACCCCTTGCAATTACTCTTGTTGGATGGAGGAACAGGGCCTGATGTTGTAAATTAGTTTAAAAATTGTGACGAAAGCCCCCAGTCAAACAGGTGGCGGAAGATTGGGCCTTGGGTGCTGGCGGTGCCAGAACACTGTAACCCCTTGCAGTTACACTTGTTGGACGGAGGAACAGGGCCTGATGTTGTAAATTAGTTTAAAAATTGTGACAAGAGCCCCCAGTCAAACAGGTGGTGAAAAATTGGGCTTTGGGTGCTGGCGGTGCCAGAACACTGTAACCCCTTGCAGTTACTCTTGTTGGATGCAGGAATGGGCCCTGCTGTTTTAAATTAGTTTAAACATTGTTATGGCATGCCCCTGTAAACCAGGTGCAGAAAAATTGGGCCTTGGGTGTTGCTGGTGCCCTAAATACAAAATATTGTTCTAGATTATGGACAGGAGGAATAGGAGCAGTAGCAGTCTTCAAGGGATCCCAGATCCTTAGCAAATTTAATCAGTTGCAATCAGGGACTTGATAGCTGCTGATCCATGACTGATTCATTTTTATAAATGTTAGCCTATCAACCGAGTCTGTGGACAGGCACACTCTTTGATCGGTTACGAACCCTCCAGCAGCAATGAATGTCCATTCAGAAAGCATGCTGGATGCAGGACAGGCCAGTAGCTCAAGTGCATATTGAACAAGTTACGGCCAGTGGTCCATCCTCAAGACCCAGTTACTAAGTGGATGCTCAGTTGGAAAGGTCTCCAACAGAGTTGATAGAACCTCTGGAAGTTCGGGTTCTGCTGGTTCGGCCGAACTTCGGGACAAAGTCCGGGTTCGGGTCTGGACTGGACCCGAACTTTGACACAGATCCCGAACCCCATTGAAATCAATGGGGACCCGAACTTTTAGGCACAAAAATGGCTGTAACAAAGTCCTGGAAACTCCTAGAGGTCTGCAAAAGGAAGGAAAATTGGGGTAAGGGTCGGACAAGTGCCCTACAAAGAAATGGGGATAGGGAAATAACTTAAAATAATTTTTAACCTAAAATCACATAAAAAAATAAAAAATGGAGGTGGATGTGGAGTTGGAGCTTGAGGAGGTGGTTAAAGTGGCGGTGGAGGAGGAGGAGGTAGCCAACACAGTTTTTTTTATTTTTGCACTTTTTAATTTTATGCAAGAAACAATAATCTGTCCCTTTAAGCAACAGTAGGAACCTCTCCCTATAGAACTAGGAGATGAGTTTAGATTCTAAAATCATCTCCAAGTTGTACAGGGAAAGCCTCCAGCTGTTGCTTTAAGGGAAAGATCAGTGTTCTAAAATCATCTTCAAATTGTGTGGGAAACCCCTATATCAGCTGCAGGGAGCCATACTAGTGTTCTAAAATCATCTTCAAATTGTGTGGAACACCCTTATATCAGCCGCAGCAAAGCCATATTACAGTTTTAAAAACATCTTCAAATTGTGTGGAAAACCCTTATATCAGCCACAGGGAAGCCATATTAGTGTTTTAAAATCATCTTCAAATTGTGTGGAAACCCCTTATATCAGCCGCAGGGAGCCATATTAGTGTTCTAAAATCATCTTCAAATTGTGTGGAAAACCCTTATATCAGCCGCAACGAAGCCATATTAGTGTTTTAAAATCATCTTCAAATTGTGTGGAACACCCTTATATCAGCCGCAGCGAAGCCATATTAGTGTTTTAAAATCATCTTCAAATTTTGTGGAAAACCCTTATATCAGCCGCAGGGAAGCCATATTAGTGTTTTAAAATCATCTTCAAATTGTGTGGGAAAACCCTTATATCAGCCGCAGGGAAGCCATATTAGTGTTTTAAAATCATCTTCAAATTGTGTGGAAAACCCTTATATCAGCCGCAGCAAAGCCATATAAGTGTTTTAAAATCATCTTCAAATTGTGTGGAAAACCCTTATATCAGCCGCAGGGAAGCCATATTAGTGTTTTAAAATCATCTTCAACTTATGTGAAAAACCCTTATATCAGCCGCATCAAAGCCATATTAGAGTTTTAAAATCATCTTCAAATTGTGTGGAAAACCCTTATATCAGCTGCAGGGAAGCCATATTAGTGTTTTAAAATCATCTTCAAATTGTGTGGAAAACCCTTATATCAGCCGCAGCGAAGCCATATTAGTGTTTTAAAATCATCTTGAAATTGTGTGGAAAACCCCTATATCAGCCGCAGGGAAGCCATATTAGTGTTCTAAAATCATCTTCAAATTGTGTGTTTTAGAACACTAATATGGCTCCCCACGGCTGATATAGGCTTTTTTCATACAATTTGAAGATGATTTTAGAACACTAATATGGCTTCCCTGCGGCTGATATAAGGGTTTTCCACACAATTTGAAGATGATTTTAAAACACTAATATGGCTTCCCTGCGGCTGATATACGGGTTTTCCACATAATTTGAAGATGATTTTAAAACACTAATATGGCTTCCCTGAGGCTGATATAAGGGTTTTCCACACAATTTGAAGATGCTTTTAAAACACTAATATGGCTTCCCTGTGGCTGATATAAGGGTTTTCCACACAATTTGAAGATGATTTTAAAACACTAATATGGCTTCCCTGCGGCTGATATAAGGGTTTTCCACACAATTTGAAGATGATTTTAAAACACTGATATGGCTTCCCTGGAGCTGATATAGGGGTTTTCACACACACTTTGATGATGATTTTAGAACAGTAATCTTTCCCTTAAAGAAACAGCTGGAACCTTTCCCTGGACAACTTGACGATGATTTTAGAATAATAATCTTTCCCTTAAAGCAACAGACTCTACCTAGTCCAGTCAGATCATTCTGTGCAGCAGGATGAGGTGTGAAATCTGCCTCTCAAAGCACCAGTACTAGTATCTCTCCCTAGTCCACAATCAGATCATTCTGTGCAGCAGGATGAGGTGTGAAATCTGTCTCTCAAAGCACCAGTACTAGTATCTCTCCCTAGTCCAGTCAGATCATTCTGTGCAGCAGGATGAGGTGTGAAATCTGTCTCTCAAAGCACCAGTACTAGTACCTCTCCCTTCCTCAAAGCAGCAGTACTAGTATCTCTCCCTAGTCCACAATCAGATCGTTCAGTAATGCAGGATGAGATGTTCTATAATATCTGCAATCTGTTCCTCACAGAGTCAGCAGCATCCTCTCCCTAAACTATCCTGAGAGCATATGACATGCAGCACGGTGACTCCAGCCCCACATAGAGGCTGGGTCACATGGTGCACTGGCCAATCACAGCCATGCCATTAGTAGGCATGGCTGTGATGGCTTCTAGGGAAAACCAGTGAAACACTCGTTGATTGGCTGCCCTTGGCAGCTTTTTAACACGTGTAGTAAAATACCAGAACCCCGGACCCGAACCCAGACTTTTTTTGAAAAGTCCGGGTTCGGGTCCTGGACACCCAAAAGTTCGGTACGGACCCGAACTTTACAGTTCGGGTTCGCTCTACTCTAGTCTCCAAGTCTGCTCTTGCCCCTATATATTCCTGCACCATATAATGCAGATGCTGACAATAGTTGCTTGGACCTATCAGGCCTGGGTGCTGTGGACTGAAACATTTTTTAAAGGCATTGCTCAGCCGGCCACCTTTTCCACCACTCTGCCTCTGAAAGACCGAAGCTTCAGAAACACATTGTCCAGGAATAGAGTTGATCGAACCTCTGGAAGTCCGGGTTCGGCAGGTTTGGCCAAACTTCGGGAAAAAGTCCGGGTTCGGGACCGAACTTGACCCGAACTTTATCCCTGACCCCGAACCCCATTGAAATCAATGGGGACCCCGAACTTTTAGGCACAAAAATGGCTATAACAAAGTCCTGGCAAGTCCTAGATGTCTGCAAAAGGAAGGAAAATGGGGGTAAGAGTCGGACAAGTGCCCTACAAAGAAATGGGGATAGGGAAATAACTTAAAATAATTTTTAAGCTAAAATCACATAAAAAAAATAAAAAATGGAGGTGGATGTGGAGTTGGAGGTTGAGGAGGCGGTGGAGGAGGAGGAGGTAGCCAACACTGTTTTTTTTATTTTTGTGCAAGAAATGCACCACTAACCGGAAATGTAGTTTTTAGAATTTTTTTTTTTTTAAACCAGCAATGTTGACATTTTTTTTATTTTTGTGCAAGAAATGCATCGCTGGCCACAAATGTAGTTTTTAGAATATTTTTTTTTTTTAAACCAGCAATGTAGATGCACTTTATAATTTTGTGCAAGAAACAATAATCTGTCCCTTAAAGCAACAGCTGGATCATTTCCCTATAGAACTGGGAGATTATTTTAGAACAATATTCTGTCCCTTAAAGCAACAGCTGGAACCTTTCCCTATAGAACTTGGAGATGATTTTAGAACAATATTCTGTCCCTTAAAGCAACAGCTGGAACCTTTTCCTATAGAACTTGGAGATGATTTTGAACAATATTCTGTCCCTTAAAGCAACAGCTGGAACCTTTCCCTATAGAACTTGGAGATGATTTTAGAACAATATTCTGTCCCTTAAAGCAAATGCTGGAACCTTTCCCTATAGAACAGGCATCCTCAAACTACGGCCCTCCAGCCGTTGTGGAACTACACATCCCATGAGGCATTGTAAAACTCTGACATTCACAGACATGACTAGGCATGATGGGAATTGTAGTTCCTGAACAACTGGAGGGCCATAGTTTGAGGATCCCTGCTATAGAACTTGGAGATGATTTTAGAACAATATTCTGTCCCTTAAAGCAACAGCTGGAACCTTTCCCTATAGAACTTGGAGATGATTTTAGAACAATAATCTGTCCCTTAAAGCAACAGCTGGAACCTTTCCCTATAGAACTTGGAGATGATTTTAGAACAATATTCTGTCCCTTAAAGCAACAGCTGGAACCTTTCCCTATAGAACTTGGAGATGATTTTAGAACAATAATCTGTCCCCTAAAGCAACAGCTGGAACCTTTCCCTAAAGAACTTGGAAATGATTTTAGAACAATATTCTGTCCCTTAAAGCAACAGCTGGGACCTTTCCCTATAGAACTTGGAAATTATTTTAGAACAATATTCTGTCCCTCTAAGCAGTAGACTCTACCTAGTCCCGTCAGATTGTCTGTGCAGCAGCATGAGGTCTGCAATCTGTCCCTCAAAGCAGCAGTACTAGTAATCTCTACCTAGTCCACAATCAGATCGTTCAGTAATGCAGGATGAGATGTTATATAATATCTGCAATCTGTCCCTCACAGAGCCAGCAGCATCCTCTCCCTAAACTAGCCTCAGAGTATATGACATGCAGCACGGTGACTCCAGCCCCATATAGAGGCTGGGTCACATGATGCACTGGCCAATCACAGCCATGCCATTAGTAGGCATGGCTGTGATGGCTTCTAAGGGCAAACCAATGAAACACTTGTTGATTGGCTGCCCTTGGCAGCTATTCAACACGTGGAATCAAATACCAGAACCCCGATCTCGAACCCAAACTTTTTTTAAATGTCCGGGTTCGGGTCCCGGACACCCCTAAGTTCGGTACGGACCCGAACTTTACAGTTCGGGTTCGCTCAACACTATCCAGGGCCAGCAGCAGGACATGGTAACCTCCCAGGGTCTGGAAAGGCGTTGCACAAACTTTTTTCAAGGTATCCTGAAGATGTTTCATCCTCTGCACCCTCTGTGCAAGCAGGATGAGTTCTGCACTTTACACTTGTAACGTTGATCAAGAAGGGTTGCCAGCCAGTAATGATCCCTCTCCTTGATACCATAAATCCTAGGGTCTTTTTGCAGGCTTTTCAGAATCAGAGAGCCCATGCAGCATAAGTTTGAAGAGGCATGAGTGTAGTCTGGATCACTGTGGATGAAATTAACAGGAACTACCTCCTCCCAGTCACGTACAACTCCTTGGGTTTCTGGGGCCTGAAAACCATGATCCCTTGACGACTGCTGCTTATTATACTCCAACCATGCTAACACAATCCTCCTCCTCCTTCCGTGTGCTTGGCGACTCTGCAGGAATGCTCTCTGCATAAAGGGGGCCTTGATAAAAAAGGAAGTCCTCCTCTTCCTCCCTCTGTTCTGCTTCAAGTGCCCTGTCCATGATTCCACGAAGTGTGTGCTCCAGAAGGAATATTAGTGGGACAGTGTCCCTGATGCATGGATTGTTGCTGCTCACCATCCTTGTGGCCTCCTCAAATGGTGACAGGACAGTGCATGCATCCTTGATCATTAGCCACTGACATGGCGAAAAAAAGCCAAGCTCCCCTGAGCCTGTCCCTATGCCATGCTCACAGAGGTACTCATTGATGGCCCTCTGCTGTGTGTGCAGCTGCTGCAGCATTGCCAATGTTGAGTTCCACCTGGTGGGCTTGTCACAAATAAGGCGGTTGTTGGGCAGGTTGAATTCCCGCTGGATTTCAGCCAGCTGGGCACTGGCATTGTATGAATGCTGGAAATGACCACAGACTTTTCTGGCCTGCCTCAGGATATCTGATAAGCCTGGGTACCTGGTCAAGTAACGCTGCACTACCAAATTCAAGACGTGTGCCAAGCATGGAACATGTGTCAATTGTCCCAGTCAGAGGGCAGAGACAAGGTTGGTGCATTGTTGCATACAACCATTCCTGGCTCAAGCTGCCGTGATGTCAGCCACCTCTGAGCCTGCCCCCACAGAGCTGAAAGAAGCTCTTCCCTAGTGTGGCTCCTGTCCCCAAGACAGACTAACTCAAGCACCGCATGGCATCTTTTAGCCTGATTGCTTGCATAGCCCCTTGAACACTTAGGGAGCACTGCAGGTTCACAGGACAATTCTGCCGAAGAGGCCACAGAGGTAGAAGAAGAGGAGGGGGTGGAGGAGGCGGATGTAGCAAAATCACCACCAGCCTTTTGGAGGCATGGTGGCATAACTATTTTCAAAACTGAACCCTGTCCTGCATCCTTCCCAGCTGCCAGCAGTTACCTAGTGCGCCGTGAAGGAAAGGTAAAGTCCAGGACCGTGCCTGATGGACCATGAGTCAGTGGTAATATAAACCCTGCTGCTGACCGCACTGTCCAACAAGGCCAAAACATTGCCTTCCACATGACAGTAGAGAGCTGGAATGGCCTTACGTGAAAAGGAATGTCTTTTGAGAACCTGCCACTGTTGGACAGCACATTCCACAAATTCATGAAAGGAGGCAGAGTCTACCAGCTGAAAAGGCAGCAGTTGGAGTGCTAGCAATTTGGCCAAGCTAGCATTAAGACGCTGAGCATGTGGATGGCTGGCACAGTATTTCTTTTTACGGCTCATCAACTGGGGTAGGCATAATTGCCTGCTGAATTCACTTGGTGGTGTACTGCTAGCAGATTGGCTGCAAGTACTAGTTGTGGCAAGCATTGCTACACATTCATTCCTCTCAGTGCAGGTTTTGGAGAGGACTGCAGGTATAGTAGGGGTTGAGATCCCAGATGAGGAGTAAGGAGACGTCCGCCTTGTTTTCTGGTGTGGGTTTTTCAGGTACTCTTGCCAACAGACTGCATGGCTGGTCATCATATGACTTGTCACAGTAGCGCCCAAGCGGCTGGAGTCCTGGCCACACTTGACTAGCTTCAGCCGTAGATTGCAAATGGCAATGGTGCGATCTACTGCATATGTGCTGAAAAATGCCCACGCCAAAGAAATTTTGAAAGTCGTTGGGGAGGCAGCAGCGCCCTGCACCTGTGGAGCTCTGTGGTCTGATGCAATTGGGTGGCTGCCCTTAAGCTGGCCCCTGGAGGACATCCTGCCTTGTTGGAGTTGGGCCTCCTCCTCTTCACTTTCCTCCTCTCTTCTCTTAGGCACTCAACTACAGTCCGTTTCCTCATCATCCCCTCCCTCCTCATCACTGGAGCAAACTTGGCAGTATGCTGCAGCTGGGGGAACATGACTGCTAGTGTCCTTTTGCGGCACCCCCTGTCTCTAGGCTCACGCTACTCCCTTCCTCAACCTGGGAACCAACATCGGAGCCTTCAAACTGCTGCTCATCCTCCATCAGTATGTAACTAACAGTATGGTCGAACAACTTAGGTGACTCCTCCATGCATGATGGTGAGGCTACAGAAGGAGTAACTGTGGACAAGGATCCGGTGGAATAGGCAGCTTTGCCAGATGCATTGGAAGGCAAATTTGTACAAGCCTGGGTGCCAGAGGATCAGGAGGATGAGGACGGCTTTGTTATCCACTCCACCAACTCTTCTGCATGTTGTGGCTCAATAGCAAGTCCAACAACAGAAAAAAAAGGACAAGCGTGACCCACCAGCAGAGGATGCACCACGTCCGCCACCACCACTTTTCACTGAAGACACAGAGGCTGCTTGCCCTCTTTTAGTGGCCTGGGAGCATCTGCCTCTCCTTTGTGGCCTTCATGACATGATGGGTATTTTTTTTAACACCGTACTACACTGTGCTATATACACCCCGAATGCACTGATATATAGTGTACACTCAATACGCTGTGCGTATGTCTGGATACACTAGACTGTATATATTTTAAGACACCACATCAAGTAGTGTGCTATATACTGTACACCCCCGAATGCACCGATATATAGTGTACACTCAATACGCTGCGTGAATAAATATATATATGTATATAAAAATATATATATATATATATATATATATATACACATACAATTGCAATCAGAAATATTCAACCTCTAAAGAGTTTTAAGGATTTATAAATAAAAATCTTTTCAAAGTGCAGGATTCTGCTTTGGATGGCTTCTTATTGAGTTTAGTGATACATAAAATCAACACAGAAAATGTATGATGTAGTATTTGTGTGTAACAGTATATTTTGTTAAGATCGCCATGTCACAATTATTCAACCCCAATATAATATTGTTGTTTTTAAAGCATTCTGACAGTTTTTATGGCCTGAAGTGGAACTGAAACATCATTAAGCCTTTGGGAACTCTAACGATCCTTCATTTGCTTCAGCTGTGATGCATATATAAACCCTGACCATGAAGGTGTTCAAGGTGAGTTGCAATCATGGGAAAGACAAAGGAGCTTCCACAAAAGCTGAGAGAAGAGATTATTTCATCACATCTGAAGGGCCTTGGGTATAAGAAGATTTCCAAAAGATTTAACATTCCAAGAGACACCATTGGGAGCATTATAAGGAAGTTTAAAACTTATGGAACAGCTGCAAACCTGCCTGGCCGTGGAAGAAAGCTCACAATTTCATCAAGGGCCCTTCGCAACTTAGTCAGGACAGCTAAGAAAAACCCCTGTGTGACTGCAAGACAGCTACAGGATGAGATGAGGAAGGCTGGTACAAGTGCTTCAGTGGCAACTATAAGACGTGCACTAAATAATCAAGGACTTCATGGCCGGACCCCAAGACGCACTCCACTCTTGACCTCAAGGAACATCAGGAGTTGACTAGAATATGCCAGGAGGAATTTGGACAAACCTACAGAGTTCTGGGAGACGGTTCTATGGACTGATGAAACCAAACACACTTTTTGGACCTATGGACCAGCGGTATGTCTGGCGTGAAAAGGTCAGGCTTATGACCAGAAGAATACCATCCCCACGGTCAAGCATGGAGGTGGGTCAATAATGATGTGGGGCTGTTTTTCTGCGGCAGGAACTGGCAATCTTGATTGTGTACCTGGCATCATGGATTCCCAGAAATACCAGGTCATTTTGAAGAAGAACGTGATGCCTTCTGTTGACAAATTAAACCTTGTTGATCATTGGATCTTCCAGAAAGACATTGATCCCAAGCACACCTCCAAATCAACCAAAGCTTGTCTGGGGAAAAGATGCTGGAGTGTCCTGGAGTGGCCTTCTCAGTCACCAGATTTAAATCCAATTGAAAATCTTTGGTGGGATTTGAAGAAGGCAATTGCAGCACGGAAGCCGTCAAACATCACTGAGTTAGATACTTTTGCACGTGAAGAATGGGCAAAGATTCCAATCGAGGTAGAAAAGGGGTCTGTTCGAAACCAACTAAACCTCCACACGAACCCTAGTTACAGAAAGACCTTCTAGGTTACTAGTTGTTCCAAATTAAACAGTTGTCTTCCGTAGTGCAAGAAGAAGTTTTACTGGACCATAAAGACCCTTAGGTACTACGGTCCATGTGTTAGTTCTAAC
>BLSH010361674.1:396371-409807 GCA_018402905.1 Glandirana rugosa
CTATGGACATACGCTCGACGACAACACCGGGTTTAGACCCTTTTACTTCATCACACACACTTGTTAAACATCAAAACACAAGTTTGTCGCGAACGTCACATCAGATATCATAAAATCAGACCCACTAATTTATTTTAACGTCACGCAAGAGAGAAGATTATTTATTTCATCACTTAACACTGTGAATGAATCACGAGCACTTTAAAGTATAAAGAACTACTTCAAGCAAAAATAGTCTGAAACTGAAGCAGCACTCAGTCACTTTTGGAACTTTTGGACTTTCACTAAAGAAGTTATTTTGGCACAGAGCACAGCACTTATTCTTGGACTTATACATTTATTCTTTTTTTTTATCGTAGTATACATTATTCATTTTATTTATTTAAAAATTGTATCTCAGTATATAATATGTATTGCACTATTGCACCAATGTGAAATTTTATTTATTAGAAGAGAGAACGCACTGCAATTTTATTTAATCACCCAGACTAAAATACTATAGACTACACTGCAAGCGCTGTTTGAACACAAAACTACAAATTGTTCACACACACTACTTCATTTTCCCAGATTTGGGCCACAACAGCAGCTCGCATACAGGTATCACATTACAAAATCCTGTATAATAATACCAGAGGATACGCGCTGCCCAAGGCACACACACCTTTTGTAAACTTCGTACTTATATTGTTGGACATTATAAGCGCTGCATTTTTGTTTATACATCTTAAGTACAGGCAAGACTCAGTCAAATCAAATAGAGCATGTAAAAGGAACAGCATTTTATAAGAGAAGAAAGGAAAACATGGAATGGTAAAAATACATCTCCGTATTTCGCCTTGTTCTGCTAGACCCTAGGGGTCCCCGCCTGTCCCCCCAGGGCACCCCCATATGGGATCTTGGCGTCTCCCCTGGGGGGGGAGGGGATGGTCCTCTGGGTCCTTTCAGTACCAACAGCTCATCTATTTCCAGCTCGGGATTACTTTCCACGGAAGCCGCATTGCAATTAGTAAATTATAAACCTAGTGAGTCAGTCAAGGATCCCGTATCTTTGGTCCCGTAGGACTAGATAAAAAAAAAAAAAAATCCTAGCTAGGCTTTGACCTATTTGTGTTATGGTGCTATTCCGGCATATCAGGTGGTCAATTGTAAGCTTAAGATAAATACTATGTTCCGTCGTAAATGTCAGTGATATATAATCCATAAGACAGGCTTCAAGGACCTCCATCCTGTCATGTTGGGTTGAAGTTGCAGTTATAGGTTCATTCAATGTTTGTGAAACGGTCTGAATATTTGAAAAGTACCCAGGGCTTCCACATTTTATGAAATCTGTCTGAGGAGTCCCTGGCCATTGCCACAGATTCCTCCATCTGATACAAGTTCTCGATTTCTTGGAGCCATTCTGCAGTCAACGGTGATCGGGTGGATTTCCAATGTCTGGGGATCAGTGATTTGGCTGCATTGAGCATGTGTCTAGTCAGTGAGTTTTTGTATCTTCTCACAGGGCTATTCATTACGTGTAGTAAACAGCAGGCTTGGTCTAGTGTGAGCTGCATTTTGGTTATTTGTGTAATTAGGGTCCGAATCGTCTCCCAAAAAGGGGCTATTAGCTCACACTCCCACCAGATATGTAAGAGCGTACCCTCAACTTTCTTACACCTCCAGCAGGAATGCTGTGGGGTACCACCTACGTAGTCTGGACGGGGTCATGTACCAGTGTGTAAGCAGCTTGTATGACATTTCTTGCAGTCTGGTACTTATAGAGCATTTGTGTGCAAAGATATTTGCTCTCTGCCATCCTACCTGTAGGGCAGTTTCCCATTTTGTTTGGGAGGAAGCAGGACCCGAGGGATCTGTCTCTTGAAACCATGTGTAGGCTAGGGATGTGGTCTTTGTGACCGGAGTAACCACCAAGCACGTGGCCTCAAAGGGTGTCTGTGGTCTGTAAAGGTTTGTCTTATCTAGGGAGAAAAGGTAACTGTGTATCCAGTGGTAAGTCCAGAACGAAAGGGTGTGGTAGGGCTCCAGTTTGTCAGCAAGCACCTCAAAAGGGATTATTTTATTGCCTTGTGTGCATTGGCATGCCAGTAGAGGGCTCTGCAGGTGGATCTCCAATCCTGGGCAGAACACAGGGTTAGGCGTAATGGGGGTCAGAGGACCTGGGGTGGAGGAGATGGACCTGACTTTGGTTATTTCATGAAATATTTCAAGGGTTGCACCCAATAATGGGTTTTGTCTAAGTGACTGTGGCAGTACTTCAAGGGGCACCCATGGTAGGAAATTCAGAGGGGTAGACACCATGTCTTGCTCCAAATTGACCCAGTCCTTATTGTGGCCATGGCAGTGCCAGTCTATGATTCTAGCAAGATGAGTCGCTTGATGGTAGCGCCTGAAATTGGGAAGATTAATTGCACCATTAGCTTTAGTTTTAATAAGAGTTTGGAGTTTTATTCTAGGTCTACAGTCTGCCCACAGGAACTTACGGACAATAGAATTCAATTGTTTAAAAAAGGAATTGGGTAGCTTTATGGGCAGGGTGTGAAAGTGATACAAGATATTAGGTAAGACTGTCATTTTCAGTACAGCTGCCCTCCCGAACCAGGAGAATGGGCGTGGGGACCAGTTTTTCAAGTCTTTTTGTATCGTGGACAGGAGACCTGAAATTAACATCAAAAATGTTGTCTAGGGAGGCGGTGAGCCGAACTCCTAGGTACTGGAGTGCTGTTTGTTTCCAGGTGAAGGGGCAGTTGGCACATGTGATCTCTACTGCTGTGGGAGGAAGGTTAATGTTTAGGGCTTTGGATTTACTGTAGTTGATTTTCATATTAGAAATGTGGCCGAATATTTCAAATGCATGTACTAGGTTCGGGATAGACAGGTGTGGTTTTGTTAAAAAGAAAAGCAGGTCACCTGCATAGGCCGCCAATTTGTATGTTTTTGCATTTATCAGGAAGCCGCTAAAGTTTGGGTCATTATTTACGATCCCTATGAAAGGTTCAAGTATCAAGATAAAAAGGAGTGGGGAAAGGGGACAGCCCTGTCGCGTGCCGTTGTGTATGTTCCCTGTTGCCGAAAGAGTTCTGTTAATTTTGAGGTTGGCTTTAGGTTCTTGATAAAGGGTGGAAGTCCTAGTTCTCATGTGGGTCTGCAGACCAATATGAGCTCGTGTCTCTAGTAGGTAGTCCCATGAGACCCTGTCGAAGGCCTTCTCCGCATCCGTGGATAGGAGAAGACCTTCGATTTTCCTGCTTTGGGCGCTGTGAATGAGATTCAGGGCTTTGGTGACGTTGTCACATGCTTCTCTCCCTACATGAACCCTACTTGTTCTGGACCTTTGAGTTTTTGCAGATGTTCTCTCATGCGATTTGCCAAGATCTTTGCCAAAATTTTGGTATCTATGTTGAGTAACGATATGGGCCTGCAGCTAGCGCAATTGTTTTGGTCTTTACCGGTTTTTAATATCAAGGTAATGTGAGCCAGGCTAAATGAGTCAGGGACAGACTGTGGCTGTTTCAGGCTATTTAGAGCCTGTAAGAGTGGGTTGTGTAATAGATCGAAATAGGCCTTGTAATAGTGAGCCGTAAAGCTGTCCGGTCCTGGGCTTTTGCCTGGCTTGAGGGCTTTAATCACTATGTATAGTTCATCTTTGGTGAATGGGCTCTCTGAAGATTCTGTTTCTTCTGAAGTCAGTATGGGCAATCCGCTTTGCTGGAGGAAATCTTTAATGGCCTGGCATCTGCTTGCTGTGACTCCCTTGGGTTTACATGGGGGTGGCAAGTTGTACAGTTTGGTATAACATTTCTGAAATGCTTCTGCTATCTGGTCAGTCCTGTGTAGCGTTACCTTGCTCGTTCTTTATTGATAAGATGGTATTTGTGTGTGTCAGCATTTTCAGAGTCCTTGCCAGGAAATTCCCACCCTTGTTGCCATGCTCAGTAAAATCCCTTTTTTAAGAAAATGGTTTGTTTCGCTTTAAGGTTCAGTAAAGAGTTGAGTTTCTCCCTAGTGTCAGTGAGTTCTTTAGCCACCTGTTCTGCTACTGAATGTTTGTGTTGGGCTTCTAGCTTAGCTATTTTCTGAGCAAGTGTCAAGATCATCTTTGTGTGTTCTTTCTTTTTATATGAGCCTAAACGTATGAATTCTCCCCGCATGACGCATTTGTGTGCCTCCCAAACCATGAGCGGCGACATTTCATCCGAGGAGTTCAGTTCGAAATATGTCTTAATTGCATTAGATGCTTGTTGGGATGTGGAGGGGTCAGTTAATAGTGCAGGGTTTTTTTAGTTATAGTTTTTGGGAGGTTGGTTGGTCAGTTTCAAGGTGATAGAGACTGGTGCGTGGTCTGAGAATGATTTTATTCCGAACTCTGCGGAGTGTATTGTGGGTAAATCTCTTTGGGTGATGAAAATGTAATCAATGCGTGAGTGTTTTTTATGTACATTGGAATAGAACGTGTAGTCCCTGGTAGTGGGATGCGTCAAACGCCACAAATCCATCAAGGTTAGAGATTGTAATTGTCTATTTATTCCTTTTAGAATCTTGTAAGTCAGGGTCGATTTACCATTGGAGGTGTCCAATAGGGGATTGATGGGAATGTTAAAGTCCCCCCCTAGTAGGATGCATCCTTCTGCAAAGCCTTTCAATTCTTCAACGAGGAGGCGAGAGAAGGTTAGATGTCCTGTGTTGGGATAGTAAACGTTGGCTAACGTCACTTTCCAGTTTTTCCACGTTCCTTTCAGAAAAATGAACCTACCTTGAGTGTCAGCATATTGTTGTTTAAGCTCAAATTCTACATTTTTGTGGATCAGGATTGACACTCCCTTGTTTTTCTGTAGTGGGTTTGTGGCATGATACATCATAGGATATTGTTTGTCATGAAAGGTTGGGATAGCGCCTGTTTTGAAATGTGTTTCTTTTAGTAGGGCAAAGGAGGGTTTGGATTTTTTTAAATTAATTTAAAAGGAGGGTTCTTTTTTCCTGGGTATTTAGTCCCCTAACATTATGTGAAACTAAAGTGGGAAGTTTGCCAAGTGCTGAGAAAGCCATTTAGGTTGTTATATGGGAGTAGTCATATCTTAAGTCAGGAGATGATTGTATCCTTTCCGCGGGTCCTGCTATAAATGTATGACAGCACGAGCGTTAACTTGTCCTTAGCGTGTCTTGTGTATCAGTGCAGTATGAACAGATGTATTCGTGCTGGGTTGTCAATAGTATAAATATGCTCTCGTTAACTGAGCGATGGTCTATAGGTTACATGTGATGGAGTGGGTGGGGTGGGGGGGGGAAGGTGTGTCGGGGAAATCGAAGGATACCCCAAAAGGGCTGTATGAGAGCCCAACTAGTGTTCAGCCTGAAGCGGCACTATGTTCGCCTTTTTCCACAAAGCCTTGTGGGGGCCGATGGGTATAGTGGTAATTTATACCCATGTATAGTGTGATTATTAACTGCAGTGAAGTGCTACCACTCTGTGGGAGCGTGGGTAGGAGTGGAGTTGGTATTAGAAGGTCAGAAGCGGAACGTATCCCGCCATTCAGAGAGTGATGTGTCATCAGAATGGATTTACAGTGTGTTCGTAGAAACTTTGGTGGCCGGAGTTCGTGTCTCTTGAGTGTCAACCTGGGGAAATGAAAGTCTTCAGCGCTCGGCCTGTGATATGTTTGTTTAAGAAAGAAAGTAAGTACGGATGAGTGCTTCCATAGGTTTGTCCAGAGTAGAATAAGTCACTGTTATCGTAGTATAGCATGTCGTTCTGAGCCGTCTTTGACTATATTGCTACCCGGACTCACATTATATAACAACAACCATAAAACAGCATTGCAACGTAGGGAAAACAATAACAGATAAAACCAGAATGAATATGCCCCCGATTATGCATACAGGCTATGCGGTTCAGATTTTCAACTTGTAACATTCTGAGGAACCATAGGTATCTATAACTTGACATCTATTATTCTAGTCTTCACGAGGTGATGTATCGGTCAGGCCCCAAGGAAAGGATAACCCCGTAATAGTGTGCCCGGAGGAGCAGACTATATTGACTTAGTAAGGTGCCCTAAGCTCTCCCAATCCAGGGGAGTAAGCCCCAGTGGGACTGTCTATGTATGGACCTTGGGGTGATGGAGCTCCTAGGAGTACCGGTACATAATGTAAGTATGTTCCCTCTTGCAAACATACCCCCAGCAACCCCCCCATCCAGGGAACTCTTGTGCCATAGTCATGAGTATTCTAACATCCAGGTGCTGTTTATCCAGTAGATAAGCACCCTGTCCTTATGTCTTAAGGGCTCTATGTAAGACTACGAGGTATAATCGTGGTCCGATGTAATACGTGTAGCCTCTGGATGTCTTATTATGGCCTTAGTGTCAAGTGCCAAGCCAAAGGAGGGCAGTGTCTACAGTGGTGGTTCTGTCAGAGACTGAAGAACTCCTAAGAAGGGACCCCCACCTTCACCCTAAACTGGGCGAAGTCTGTACTGGGCTGGGTATGTCGCCCGCCCCTAATATGGATCCAGAGAGGCTGTGGTGCAAGCCTGTCTGGACGGGCCAAGGTAGGGAGACTGCCCTCCTTTCTTCAGCATGCAGATGGAGGGGGCCCCCTGTCATTAGCTGAAGCGGCGCTCTGAATTAGAACCATAATGCAGGGTTCTATGACTTTCAGTATCATTCTATAATTCATCAGGTAAGTGTATGTATCACATGGACCGTGAGGTGGCCCGTGAGACCCACCATCTATGTGCGTAGGTCGTGTCTCTAGAGGACCATGTGGAAGAATGTCCCATGTGTCCTGTGTCAGAGGCCCTGCCTTCTATGCTAGCGGGCTTAAAAGCTGCAACATTACAGCATGATTATGTGCCTCTAGTGCGTGTATATACTGCGTGTCTCGCAAATCATCTCAAGGGCGTTGAAGACCATGTGCCCTCTATAGTACAGCCATGTAAAGTATACACACACCGGTGGGAGCATAGATCCCCCATCCATTGGGGAAGTCCTGACCATGGATGAATTCCATCTGGGATGGGGTGTCTTGCAGTCTCCAAGTCATGCGAGATAGAAAGAAGATATTCCCGCGGGCTAAGCTTACCATGTCTCGCAGGCTCCGGTTAAGTACCAATAATTAGGGTCAGTGTCACTAGGGGTATGGCAGCATTAGTCTTGTCCTGAGCTGGAGAGAGGGACCTGCTATCACCAAAATAGAGCTGGTTGTGTTCAGAGAGCAATACAGGTTTGCCTCAGTGGTATGTGGGGCACATGCTGGAGGGGTCATTCCGGGTGCCGCATAGCACCATGTAAGGCTGATTGTTCCTTGAGCCGAACGTTTTAACAATGAAAATTCGTACAACTTATCTGAACCTCTGAGTCTGATGCAAGGAGCTAGTAGTAGTGGGAAGTTGACTAACTCCTCAGTGGTCCCGTCTTGCTCTTCTCGTACAGGGTTGTTTCATGGGACTGGAGCTGTGTTGAAGGTTGTGGGAAGCATTCATGGCTCTATCTTCTGATGAGGACCTCTGTCTGCAGTATCGTTGCTCCTGTGTTTCCATAGGTTCCAGTCGTTGTCTCGCCGCTCGCGGTGGAGGAGATCTGAACTCTGCGTACCACTCTGGGATTTCTGTGAAAGGTATGTCTAGGGTGTCGCAAAAGTGGCGGAGATCTTCTGGCACTTTAAGCAGAGCTGTGCGGCCTTGATGTGTAGCTGACAGGCAAAACGGAAACTTCCACCTGTAGGTTATGCCATTTGAGCGGAGAACTTCCAGTAAGGGCCGAAGTTCCCTGCGTCTCTGTAAGGTGATGGTTGATAAATCTTGGAACATACAGACCTCAGAGCCCTGGTATGATAGATGGGTTTTGTTGCGGGCCTTCCTTAATATCTCCTCTTTGAGTTGAAAGTCCACAATGCAGCAGACGATGTCCCTTGGCGGGTCTGAGTCTCTGCCTCTTGGTCTCAGAGCGCGATGTATACGCTCCATTTTAATTGGAGTCGCTGGAGGCCTGTCAAGGAGGGAGTTGAAGAAGCTGGTCACCGCTGGCTGTATCTGTTCCGTTTCTATAGTCTCAGGAAAGCCCCGCACCCGTAGGTTATAACGTCTGCCACAATTGTCTAAGTCCTCCACATGGCGATTCAGGTCTCTTAGCTGGAGGGATTGAGTATCCACCATATGTTGCGTACTGCGGGTGGCTGCGGAGTGCTGGGTCATCATTTTTTCCATTTCCATGACCATATGTGTGATGGCTTGTAGGCCTAACCAGAGGCCTGCAATTGCGGCCGCCATGGCCGCCGTCAGCATTTCCTTGATGTCAGTGGCTACCGCACATAGGTCGGTAAGGCTGGGCTGTTGGTATGCCATCAGCATGACCCCTTCCTCCTGTGAGGCCGAATATGCGGCAGACGACTGTCTCTGTGTCTGCGGTTCGCCGCCATGTTGCTGGGATCTTTGGGCCGGCGCCATGTTGTCCACTTGGGACCGAAACATTTCTGGGATAGTCTGGTTTGTATTAGTCGCCAGGTCTCGAGGTGAGCGGGACCTCGGGGTGGATGAATTGCGGGATGAGGTTCCCATAATTCTGTCCCTGTTCAGTGGCGATCTCCTGATAGGCAGAAAACTGATCTTTGATGGAGGGATCTCCACGTCTAGGCAGCCATCATCTAGCGCCTGAGATTATAGTGTAAATCCCCACCACAGTATGGTCTTGCAGTCTTGAGGGCTTCAGTGGTTAGGTAGGGTGTAGATTAGTTTAGATGTTACTGAGGGAGCTTGGCTACTGTGGTTAGCTATGAGGAGGAGCAATATGGCCGCCGTTCACTGTACAGCTCCAACTCCCCCCAGCTTGTTTGGGATTAGAGGTGCCCCCTTTTAGAGCCACGGAGACTGCTAGCTGTGCCCCCTGATACGGTGTCTGAGTCAGTGATTAGCTGAGCACAGGATATTGTCTTGAACAGCTGAGAATGTGCAGCCGGCGGGTGTAGCAAGATGGCCGCTACATCCAGGAGTAGGCCGGAGCCGCGGTCTTTCCTGCGGGAGCCCGCGATCGGGTGTTTGCTGGGACATCCCTGAGGTAAGCCTGGTATACCTGAGTCCTCAGGGGCCCTCAGGGGGATTCTGTGACTGATAAGAATGCTCCCTATGCTGTAGATGTCACAGATGATAGCCAAGGCAAGTTCCGGGCCTAAAAAAAATGGCGGCTGCTATTGATAAGGGGGGCGCCTTCTCCTCAGTGATCCTCAGGAGAATGGCAGTTAAGCCCAAATTATGCTCTGAGTGTGGTGCGGGGTATATAGCAGCTGATGGCTATGTTCATTGGTCTCACCCGTCCCTTGGGCAGTGGGATGGAGCCGGATTGTGTGAAGCAGTCTCTTCTCAGCTGCGTCTCTATCCCTCCACGTCCAGACACGCCCCCCGAAAATATTTTAATATATCTTTTCATTTAACAACACTGAAGATAAGACACTTTGCTACAATGTAAAGTAGTGAGTGTATAACTTGTATAACAGTGTAACTTTGGTGTCCCCTCAAAATAACTCAACACACAGCCATTAATGTTAAGCCAACACACAGCCATTAATGTCTAAACCGTTGCAACAAAAGTGAGTACAGCCCAAAGTGAAAATGTCCAAATTGGGCAAAGAGTGTCAATATTTTGTGTGGCCACCATTATTTTCCAGAACTGCCTTAACCCTCTTGGGCATGGAGTTTATCAGAGCTTCACAGGTTGCCACTGGAGTTCTCTTCCATGCCTCCGTGATGACATCATGGAGCTGGTGGATGTTAGAGACCTTCCACTCCTCCACCTGAGGATGCCCCACAGATGCTCAATAGGGTTTAGGTCTGGATACATGCTTGGCCAGTCCATCACCTTTACCCTCAGCTTCTTTAGCAAGGCAGTGGTCATCTTGGAGGTCTGTCTGTCTGGGATCGTTATCATGTTGGAATACTGCCCTGCGGCCCAGTCTGCAAAGGCAAGGGATCATGCTCTGCTTCAGTATGTCACAGTACATGTTAGCATTCATGGTTCCCTCAATGAACTGTAGCTCCCGAGTGCTGGTAGCACTCATGCAGCCCCAGACCATGATGCTCCTACCACCATGCTTGACTGTAGGCAAGACATTCTTTGTACTCCTCACCTGGTTGCCACCACACGCTTGACACCATCTGAACCAAATAAGTTTATCTTGGTCTCATCAGACCACAGGACATGGTTCCAGTAATCCATTTTGCTGTTTTCAGCAAACTGTTTGCAGGCTTTCTTGTGCATCATCTTTAGACTAGGCTACCTTCTGGGACGACAGCCATGCAGATCAATTTGATGCAGTGTGCGGCGTATGGTCTGAGCACTGACAGGCTGACCCCCCTCCCCTTCAACCTCTGCAGCAATGCTGGCAGCACTTATACATCATTTAGGCGGAGCCTGTGCATCACCGCGCCACCTTTGGATTAGCTGCAAAGTAGCGGTAACCTGACAGGCTCTGTTCTGACTTCAAAAGTGTGTGTAGGTCTATCCGATCGGCTTACAATATCATAGTGGTGTTACACTATGGAGTTTTTCCCTTTGTGTTTATAAGAATCTCCGGGTTGGATGCCTTGATCTAAAAATGGCTGAATGGAATGCCAGTAAGGACATCCCCTTCTAAGCATACACAGCGAGTTCAAGTTTTTGGCACACATAGCAGACACACACTGCATATGGTGCAGGATGCTTTGGAATGCAATGGGAGCCCTGAAGGGTCCTCCTGACATTAGTGTTTCATTTAACCACTTGAACTAAACTGAATTAAGTATTTGCTTGTATTATATAGCCTTGGCATTATAATCTTACTCTTTTTTATCACATGTTGGGCACTCTTTGGCATGGGTTAGGGAGTGCCTAATATTGTTCTTGCATTTACCACCACATGGCGCTTTGGAGCCACTTCACCTTTTGTGACCACTTTGCACTTTTGTAACAATTTTTTGCACATTTGGCTGTACTGGCAAGGAATACCTATAATTGTTTTTTTAGCACTTTATTTATTTGTTTGTATCTCATTGCCACTCGGCACTTTGGTACCAATTTGCGCTTTGTGACCACGTGCACTTTGTAACATTTTTTGCACATTAGGCAGTAGCAATACACCTACACTAAGTTTTCAGCACTTTTAAGTACCACAGCAACTTGTTGATGGTAATCACTTGCTTTACAGCTTGCACATTAGATTTACACTATTATTTACATCACTATAGCACTTTGCTATTGGCAATGTAAGACAAGTTCTCTGCAGTTTACTTATTATATTGGTATAAGCGGCAGCGCCATGCCACCATATGTGCTAACCTTTCACTTATACATCTATTTCCCAAAGACAACCTCTGGATATGACACTGAGCTGTGCACTGAGCTTCTATGGTCAACCATGGCGAGGCCGGTTCTGAGTAGAACATGTCCTGTTAAACTGCTGTATGGTCTTGGCCACTGTACTTCAGCTCAGTTTTAGGGTCTTGGCAATCTTCTTATAGCCCAGGCTATCTTTATGTAGAGCAACAATCCTTTCTTTCAGATCCTCAGATAGTTTTTTGCCATGAGGTACCATGTTAAACTTCCAGTGACCTGTATGAGAGATTGAGATAACACCAAATTTAACACGCCTGCTCCCCATTCACACCTGAGACCTTGTAACACTAGCAAGTCACATGACACCAGGGAGAGAAAATGGCTAATTGGGCCCAATTTGGACATCTTCACTTAGGAGTGTACTCACTTTTGTTGCCAATGGTTTAGACATTAATGGCTGTGTGTTGAGTTATTTTGAGGGGACAGCAAATTTACACTGTTATACATGTTGTACACTACTTTGCATTGTAGAAAAGTGTCATTTCTTCAGTGTTGCCACATGAAAAGATATAATAAAATATTTACAAAAATGTGAGGGTAGTACTCACTTTTGTGAGATACTGTAATAGGACAGGAACTTGGACTGCAGTATAGTAGTTAACTGTTTCAAAAGCCCTCCATTAGGTGCAGCTTCTGTTTGGTTTGAAACTTTGGCACAAAACATACTGCAGACAGGCAACCTTCCACGTTCTACTGCCTCTCACTAAAGCCAGCTATAGGCAGAGCAAATTTAGTTCCTGCAACCACAGACAGTGTTGTTGACAGGGGAATTGCTGAACCATTGTATTCTCCCAGTGGGGCCATGCTCAACCTTATGCCATCCAGCTGTTGCGAAACTTCAAGTCCCATGAGACATTGCAAGGCTGACAGTTACAAGCATGACTCCAAAGGAAGAGGCATGATGGGACTTGTAGGTCTGCAACAGTTGGAGGGCCACAGGTTGAACACCCATGCCCTACATAAACTGAATATTTTCCCGGGACTAACTCTCTATACATATCTAGCCGTCTAGAGACCTGACATCAGTTTGTCAGCATCCAAACATTTTTCATGTGCCAGTGGTATCTATGAGGGATCTATGTGTCGGATATTAACTTGTTGCCAGATATTAGACCCAGCCAAAATGTCAGGGAACCAATTCCTGTAATATTTATCCATGATAATACCTGCTAAAAATTGGATTTTTACCTGTAAAATCCATTTCTTTGAGTACATCACAGGACACAGAGCAGGCTATATAATCATTACCTCATGTGTTATACGCCACCTATAAGTGAATGGACACTGGTAATTTAACCACTTCTCAACCGAGCCTGTTTTTTGGGTTCAATGTTTACAAGTTAAAAACAAGTTTTTTTTTTCTGTAAAATTACCCCCAAACATTATATATTTTCTTTTTTCTAACACCCTAGAGAATAAAATGGCAGTCATTGCAAAACTTTATGTCACACCGTATTTGCGCAGCGGTCTTCCAAGCATGCTTTTCTTTAAATAATCACTTGCCGACCGCCGATCGGCAATTGACGGCGACAAAGTGGCTCGTTCCCGCAAATCGCCGTCATACGACGGCGGCTGCGGGAACGTGTATAGTGAGCGCGCGCGCGCCGCCGGAGGCGCGCCTGCGCGCTCACTGTGTCCAGGGGGGGCCAGGGAACGGGTGCGGCGGCTTCGATTGCCGCCGGCCACCCGCGATGCCCCCCCGGAGCGAATGAGCGGAGGTCCGTGTATGTAAACACGGACCTCCGCTCTGTGTGAGGGGGAAGGGCTGTGATCACAGCCTTCCTTTACGTGAAGGCTGTGATAACTTCCCTTCCCCTGTTAGGGCATCCCCCATACAGTTAGAACACGCCCAGGGAACATAGTTAACCCTTAGCGCGCCCCCTGCAGGTTAACCCCTTCACTGCCAATGACTCCGACACTAGTGTCGGGAAGGGGGAGTGTGTCTCGCCTCCAGGCACAAATGTATGTGCCTGGAGGCGAGTAAGCGAGGCCCCCCCGTAGCGCCCACCGGCCGCCGTTAGCTTCGGCGGCGTGGGCAAGGGACCGGGGGGGACCTGTGTCACTCGCGCGTCCGCG